>VZRS01004576.1:231940-478530 GCA_013398055.1 Ifrita kowaldi
TTTTTTTTACTTGCTGTTATGGGAAAAAAGTCTGATGGTGGAAAATGTGACTTTGTGTTTTTCTCAGTAAAAGTGAAAAAAGAGTGAACTAAATTAAAAGCTTCATCATGTGCCACCAAATGGGCATCCACAGAACATACGCTGAGTTCAGAACTGTTAACCTAGCACAGCTCTGCTTCTTGATCCAAAGGAGAAAATAGGAAGATAAAGTAGATAGAATTACAGAATGATACGGGTTGGAAGGAACCATCAAAGATTATCTATTTCCAGACTCCCTGCCATGGGCAAGAACACCTTTCACTAGACAAGTTTGATCAAAGTCCTGTCCAACCTGGCCTTGAACACATGTTATGGTGGGGTATCCACAACTTCTCTGGGCAATCTGTGCCCCACCACCATCATCATAAAGAATTTCTCCCTTATGTCCAATCTAAACCTACCATTTCTCAGAGTAAAACCATGGCCCCTTGTCCTGTCACTACAGACCCTGGCAAAGGGTCTCTCTCCATCTTTCTTAGAAGCTCCCTTGCAGTATTGAAATGCCTTGAGCCTTCTCCTCTCCATGCTGAACAACCTAAACAACATAGGTGAGATGTTCCAGCTCTTTGATAATTTTTCGTGGCCCTCCTCTGCTCTAACATATCTTTGTTGTACTGAGGTCCCAAGAGCTGGATGCTCCATATACCTGAATACTCCAGGTGGAATCTCGGGAGGGCACACAAAGAATCACCTCCCTCAACCTGCTGGCCACTCTTCCTTTTGATGCAGCCAGGATACAAGCGGCTTCCTGGGCTGCACACTCACACTGCTGGCTCGTATTTCATTTTTGCCCACCACTATCTCCAAACCCTTCTCTGCAGGTTGCTTTGAATCAGTTCATCACCCAGTTTGCACTGACATTGAGGATTGCCCCCACCAAGATGCAGGACCTTGTGTGTTGCCAGTCACTACTTCTGCCTTCAGTACATCTGCCATCCAGCTCCTAGTGCCTTTTCTTTCAGCTAAATTCTATTGCCATGCTCCTTGTTCCTTTGAACCCTAGCCGGCGAGAGGAGAAATTGTAGGGGAAGTTTTGGCCCGTTTTGAGGATGTGTGATGTTCAGCACAGATCAAATATTCAGCAAATCTATTTCGCAAATGTTCTGAAGTCTTAAGCGTGGATATACAAAATGACATTTTGTAATGGCTTGCAATTTCTTGAAGTTGTAGCAGTTCATGGAGTAACAAGCAGTACTTTGTTGACATTGTAAGGATCCTCATCAGTTATCAAATGTTTGCTTTCATGTGTTGGAAGCTTGTTATGTTTTCAAGAGTTCTTGAAAAAGAATTCATAAACATCTGCTTTACACAGATTTCTTTTTTAGCAGTAATTGAACTGTGTTTTCTGAAGTTTTATCAAAAAGGTAAAAGCTGAGGCATACAACTAAAGCCATGCAGAGTATCATAAGGAAAGCAGTCTTACTAACACATACTAATGTATGTATGTGGCATCTATTACATAGTCTCCAGTGTAGAATGTTTTTCACTTTGATGTCTCTTTCGTTAGAATTTTCTATTCTGTCAAGTATTGTCAGGGACATAAGAATATTTCCAAGTTTTTTGTTGACATTTAGAGATGATAGCATGCTTGTGTTGTTGCAGCACCAGTTTTAAAGGATGACTGTTACCATGATCATGCCAACATTGAATTTGAACTTCTCCAGCAGGATTAAAATATTGTTTGCCTTTATATGATTATGGAGACCAAGGAGCACAGTCTGTTCCTATCTTCCCAGTGTGCTTCCAGTGTATCTGGTATCTCTGTTGCAGCAAAAGCTTTCATATTTGCTGCACAAAGCAATTGTCTTGTCTCTAAGCTGTCCGTATCATGCAGGCTTTTGAATCTGTGGAGACTCAGTGGCATTTTATCAATATTGCTCATCTGGTAGTGCAAGATGTTTTTCTGGTCAGCATCACACTCTGGCAGTCCCTGTTGTGCAATGTGATCACTGGTCAGTGTTTAGCAGTGCTCTCTGTGAATCAGAACTTGGGGACATTGAGAGCTCCACAGTGCAGCAGGGTACAGATGATCACTGTGATTTACAATCACTAAGTGATTTATTTAATTAATTTAATTTTATTTATTTAATAGTTGCTTTGGATGATAGCACTGAATCTCCAACCTGTTGTCTTCTTCGACAGTTTGTGCATTTCCTAGTTTTGTCAAAATTGCAGGGGAAGATGTGCAAATGGAACACATAGCAAAAACTACCAGTCTTGATTAAGGTTCTAGCCCTTTTTCTGCCTATTCAAATTTCTCAGCTCAGGCTTTGGTGTCGCTTCCCATTGTGGTCAGTCAGGTTTCCAATTGCAAGCCCTTTAGGAAGGTTACGCAGTAAAATAATATTCTTACCTCGTAGCTTCAAGAATGTCTGTTTTGTTTTTGTGCTCTTCCACCACATCAATGTGGTTTCGTCAATTCACAATTCAGTGCTACCTTTGCCATCAGATCTTTGGCTTTGCTTGAGCTGCATTTGAGCAGCCACTGAAGAGCAATCGGATGCTTGTTTGCTTTTTTCTCAAGCAGTTCTCTGGTCTGTGCTCTAAATATTCTTCGTATCTTAGGAACTTACAAGACATTTAGCATTACAGAAACAGTTTGAGAGTCAATATTTTTTGAAGCACAAAGAAGAAGCACGAAATAGTTTGCCTTATTCCATGAAGCTTTACGTTTTTAAACCATCTCCAAAACAGGACTCACATCTCCAAAACTAGTAATTATTCAAAGCTCCCTTCCTGTTTTAAAAATAAAATCAGAGTTAAAAGTTTGAAGTGTCTTTTTTCTAGTAGAAATTATTGGAATAATCCATGTAGAAATTATAGAAGTGACAAATTATTTCATTCAATGTAGTAAAAGCAGAACACCAATTCATATTAGACAGTAAGCTTCTTGTGTGTTGTGAGTAATTCCTGGTGAAAATCTAGATATAAAAATGTGCAGTGTGTCAAATTACTGTTTTATCTCATGTTACTGGGGTAGAAATACTTCTGTCTGATGAGAACTACTCCAGATGTGATGGAGTATGCAAAATTTATTGTAAAAGTTTGTGCTGCCATTAATAATTGATTTGTAGTATACATTTAAAGTTAAGTTTAAACTTTAGATCAGAACGCGTTGGCAGCCAGTGTCTCTTATACCATACATGTGTTGTTGACATAGTGGCAAGTCAAGGAAATTAGCAGTCTTTTAAGTCCAGCTGGTTATTTTGCTATTTCTGGCTGCTTTCCTTCGAAGAATTTCAGGTCTTGGCAGTATAATGAACAGCATAATATTGTATTAGGGCATTTTATTCTGTTAACCCTTCATTTTGCCTGTACACCTGAAGTTAAACAGTGTCAAGCATTTCATTTGAGGCAAAACCTTGTATAAATGCTTCTTAAAGGAATTATAATACTTTTCATTGCAAATGTATTTTAACAATGATGTGTTTTTTCCTGTTTCACTGCCTGCTCTAAAAGTCTTTTGTATTCCTCCTCTGGAAGCTTGGCAAACTGCTCTCTTAAGCTTCTGCCAAAGCTTTCTGGGGCAGGCATACACCAGACATTACAGGCAAGGCAGTCTGAACATAGCTGTCAGCAGAAGCCACTGGTTTTATAACTCAACAGTATTAAATACAGCACCAGTAACACACTTTACATTGTTCAGTGGATAATTATGTTAATTGTATTGTTGATCTCTTTGTGACACCATGAAGTCAAGTAAACATTGTTCTCGTGTTATAGATGATGAAGTGGAGCTCAAAACAAACGATTTATTGAAAGTTAGGAAAGCTAGCAAGGCAGATAAGCAGAAAGGGAGAAGTCCTCAGTACTGTAAGTCCACTAGAGAGTGCTGTTTCCAGCTAAATACTCAGCCCTTGTTTTTCCTTTACAGGATGTGTTCACGGGACTTCTGGTGAGGGAGGGCAGTACAGAACAATTGGGGCATTAAAAGTAGTAGTTCTGTATTGCATCAAAGTTGGCAAAAAGCAGTGGAGAAGCATGTTCCTTCTCCCCATTGCTAGCTATCTAAAAAAGGTTGTGAGACAGCGTTGAGACTTCCTTCTTAACATCTTAACATGTCACTTCCAGATTAAGACTATGCTTAATTTTCTTAAACGGTTACATTTTAGCGGTATTAGTGCTTGTGCTGAGTATTCATAAATGTTATCTTACAAAGCACAAGTGGGAGTGTTATTTCTTCTCCCCAGATTGAATTTATTTCTAAAGCTTCTTTTACCTCTGTAATCAGAAAAGTATGCCAAAGCACAGTATAGAATATAAATTAGTGAATGAGAACTTCATAGCTAACATTGTATTTTAAATACAATGATTTTAAAGTACAAGAGAGAAAAATAATAGCATTTAAATGTAAGGTTGGAAGTGCCCTTCTTTTTCTGAACTGTATTTTCGGAGCACCTGAGTTTCAAAGGCAGTTTTGTTTTCTAGTTGTTTTTGTTTCGTTGTTCCCCCAAAATCAAGCCATTTGGCCACATAGAATCAGATTCTTTGAGCAAATATTTGCACAATTTTTTTTTTCCCTGCGTTTAGACAGTCTTTGGGGCACATACCCTGGTTTTCTACATCCTCATAAGAAGTCTTTAAATGAGTGCCAGAAGCTTTTATAGTATCATGGAAAAAATGCAGTGTTTGCTTAGAATTAACTCTAATGTGAAAGGAGAATATTGAAAAATGTCATTGGAGGAAACCGACAAACGTGTTTTCTGCATAAGTTTCCATATGATATTTGTTTTTCTTCTTTCTAATACCTCCACCTCTTTCTTTAGTCACCTTTCCACACCCTGCGGGTTCTGCACCCTCGTGGTCTAGTCTTCTGGACACCAGCAAACAGTGGGATTACTATGCACGAAGAGAGAAGGATAGGGAACGTGAGAGAGAGAGGTCCCGAGATCGGGATCGCGACCGGGACCGAGACAGAGATCGAGACCGTACCAGAGACAGGGAAAGGGACCGAGATCACAGTCCGTCTTCAAGTGCGTTCAACAGGTCAGTGAAGTCTCTTAAACGTGCTGCAGCTCTGCTCAGAACCCTGGTCTCTGTTAAACAGTGTACTTCAACATTCAAATTTAGTGTTCTGCTGTACATTCCAAAGAGCTGGACGGTGTGGCTGACTCACCTTCACCTTTTTCTCTTGGAAGCTATAGTTCTAAATTTCTACATGTAAAAGGGAAGCAGAAAAAAAGGACAGCATGCATCCAAACTGGTCATAGTGCTTTACAGGTTAAGGGTGATTTAAATCTTGAGAATGACTGAAATATCCACCTCTTTTTGACATCAGTAGGTCTAGAAAAAATCTACAGCAAAATCAATAGAAGTACCAAATAAATTTTAGTTGCCAATTTGGTACTAATAGCAATGTGTTGCAACATTTGACCTTAATTAGTTGTGTTACTACCTGTTAAAATGGTTAATATGATTGTTAAAAAGGGCTGGATAATAATTTCTTCTCTCTTTTTTAAAACTATTATTTCAAGGTCAAGAACTTTTTTTCATTTTCATGTAGATGATGAAAATCATGTCAGGTAACTTCATTCAGCTTTCAACTCTAATTGCTTTAAAAAAATGCTACAACATTCTATGGTTCTGTGGTCCATGTGCTCAAGTTCACAGCATTTAATGTTGAGATCACTATGGCTCCATAGAACAGAGGTCTGTTGGTTTGCCAGATTTTTCTAAATTTCCTCTGCTCATTATTTACTAAGTTTTTTGGGGTAGATATCTGATGCTTCTCTCAGTGTTGGTTGTTAAGTTCCAATTTTTGCAGAATGTATGTGTTAGCTATTAGGCAGATTGCTTTTACTAATGGTTTCATGCTGAGGGGAATGAGAGCACCGAGAGTCAACATTGCTGTGGTTGAGAGATGACATTTTTGCATGATAATTGTTAGCTGAAGACCCAAACTGGGTGCAAGATGGGGGATTTTCCATGTATGCTGGTGTGGTGATGTCCTGTCCTGTGTGCATGTTCCAGGGTCAGTTTCTGAGAGCTGAAGACCTATCTAAACATCTGTTTCTCAGACAGCTTGATTGAAGGCCAGAAAGAACTCTGGTCATTCAAGGGTGCTTGAAATGAACCTTAATAGCTTCCAGGCCTCAAGAAATCTCTGTGCTGCTGCCAGAGTTATCTGCAAAGGAGGGGGAAGACCAGGCCTCGACTTCTTTATGTGACTAAATTATCCGCCATCTGTAGCAAAGCTGTTGCCACATGGCTGTGTAAGAAAATGGGAGTCCCTTAAGTAGGATAAGTTGGTTTGGGAATCACAGAAGAGGTGGGAGAGGCTTAAGAAAGAACATGCAGACACAGTATTTCTTGAGAAGGTTTATTTTCAATTCTGTGCACTTATGAAAATAAAATAAATTGAGCTGTGAGGAAGAGAACGTGAGCTATTTTAGAGACTGCACAGATTTATAGCTTTTATTTATATTCCTTTTGTTTAAACTTTGATCAAGTGGTACTTTGTTGGGGTTTGCAGTAAGCATCAGGTTTAGCATTTTACTGCTCAGAAATTATGGTTTTCAATGTTTTTAGCAGTTGTTTTCCAGATAAATAGCCTGTAGTTTTGCTACAGCATTTCTTAAAATTATAAGAAAATAGGATTATTTTTATTCTATTATTACCAAAATGTGGTTTAAAAATGAACTTTCAGCTGTCTTTACATATTGTTCTGCTTTTACCCTGCTATCCTCAGAGAAAAGTTTTTTACAATGTATCTCACTCTGCCCCCTTGAGAAGATGCCATTTTTTTTGGACTGTTTCCCCTCTGCAAAGACCGGGGGGGTTGTTTTGTTTTGTTTTGTTTTGTTTTGTTTTGATAGTTTCAAGTCAGTTACCACTAAATATGTAGACTTTGGAATTTGATTGATATGTTACTGTTTTGTGGTTCTTGCTCAGCAATTTGAAAAATTAAAAAAAAAAACAAACAAAAAACCAAACAACAAAAGACACCCCAGCAACTGTGTTTCTAAGATCCTGGAACTTAATAATCTCATGCAGAAGAGCAGTCTGGCTGGATTGCAGCTTTACAGGATTTGGTGTCCTGGTGGTCAACAAACTGAATGAGACTCCACAACCAATGTGTAATAAAGGTCAAAAACATGGAGCAGCATTAGAGTGTTCCTGAAAGCTCCCAACACACTGGTCTTGGCAAACTGGTTTTTTGCTTTACTTAGAGAAGTTGTTTATTTTCATCAGACACACTTACAAGCTGTCATGGTTCTGTAGTAGTTTGCCAAAATAAGGTTTAAAAGGGAGTATCAGTAATATTTTTAACCTTTTCTAGGATGTTTTGCAATAACTGGGTAACAGAACAAATGCAGAGTGTGAGTTATCATTAAGGGCTTTGTATCTCGTCTTTGAAACCAAGCCATAAGTGTACAAGTAGCCATCTGATTTCTCATGGCAAACTTATCAGAAGTTAGACATTCAAATTTTAACTTTTTAATTAGGTACTGGTCATCAAAATATTAGTTCTGGGAAGCAATATCAGATATGGGAGAAAACTATAGTTGCACAGAGAGGCTGGCGAGTCTCCATCCTTGGAGATATCCTGAAGCTGTCTGGACATGGTGCTGGTCAGCTGGTGGTCCTGATGGCCCTGCTTTAGCTGGGATTTGGTCCTGTTGCCTTCCACTCATGCCTTCCAACCTCAGTTAGTTTTTGTGCCATTTGATCACAAATGTGCTTTGCAGGATTCAATCAGCTTACTCTCAGATCTGTGCTTATGAATGCATTATAAAATCAATGCAGGTGTATCACTCATTGGAAATCATAATTTTGAGTCCTGTAGTTATAGCTGTAAATTTCCTGATTTTGATGTGTGAATATTTTTTGAGTCCCTTAGAAAAGCAGAATTTTCTGTGGGGTGGTTAATGCTTCTCTACAGCATCTTAAATTACTAATTTCTGACAATTGCTTAATGATGTAATCATACAGAGTTTCGTAAAAAGACTGGTGCTGTTGCTTCAGGTGTTCTCCCTTCTCACACTGAGTTTTTATGCATAGCTGTAATAATCATTAATGTAAAATCCTCACTTGGGAAATGGCCAGAGGATCCAAGTCGTGGCAGATAAAATGAGCTTGATCTCAGTTCTCACTTGGACCTGTTGCACCAGGACATGAGAAATCTCTTTAGGCTTGAGCTGTTCTCCTTGTGTGATCTGTCTGATCTGTTCTGCTGCTGCCAGGGACCTCAGGAAGCTACTTTCTCTCATGGCAAATGTTGGCAAAGACAGAAACTCTTGCCTTTTGTTAGGTCAGCAGTGTCTCCATTGTTACTGATTTTACTTCTTTAGAAAGCCCGGTTACCTTGTGCCTTTCTTTAGTACCTGGGAGGGATCTCCCAAACCAGGGTTACACAAGACTTCATGTGATACATAAATAATTACACCAAGTTTATTTGTATTGACGTTGCACTGTTAAATGATGCTGGGTAGGATTTTCTTAGCAAAGGAAAGATGAAATGATCATGTGATCATGCCTTCTTGAGCTATGCTAATGTAGCATTTGAGTCGTGTTGGCTATCAATGGGTAGTGTTCTCATCTTTTTTTTTTTTATCTATTTTTTTTTAGATTTCAGTAAACTCTTAGAACTGCCCTTTTCATCAAGTCAAAATATAAAAATATGTTTTAAGTAAAGCCTTTGAATTCTTGTCTAAGCTGTGATATTTAGGGGTTTTTACCAACATTGTGGCAGGGCAGCATTTTATGGTAATCCAAGAGAGAAGTGGAAGTAGAGACAGTACTAGCACTGGGGAAAAATTAATTTTAAAAGCAACCCAAACCATTTAGTATATTTTACTCTTTGTACTTAGCTTTTCCTTTTCTTGAAGCGGGTGTAAGGAAGTAGATAACTGTACCAAAATCTAATTTTAATTTACCCAAATTGTATAATAGTCAAAAAGTGTGCTGATAAGTGTTGAATGTATCAAACACTGATTTGAAAACATTACTGAAGTTTATGTGGGATTGTACTTCCTTCACAGTTAGATACAGGTTCAAGATAACAGCTTGATAACTCCTGTATAAACTTAATGGGACACTGTTGTATTCTTTTTTCTTTCATTTTACATGAACAATTTCCTTTCAAAATTGCATTAACTGCACAAGTCTAGTGTATAACGTGAAGAACTTTATTGTCCTTTAAGCACTGGAACTCATTTAGACACCCAGAAGCAATATTAAGATTTTCTTGTCATTTAGCTTGTTATTATTATGCTCCTTGGTCTTACTGTCCTGGCAATCTCTTCTTTCTGAATCAGTGATGAAGAACGCTACAGATACAGAGACTATGCAGAGAGGGGCTACGACCGCCATAGGACAAGTAGAGAGAAGGAAGACAGACACAGAGACAGGAGACACAGAGAGAAAGAAGAGACTCGACACAAGTCATCTCGAAGGTTTGATTTCTCTTTTTTTAATAGGATACGAAAGACTTGCCCAGTTTAAAAAAAAAAATAAACTTTTAAAAGAACCCCAAACAAACAGGAGTTTCGTGGAAAGATTGTAAACACTTGAATGTGCTACTTGGAACAAGTCTGCCATATAAAACATGGACAGATAAAAAGCAATACTGACCCTGGGTGACCTTGTACTGAGTGATGTGTGTGACTGTCAGTATGCGAACAGAAATTAGGACTTTGGGGAAAGAAGGGTAAAAATGGTGAGTCAGAAAAAGGTGGAATGAAGCTGACATTCAGCAGCATGAAGAGAAGAACTCAGCAGTCATTCTCAGTAAGTAAAATAACCCTTATGGTCACTTGATAGAAATTGTTCTACATGATCCTTTTTAATGTAGAACGAAAAGTTAAGTCCAGAAAATAGGGTCAGCAAGAATATCAAATTATTAAGGAATGCCAGTAGGTACATGACGTTGTTAGAAGTATTGCTATTAGAATATGGGTTACAAATGTGAAAAATCATTCCATTTTCCCCACAAAAAGTACAGGATGGGTAGATGTATATTCCATTGCAGGAAAAATTCAGTTACATGCTGACATCCAAATACTCTTGAGTTGGGAGCAGATGCCAGTTTTCAAATACGAATGCAGAACCTGTTTTTTTGGTACTTTGCAATTAAATAGGGCCTGAAGTGTCAAGTGTTTGAGGCATGTTTTCTCTCTATTTAGTAACAGCAGACGTCGTCACGACAGTGAAGAAGGGGATAGCCACAGAAGGCACAAACACAAGAAGTCCAAAAGAAGCAAAGAAGGAAAAGAAGCCAGTGGTGAACCTGCTCCTGAACAGGAAAACACTGAAGCTGCCCCTGTGGAATAGGCTTGTGTGATTTTTGCCTACTTGCATATATATTAGTGCCAGAAATAGATTACTATAAATCTTGTTATTTTTCTGGGAATTATAATAATTTGCTCTTAATCTTGTTCTGTTAGTTTGAAATCAAAGGTTACTTTGTTTTTTTTTTGAAAATAAAAGAACGAATTTTTCATGTTAAGATTCTTGGACTGACTTTGTCTTTTAAGAAACAGTGAAAAAACAACTTACAGCTAGAGGCTTATGCTCTTACAATATAAGTAGGGCTTAAATTCTTTGTATTAAATTGTCTCCTTTTTTCATAAGCCAACGGGAAGGTCATTCTTTTACTGACTTTAGAACAGTGTGCATTCATTTTATTATATACCCAACATCTGGAACAGTGTGGGTTTAGCTTAGCTTTTGGAGTCATATTTGGAAAGGTCATCCTTTACTACAGGGATAGACAGGAACTGCAGGCTCTTCAAAAGCCTTGTAATAACGTGAAGCAAAAAAAAAATTAGGGAAAGTGGGAAAGGTGCCGATTGTTCTTAGTTGAATGGAACACTGAGTGTGATGATGATACACTTGGTAATTATGTCTGGTTTGTGTGGTGCATAAGGATGAATTAAGCTGGATAATCATCCATGCTGCTTTTCAGTGGCTTAAGAGAGAGTTCATTTTAGTCTTTGTTCTAGGGGAACAGCTGTCCTTAACATGATAAAGATTAACAAACATATCCTCTTCCCACTGCAAGCTTGTGAGATAAAAACAAGACTGTGGAACACGAGTAATATGCAGAGAAAGACAAAGGACTATTTTAAGAGACATTTAAGACCATCATCACTTTCAGATTTACTTCATGCAGAACAGTATCAAGTGTGATTGATAAGGCAGTCCCAAAAAAATTGTACTGCTATTCAGAAGACTTACTTGATGGCATTAGCAGGGTGCAGTGTACTTCCTTGAAAGTAATATTCTATATAAAAATCCCAGATTTAATAGTATTAATCAAAACAAACCAGGGAAATGAGGTAATTTGGTTTTGGATGAAAATAACATCTGTACAAGTACACAGTTACAATTATTTTTAATTATTTTAGAAATTTCATTCACAGTTTTACAGACTAACAAACAGTACTTGAAAGTCTTGAAAATACCAGCTTCATGCTGACCATGAAAAGGTACACATAATCAAAGTGCTATTACTGTGTTGGATAAAAACCTTCACCTGATTATTGCAACTAGAAAAATTGCAAGAAATATTTCCGTAAGTTATTCAAGGTTTTCTTTTTGTAAATCAAAATAAAGTGGGTGAGCAGAAGCTGTTGCTCCTTAAATTTCATTATTATTATAATGCATTAAATAGATAGATAGATATGTATAAAAAAACAACAAAACCCCCTTAAGAACACAGGGAAGGAAGGGCTTAAGTCTGTAGCTTGGATCACTCTGAAGTGATTTTCTGACGGGTGTCACTGCTTTGCCTAAACTTGACTTTTCTTGACATGCAGGTTGACATTTCACAAACCTTTTCTTTATAAATACATACTTGACCCCCCCAAAAAGCAAAGACTGATGTTCCTTTTTTTTTTACTTTTGTTTCCATGTTAAGGTACTTGTCATACTCTCCATGAAGACTTGTTTTATAAAAAAGTGCCAGGCCAGGACACAATTGTGAGAGTAATTTTTCCTTTTAGTTCTTTGAGCATCCTTGCCAAGCAGGCATGCATCATTCCTGACGTGTTCCTGCCATTGACAGCAAGGAGGATGTCACCGCATCTGAAAAAACAAATTCAAGACAACAATTAAACAAGGTGACTTCTTATCTTAAATGTTTTCAAATGCCAGAGCACGTCCTTCAGCTGGAGGGAAGTGGTAAAAATGAGTATTGTGATTCCTTCTCTGGCCAACTACCATTCATGAATAAGGGAATAAAGCAGGTGAAAATACTCTGGTTGGATTTCTTACAAATTTATAATTAATTAGACATATTTGAAAGGAAACATGATACAGGTCTTCTGATGTTCATTCTGAACAATCATCTTAACAGAATCATAGAAGGGCTTTGGCTGAAGGTACTTCAAAGATAATCCAGTTCCAACCCCCTTGCTCTGGGCAGGGACACCTTCTACTAGACCAGGTTGCTCAAAGCCCCAACCAACGTGTCCTCGAATAAGGAGGAGGCATCCACAACTTCTCTGGGCACCCTGTTCCAGTGCCTCACCACCTTCACATTAAATAATTTCTTTTTAATATCTGGTCTAAACCTACTGCCTTTCGGTTTAAAGCTATCTTCCCTTGTCCTAGCACTACATAACCTTGTAAAAAGTC
Source organism: Ifrita kowaldi (assembly GCA_013398055.1). Classification (NCBI taxonomy): domain Eukaryota; kingdom Metazoa; phylum Chordata; class Aves; order Passeriformes; family Cinclosomatidae; genus Ifrita; species Ifrita kowaldi. The sequence goes on from VZRS01004576.1 coordinate 244,559, forward strand.
CCTTTCCAGCTTTCTTATAGGCCCTCTTTAGATACTAGAATGATTTGTGTTCTGAACAAATTTACCTTTTAATCCTTGTTAATTGATGTAAGTTTATGCCATGATTGTGCATTGACTCTTCAATTTTATTGATGTTTGCAGGGAAGGTGTTTGGTTGGGGTGTTTAGAGCTAGGTATGTGGGAAACCTCTGTGCTGGCATGCTTTGTACCACCTCAGAGATCAAATTGACTCATCTTTTAACTTACATACTAGTGGATTTCTAGACTTCTGAAAACATTCTGCTATGAAGGCAGATCTGTTAAACTTCAGGATACTTATGTCCAGCTTCCAGATCTGCCAGGGTTAGTTCCGTATCAATGAGTCCTTCCCCCATCCCTGCCAGTGTCATTATGAAAACATGTTTTTTAAAAATCCCTACAAGTTAGCCCGAAGAAAAACTTACTTAAATGCTACTTTTTTTAGATAGTTATCGTTACCTAATTCTGCCATCATTATATGCTGGTGTTCCCCCAACAATGGATTTGATAAAGAATGGTTTGTTCCCAGTATGTTCTTCATAACCTCCTACGATGCTGAAGCCAAGACTTCCAGATGTATTTCTTCGTAATACAATTTCTTTGCAGCTGTACAAATACCTGAAATAAACCAGTTTAATTAAATGTCTTATAGTTAATTTTAGATTGTGATGAACCATTAATATTGAATCTGCCTTTTCATGCACCCACAGAATGTTTTTAAGAGTTAAAATAGCGCCGTAGTTCCACTGTATTAAGCATCTACACTTCTCTTCTGTTTCTGTAGTACTGCTTTCCTGTTATAACCAGATAACCAGTTGTCCCAAAAGTAAAACTAGTAGGTAATCTTCAGCTTAAGTATTAAGTAAGTTTTTTTGTAGGGTAGAAATCTATGCAAATGATCTAGTTGGTGTGATGGAGAAAAGCCCTTGAGTCTGGATTTAATGTTTGTAAATCAGCAATTCAAAAAACTGTATGTACAGCCCGGTGACTTGTTTATCTTCCAGTGAGCCTGTATGTGATTTATTATGTCAAAGTGCTCAGGCATTTAGTACCGTGCTGCATGTCAAAGTGAAATAATTTTAAGGCTAACAGAATGAATTACAAAAATGACAGATGACACAAAGACAGGTATTGGTGGAATTGGGGATCCTGAGCTTTTCTTCTTGAGTAACCTGAGAAGTCACAGCATGGAAGATGAGAGAAACTTATCATATGTCAGTGCTTTGGAGTACTGAGTCTGCTCTCAAGAAGATAGCTTGTCCTCGCTGTAATGATTAACACAAGATTTTATAGTGAGAGTACTGAAATCTGCTTTTCCCTCCATTTGTCTTTTGAATGTATTTTATGATACTGTATGTTATGCTTGGTCAAAGCTTAGGTTCCTAAACTAGGAATAGGGGAAAACAAGACTAGTGTTATTAAGACTCTTAAATGTTGCCTGTTGCACTGAATACATTAATTTCTGTTTCCTTTTTTTTAAACCAAATTAATTCCATGCGTTGCAGAGTGAGTGATAGAAATCTGTCCATAGTACTTAACCCACTTATCATTAGTGGTGTACCCAGGAATGATTGAAATTACCCAATGACTGAAAATACATTTGCTACTCCAAATCTTAAAATATAGGCTGACATACAGCAGGCAACTGTTACAAGCTCTATTCAGAGACTTTTTACGTTTCCAAGAAGTACCTGACATTTCCATAGGAGGATAAATAGCCTTTATCTTAAAGACTGATATGCCTAGTGTTGTAAAAATTGTGTTTGTCAAATAGTGCCTTTGCTGTCTTTCACAGCAGTAATACTAGATTAGTCCCCCAGGGCCTACAAATATTCACCTGCTGCCCGGATGGTAGGTATGTAGTATTTGCACAAGAATTCACTGGTTGCTAATGTAAGAAACAGGTGACATTTTCTTCTTCCTCAGCAGCCACGCATCATTACTTTACCGTCTGTGGACTTCTTCAATGTGCAAAATCACTTAAACCCTTTATGTTTAATGGTACTTATCAAGGTCACGACCAAGCAATGCCAGGATTCAGCCATTAGTGCTATAATTCAGTGTTGATTTTGGGGCAGAAGTCTCTGCTGCCCAGTGCTACACTCACTGCCTTAAGGAGCACATTCCTGAAATTGAAAGGTAATCAGGTAAATCCTAATGCCATAGAAAAGTAGAAGACAAGCAGGTAAAGACAGGGGGAGAAAAGGCAGTGAAGCCAAACATAGCTTGTGTGCATTCTGTACATGCAGTCTGTAAGGTTATTAGTTGCATGGTCTCCATCAGTCCAGAAAGCATAAATACATATTTGCTGTCAAAGTGTATGATGCATTTAAGAAAAATGGACACAGCATAATAGCATTAGGTTTGTTCTCTCTGCCAGAGCAGACAAAATACATGGGAACCAAGGAACAGCAGAGAGCAGCCACTCTGTCATGGCTCTAAGCCCCTGCGCTGCCTTTTGCCTCACCCAAGGGACTGGGTGTAACCTGCTGTGGCAATAAGGCAGTGGAGACCTGGATGTAAGGAGAAGAGGTGCTGGTGTGATGCTCAGTTTGTGAAAGGGGGAGAAAAGGGGATTTCCCAAAGTGTTTACAAGTTTCTCTTCTTTGGTTCCCAATACCCAAAGTGGTAATTAAATGTTTTAAGTTCTGAAAGCCAAGTCTGTTTTGGCCATGACAGTAATGAGTGAGTGATTTCCCTGTCTTTTGACCTATGAGTTTGCTTGCTCTTCCTCTTTTCTCTCATCCTGCTGTGGGTGTTGGTGCAGGCAGGTCTAACCCATCACAAGAGCCATAGCTAGAGACTGACTTCTGAAAGAATAGGAGTGTCTAGGATATATTTATGCCTTTTACTCGATGTTTTCTTATCTCCATCCTATGGGGTAGAGGTATAAGCACAGCAGTGCATCATCCATCAGCTGTGAGTGCTGTCAGAGCTGTGCAAAGGATGCTGGCAGGCAAAGCTGAGCTGTGTGTAACGCAGCTACTGCTTGCTCCAAACAGTTCAGTGCCTAAGCAGAGATGCCTGTCCTGCCTAAGCAAAGAGCAGCCCAGAGGGAGTCCATTCTTTTAGGGCTGTTTAATCATAAAGACAAGCTAGAAAGTACCACGAAGAAAAAATAAAATCCTACAAAGGTACTTAGTTTGAGTAGATTATATTTCTGTGGTAATGAAAGCCCCAGTCTGGGTGTTTTGACCCAGTCAAACTACCCTAACCCACTAAACTGCAACCGGTCTAAGGAGAACCATCTCCTGCCTTGGAAGAGAGCAGCTCACAGTCTTCTGCCTTTATCTCTAAATACTCCAGAAGATGAGGTTAAGGAATAATTTATGTGTGAACCTGCCTCAGATACAAGATTTGGGGATATAGAGTGTCTACTGACAGGGTCCTATCCTAAGAAATACTACAACTAAGCACCAGTTACCAATGCCTGAAGAATTTAAAAGTGCCTATCTTCAAGTAGTTAAATGTACAATTCCCTGCTGATTTTCATGAAGCACAAGCATCCTTATGCTCTAGGAATGAAAACCTGCCCAGCTGCAGGAGGACTTCAGCAATAACAGCTATGAAAAGGATAACTCCCTCCTCCCGCCCCATTACAGTACACAAATGGCAGCAGAGTAAGGAATATTTGAGAATTGCTTCCACCAGAGTCCTACAGCCCAGACTGAGTTGCTTTGGAGGTGTTTCTGTCCTGCTTTCATGTTTTACCTCTTGTTCGACCCCAGGTTTGCAGAATGACTTTGGCCACCTTGTCTCTTTCTCATCTCACTTTACAGATGAAGAAAAGCACTTGTGTGAAGTACTGTTTGTAAATGTTATGACAGGATGATCTAAAAAGTATTTTAAGTACTAGCTGAGGGAAGGAAATGTGAGGAGAGCAAAGAAAGGAGAGCAGGAAAACAAGCTAGAAGCAGCATCACAGAGCTGGGGAAATGCTTTCTGCCAGCTGTTCCCTGTTATTTCCTTTGTTCATGCTTTACAACAACATGTCCCTCTACCAATAAAGGAGTTCTGTCTTCCTAAACAACAAACAATTAAATTAGCTACCCTGAAATAAGTCTTCGGGCGAGAATGCTTAAGGTCCTGCATCACTGTTTCCTCCCGCCGCCCAGCCCGCAGCCCCTCCGCTTGCGCGCAGGCCAAGTTTTGACAGATGTCAGATGCACATGTGCACGTATTTTATAACCACCACATATTGGATCGTACTGCAGAAAGAACAGAGGAGCTGTTTATGTATTATTAAGCCATATGAAAGTGAGAAAACCCAACTCTAAGATCTCACAAGAAAAGGACCAAAATTTAAGTGAGATCCACAAGTGTTTAATTAGCAAATGGCTTTTCCAAGCCCTTGAGCTTCAGTGCAAGGGATCGGATAACTTGTCTGATTCTGCTGCTACCAACTTCATCCAGAAAAATGATATAATTCCCTAACTCTCAATATTTGTGTCACTTGTCTGTACCCATCTCTGTAATATGCATGCAGGCCCTGGGAAAGGGGAGACTTCCGTTCTAGTATGGAAAATCAGGCATTTACAGTCAGCTACTTTAAATCATGTAACTATTATTAATGTTAGCCTGTTTTCTACTTCATTGGTCATGGACAGAAGTCTGTAGACATGCTCTAGTATTTAGTTCAACTCAGCAAATTTTATGGGACCATTCACAGGATTTTCCTCGAAATTTCATGGATTTGGAACAAAGAAGGAAAGACCTTCCCATCCCCTCCCTGAGCCTGAACATCCAACTCTAAGTTGTGAGGTCAAGCTGCCTCTGAACCGCCCCCCTATGCTTGCTGTGAACACATACACACTCTGCACTGCTGGGGCTTGTCTAGAGCCACACCTCTCCCTTCTCAAAAGAATTAAAATAACCTACTATCCAGCCTCCTCTTTTTAAAACCACGCCTATTCCTGGCCTATCAGGTTTACTGCCTTTTCTATTTACTAAATTTGTCTTACATAGCCGTGCCCCTTCCTGCCCATCTTCCCAAGTACTTTGCTTGATCCTGCATAATCATGATTTTGACATTTCTCCTTTTCTGTTAGCTGTACCAAACATTCTTAGACTCGCATATCTTGGAGCGGTCCCTCTAGTAAATTGTTTTAATTAAAGTAGGTGATTCTTCGACATTTTGCCCCATAACTGCACGTTAGGCACTTTTCCCAAGATGGACCTGTCACACATCTATTTAGACAGAGTATAATTTTCTCCAACAGCCTGGAAAATGTCATGAAACTGCTGACAATATCTTGGGATCTAGTGAGATGTGATCCTTGCCTAAAGCAAACTGAAAGTCAGATAGAGAAAGGTTAAATGCTCAACCTGGAGCACAATGAGTTAACATGATACACATGCTAGTGAGAGAAGTTGTTGAAGGACTTTCAGACATCTGATGTGGGCCCTGGAGAATTGGAACAATAAGTGGGTGAGCACATTCATGCTGGGGAAGATTGAAGAGTCTGCTAATACCTAGTGAGCAATCCCAAACCTGATCCTCTCGTGCCCCTACTCAGCCCATCAGCTGCTAACAAGAATACAGAGCACCTTTGTTACTGTCACAGCGAACACGCATTGGTCCCTGTCCCAGGCGCTAGTCTGCTGTTCGGAGCAGCGTCCCCCCTCAGCATACCAATATCCCCATGGCTCTTTGAAGAAGGGCCATGCTGTGCTCTGTGCACGGCCTCGCAGCTGGGGATGGAGTTACAACGAGCCCTTGTCTTCAGCCTTGCTGACACTGGGGCTGATTTTCCTTCAGACCAAAAGCATTAGAATGCCTTCACACATGCAGCCTTCAGAGGAGGAAGGCTAAAGTGAGCGCAGAAACTGTTTCTAAAATGGGAAAACCCATTTTTTTGCCAAACTGCAAAGCGGAACTGACTGATGTGAACTCTGGGTGCAAGCCTGCAGTACTGTGAAGCTCTGTCCTCCATCTCCCCTACCATGCTGAGGTAGTGGGAACTTCAGGCAGCTGCGAGTAGGAGATGATGACCAGGCAGCTCAGGTTTTCTACACAGCCCAATGAAGGTGACATAGGCAGGGTGCAATTGTTACAGTCCACCCAGCAATGGATGGTGATAGAAGGCAAGACTCAGCACTGCAGATTGCAGCACTGATAAGGCCTCTAGTCTGCTGCTGTCTCTTTACTGAGAGCATTACCCATGCTCCAGTACCTTCACCATGCTGGTGGTCAAGCTCAGGAGTGCAGAAGTTAGCAGGAATGAGGACCACCCTGTGCCTGCCTGTCTTCAGAGAGACTGAGTGAGGAAAATTTACCATTGCCTGGGGTAGCAAGTTGAAGACCATCCATTTACTGCATTTTCTTTTTTCTGCTTTTCTCTCACAGGTATAAAGATGTAGTCCTCCCCACTGGAGGAGGAACATTTTGCCTGTGGGTGACAGACACACAGCCTGCCTTCTGCTCTTGCAGTGCTTCAGCACATGTTATACAGTCATTAGCATCAGACCAAGCCCCGAAAAACATCTGGCCCTTACAGCAGACCTTGCTGCAAGGTGAATGAGCTCAAAATGGCTCCAGCTAGAAAGAGGGAAACCTGTTATGCAAGAGTAGGAAATGAAGAGGAGTCCTGAAACTGTGCCCAGAGTAAAGCCCACCTGTTCTGCAGACCATCTTTTCCTGCCCTCCTGTGAGAGTCACTGAACTGCTGCCAGAAATAGGAGTACAGTGAAGAGGAACTTATGAGCTAAATTCTTCATTCCTTAAAACTGAATATCAGTTTCAACTCTGTGATCTCAGCTTTGCATATTCACAGATTCACAATGTGTCATTTCAGACTTTATGGAATGTCGTGGAAGCTGTAGGTATTACACCATGCACACCGAGAGCGTAGCGACACGCGATGTGGTTGTTATTATCCTTGCTGAAATGACAACACAGCTGCTTCCTGTGTATGACAAATGGACTTCTTTCAGGCGGGGGTGGGGTTAAAAGAGGTGATTTGGAGATACTAGCCAACTGCACGAACTTTGCAACATCTGGGTAAAGCCAAACAATTCAGCTGGATTTGGCTAAGGACAAGGACTGTGCAGCTTGAGTGTTGCAGGAGGGGTATCTCTGCCTTCTGCAGGGTGGTCGAGCTGAGACTCCAGTTCAGCAAGCTCCTGTATCCCTGCAAGATTTTCCTTTCACTCCCTAAGTGCCAGATATGTTTTCAAGATTGAAACAATTCAGTATCCTATCCTCCCTCACAAGGGGAACTGCATGTCTATTTTGCCATGTACACGTACCCATTTACAAAAGGGAGGTATTTAGAGTCAAGTCAGTGACAGAGCCTGGATTTAATTAAGATGTCAGTGCAATGAATCAAGCCAAAAGAAAGAATTGCCAGAAAATACAATCTTTCCTCCCACTCCCCCTCAGCAAGAGGTTGCAGTCTGTGGACTTACCGTGGCAGCCCCAGCCACATAACCCAGGATGGTGACCACTCGCTGCTCTCAGACGTCACCTGTGTGTCCTCAGGGGGTGGCAGGTGACCCTGCTCCTCCTGGACTTCACATGCTCTCATCTCCAGGGCCTTGAGCACCACTGAGGAGTTAGTGTTCTTCAGCAGGGCCACAGCCTCACTCCGGCTGACTCCTGTCAGGTCAATGCCGTTCACATTCAGGAGGATGTCACCTGAGACCAATAAAACAGATTATAAAAAGCCCTTCAAGTGTTTCCAGGATCTCTTCTGCACCTCCACAACCAAGTGAGTCAAAGCCATGTCCAAGAACTGGCTGTCTGATGAGGATTTTTGTTAATCCTATCGTTTAATGTGGATGTGAAGCATATGCTAGGAAACATGCCACAGGCATGAGGGAAGGGTCTAGATTCCTGTACACAGAAACATTGCATGGCTGAACAGAGGATTTGTCCTGGTTTCTTTCCATGTCATGTCCTGCATCTGGAGCTGAACAAACAGCTGGGGTCCTGCTGCACCAACAAGCTTTGGTACTGGTGCCTAGTACTGGTCTGGGTTTCTGGAGTTCACTTCCAGCTAACAACATTTTTACTCGACCTAAGCTTGAAACCTGACAGCTCAAAGATGTTTTTCTCCCAGCTCTCCCTCAGCTGAGGACTGCGACTCCAACTGGCTCTTCCTAGTCTCCTTTGTGGAATAACGTGTTATTATTTTCATATTAATGCCTGTTTGAATGGCCGCAAGCCAAACCATCTTTCTGTATGCTTTATTTGTAATACAGGCACAGCAGCTTCAGACAAAAATGCAAAGATGGCCTCAATCACTACAGAAGAGCAATAAAGACATCACTAATGTCATGCAAGCAGCCACAGTGCCAAGTGCTCTGCTACCCTTCACAGCAGGCTCCCACACCAGGGCTTTCCTTGGTGCCCTCTGTGCTTGGCCTGGATGCTTCTCCAGGCAGGGATGTATCACTGGAAGTCCAGGCACTGCAATATGAACATTAGTGTCTTCTTGTGGTCTGCCCCCAATGAGAAGGACAACAGCCTAAGAGCTGCTCTAAATCAGAGGCCTATGGAGCTATTATAACATCACATATTCATTTGTTTCTAATTTTATCAAATTATCTAGGCTGAATTTTCCATGCTGCCTCATGATGAATATTTTTTGGAAAGTGTATCCCACTGAGAGGTAGTCATTTCCCAGCAGGAGAAAAGGGAAAACCTGCTGTTTTGCTCCTGTTGTCATGTTCTCACATGGGTTTTGTTGAGCAGACACAAAGGGGAGGTTCCCATGGGTGCCAATGTGGGGTACTGAGACCCAGGCTCATGGGGCCTTGGGTTGTGGGGCTCATCGGTTGCAGCTATTCTGCCCCATTTTTGGGTGCCTTCACTTCCCTCAAACTCAGGGTTTCCCTCCAGCTTCCATGCAGTGACTGGACTAAAGGAAAACATAGGGGATGAAGGGCAAGCAAGCTGTGTCATTGCTGGATGCAGGCTACTGAGGGACTTGGCTCTTGGAGATGTAACATCCTGAAACCTGACAGTATCATCTTTCCTCTGCTGCCCAGCTATTCCCACAAAACCAACTGACAGAATATGTTCCTCATCTGACTCTAAAAGCTTATTCATGCAGAAGGGGAGAAACTATAAGCTTTATTGTTCTGTTGTATCAATAGCTAAATGGGGTTAGGAAGCCAATGTTTCAAGACATGATGTTAAGCCACAAGGCACTAATGTGGCTTCTTATATAATGGGAATTCTACTCCTGTATATTTCATTCAAATTTATGAGTGCAATAACAAATAAGCACAAAAAATTCCTTTAAAAATGCATGAAGGTTGCACAATGAATGTATCAGAAGTTAGGAGATGGTGATGCAAGCTAATTTTCCTGTGAAAAGCTATTTATCTTTTTTTTTGCCAGAATATTCAAACATCCTATTTCACAGAGATGATTACTGCTGCATATTATGCCTTGTCTGGTGGCTGACTTGAGACCCTCTAATCTGACACATCCCAAAAATCTATAGGATTGCTGAAGATGTCAGAAGCTCTTTCATTAACTCTGTTTTGAAAAAGAAGCCCTTGATTTAAAGCAGGCTTTCAAAATCCCTTTTACCTGTTTTTATCCTGCTGTCTCTGCTGATAACTCCTCCAGGTTCCACACTTATCACATAGATAGGCAAATCCCATTCCCGGTTTGATGCTCCGCCTGCCACAGTCATTCCCAGAGACTCCGTGTGATCTTTCCGGACAGCCACCACCTTCTCGTGACAGGTGACGGTGTGAAGGGTGCTCTGTGATGGAGAAAATAGCAACAACAAATGCAGTTTGTGGGCATGGCGACCTCCCTGACAGCTTTGGCATTTTCTATCAAAACAAATATTCACGGAAGTAACACCAAGGCACTTCCCAGCCACCTGCTACACTTGGCCTGATGGCAGGCAGGACTCCCTCGGGGGCTTAGGCATCTGCAGTCAGAGCTACCACCAAGATAACTGGGCTTTAATAGTTAAAATCAGGCACTGCTCCCACCAAAACCAGAGTTGTTTTAGTGCTAAGACTGATAGAAATAGGTCCTTGAAATGTAAAGAAGGAATTTGATTTAAAAAGAAAAAAAAGTTCTTGATATTAGTATCACTAGTGGCCGTCATATCTTTGACTATCAGGTTGTGCTTCTTATCTTGCTGCTTGCAGTCTGAGCATGATCTGTATAGTTAGTGAGAAGCAGTCCTCTTAGGTTTGAGGAATGAAACTATTGGGGACATATTAGAAGAGACATACTTCATTTGATCTTCCAGATATCTGTGTTTCTGTGTAAGTTATTGGTGGAAATAACACTTGAAGAACAAGTGTTCCTGTTCAGGGAAAGAGAAGGACATTTACGGTGAAGAGCCAGCAGTTTCCAGGGTGCTCTTAGTGCTTGTGCTTGAAGGGTCACCTCGGGACAGTCATCCCTATATTTCTGCCCCTGAACAGGAAAAGTTAAATACACACAGCTGGTCACGCAATAACTAGTGCATGAGTGAGGGTGAAACAAACCCACAGGTGCCCTTAGGATGGAGAACCACTGCAATGCAAGCTCCAACAAAACCTGTGAATTGAATGTCATGTTTACCATGCACTCAGTTCTTACAGAAGAGTTTGAAAGGCAATAAAATCTGGATTTAAATCGTAATTGCTTTTCTTTCCTTAAGTATTTCATAAGCAGTTCTCCTGACATCAACTCCTGACAGTCCCAGCTCCTCTTTGAGGAACAGCATCATCCATTCCAGGCTCATATATAATAGCACACTTCTAAATACATTTCAAATGTGTATTTAAAAAAACCCTTCTTATTCACAAATGTGACCTCATATTCATAATATGCAAAAATAATCCATGAAACTCATTTAAAGCCACATTAATCTCTTCTTAGAAATCTGACATCTCACAAAGGCATTTTACGTTGGTTCCTGGGCCAGCAGCACAGAAAGTGGAGCAGATGAATCCACAACGTCTCCCTAAGTGACAATGACGGACAAAGGAAGATTACAGCAGGAATTTTTTTATGGGAGTAGGGCAGACTGTGTCTTTGATTTCTGTTTTTTTTAAAGGTATGTTTGGTGGAACAAACTCCACAACAAGATTTCAGTGATACAATGTTAACAACAGAACAGGAGCTTGTAGAAGCTTAGCAGAGGATTTCTACGTGCTTGAGCAGATGAACAGTGGCTGCCACAGTGCTCCAGAAACAAAAAGGCAAAGAGCTCAGTGAAAAGAGGAGATCTCTCAGTGTCTGAGAGAAAAACCGAACTAACACAGTTGTTTGGTTAGACATGGTTCATGCAGAACACAGGCACTGTGTCAGAGTAATTGGGCTTAGGGCTTGCAAACACAGCTAAAAATTTCTGAAGGTTTTAAAACTTTCAGAAAATGTTCTCTTCCAGATAAACTTTGTGTTCTGATGCAGATAATTTTAACCTTTCACCTTTGTCATTAAGGTGTAATTATTTTAAACATAGTAGTTCTATCTTCATGCAAATTAAACTTAATGTTTCATCCATGTTTTGCAAAAATATCCTTTTTCCATTGGAAAGGAATGGCTTTCCATTGGGAAAAGGCCACTTCCTGAAACATGTGGGATAGGGGCACTACTAATTTTCACAAAATTGCAGTCCAAAATTTTGTAGCAAAAGGTGAAATTGGGATTCTATTTGTGGCTCTGAGTGAGAGAGCAGTCCTGTTACTTATGCAGCGTACATCCAGTCTCAGACAACAAAAACATTAGAGCATTAGTTTTATCACTACTTTTTGAGGAATAAGCACAGAGAGAAAGATTTCAAAGTAGTGCTTGAGAACAAATTGTCTTGCTACATTTCAATGAAGAATTATAAAAGTACTAGTACTTGTATGCTCGACCACAAAAGACCAATTTTCCTTTGAAGCTACTCTTTCCCATGTCATTTTTTACATGGCTGCGGACAGAAAGGATTTGGGGTGGCTTGACTGAGATGATGGCAGTGATGAAAGGAAAGTAAAGCCTTTTTTAGTAAACACATGTAGAACTTGCTTGGAGGTATAATCGATAGCAAGTAAACCAGTTAAAAGGCAGTGTTTATCAGTGACTGCATTTCAGTGCATTCTCTTCTAAACAATTGTCCTTCTCTGTCATTTTGAAGGGACCTTGGAGGTCAGGAGAAGAAAAACATAACAGTTCATCTCCCCCTCTTTTTATTTTTTCCTCCTTTTCTGTATATTTACTGGAAAATAAATATTTACAGCAGATTATCACAACATCAAAGCCATGACACGTGCAGGCAAAAACCATCGCTGCATCTGTTTGGAAAATGTACTTCACCTGAAGGTTAACCTGCTCATATGGGCAGGAAACATTGCCTGCTTCAGCAACATTTTCTTTGCTTTAAGTACTAGACAATTCATTTGAAAGAAGTAAGAAAACAGTTTCAATTAAAAACAAGTGCTATTTAATTAATGGCAAAGCTCCCACTGACTTCAAAGGAATTGAACCGGGCCTGTTTATGTGTTACAGCCTGGCTTCACAACCTCAGCTGCACAAGAAAGTGTTCGTGACATCTCTTTTCTGAGTGCAGGCAGCAGCCAGAACAGTTTGGGCTGTGCTTCCCCTATCTCTGTACAGAGGAAAACAGATCCATGAGACCCTGTGCAGGACCAATTTCTTGGCACACCATACACCTGGCATCACCACCACCAGAGAAGGACATGGTCCCAAGAGATCATCCTCCTCTTATCCAGAGCTTTGTGGGCCACATGGCCGGTTGCCACTGGCCTGAAAGAGCGGCGCCTCCTCACGCCATACAGATGGAGGTTGGCTGTCCTGAGGCCAACAGCTTGGCCCAAGGTGGCTCCTGAGCCACTGCACAAGCCAGACGGCTGCTAGAAGCTGGCTTTTATTCTTGGTGCCAAATACAGCCAAGGGTGGAGAGCAGATTTCAGCCCACGTATACATACATACTCTACAGTGAGAGCAGTTTCCCTCAAAGAGAGCATTCCTGACCTTCTAATATCACATCCTACAGTAAGCTCAGGGGACAAAAAACACCTTAAAATTAACTGGAATTCAGGGCAACTAGCAATCCTCTATTAATCACACATAATAAAGCAATCCCACTGATGGCAGTAGGTAGCAGACTCATCAAACCACACACACGTGACTCCCCTGACAGTGAGGTCCAGCCAACAAGCATTACCTTGGTTTTGGGCAGGAGCATGTGCTGCATTAGGACGCTGTACAAGCCCTAGGCATGCAAGCATTACTCCTGCACTAATGTCTATTTAAAATAAATAACATTTTTTAAGTCTTCCAAAGCCAGTTTAAAGATCTTGAATTGCAAATTATGTTCAGTTAAACCTTCAGCAAAATAGTATGATATATTTAAACTGACACAGCCATGCCCTATAAAAGGGCAACTAACACTCCAGTAATGTTTGTATCAGACCAAAAGTCCACAGCGCCTGAAGCTCATTGTGTCTACCGGCTGTACTGATCTGCTGATCTCTTGCCAGAGCATTTTCTCTGATAGAAGCCCTCCACTATATACACACAAAGCTAAAGGGAGGTAGGAACAGTTCAGAATTTTCTTTTTTTTGGCTGTGATCTTCCCTGGAAAGTGCCCAAATGGTGGCACTGGACAGAAGCCCACAGCAGCACACCCACTCATGTGCTTATGTAGTAGTCATCTCTTGTGGCAAACTGGAAACCCCCCCTAAAAGCTATGGCCTATTCAACAAGAGATGATTCATTAGTCTTTACAGCACTTACTCATTAATCTTTAAAGGACTGTTACAAAGCCAACATTGTGCCTTCAATCTCACAGCTACCCAAAATATTGTTGGACTTACCAAGAAGTTCCATCTAACACCTCTTGGTATATGAAGAGAAAATGAGGATCTCAGGCCAGAGAGAGATAAACATTTTGTGCTCCCATGTGGTACCAATTAATTATGCAGACCAATATGGTAGAGTTAGCAAATGCTTGGATCTTCCCTAGGAAGCATACAGTAGCAACACAAGCTAATTGCTGCCCTTATACATATCTTCCTAAGGAATCATTGCTTCATTAAAAAGTAATGCCTTTTTAGATGCATGATTAGTTGGGCACTACTTGCTACTTGGTAGTAGCTAGTGAACATTGACTCTGCTTTAACTCCTGATGATCTGATCCCACCTAACAAGAGCTATGATTGTGACTTTGCAGAAAAGGAAAACTAAAAATAGGTAAATATATACTAGTATTTTTTAACACATAAAAACACTGAATAATGTAGTTTTAAAAGACCTGCAAAAATGGGTATATTTTAACATTGGTAAAACCCAGAGCTAGACTTGCCTCCTGGCTGACAGCTGTGCATCCGATATTTGGTCCGGAGGTGCCTCTAAAAACACAACTGGCTATCCATCAAGCAGAATGAACTTAAGCCCTGCCTGTACACCTCCCTGATGCACCCCTGGCACTGGTGGCCAGGGTCAAACTTGCATGGGTTTGCATAAGTGGTGACATTAAGGGTGATTAATGTAAATTAGCCAGGCATATGACTTCAAATTTAGTGAAATAAACAAATTCAGTTCTTTTAAGGACATGCCTTGCTCTGTCTAAAGTGCAAAGAATAACACTGAGTAAACTCAGAAAACACGTTTTCAAAACTCTAGCTGCATTGGTTCCTACTTAAAACCTCATATGTTTGAGCACGAGTGTCTCTCTGCCTTATGCGAAGAGAATATTGCAAGGCTAAATGCACTAAACACACGCTGGGACCAGGGGCAGCTGGGGCCCAGTTTGGTAAGCAGAGCCTTATCTGGGCAAGATGGCTGCTCTGTGCTGTGTCCCTGGGTTGGGTCCAGCCATGCTGCCAGCCCTTGCAAACCCCACACCATGCAAGTTCCAGGTGATGCCAGAGCACAACAAACATGAGGGTCCAAAGCTCCACAGAAAGTGCTCATGCTCGCAGCAGCCAGGGAGACCAGAGCTGCTGTCTGCCTCCAAACTGCCAGCTGGGTCAGGGCATGGGCATTTTAATAAATGACCAACCGCCTAATAATTACTGTAATTTTCAAGCAGCTTATGGGAAACTTTCAGGCCAGCTTTTTGTCTGAAGATTATGCTACAGATGGAGAAACTTAAGAAACGGCTTTTCCCTTCTGTTGGAGCACATCGTCCTCCGCTGGCTCACACTGCTGGTCAGATCTGTGGCCGTGGCCAGGATACTGTGTGCACATCAGCACCTGCCCCACCACTGCCCGTTGCCTTCTCTTTCCCTCGCCACCCCAGGCAGAGTCAGGGCAGAACCAGTTGTTAACTAATGAGTAGCACAGCTTTTGTGTTTCCATTGCCAAGTAAGACACAGTATTTCTGGTGACGGAAACCAGAGATAACACCCTGAGACATGAAAACGCTAGCAGCCCTCCCATTCCCCTGTCCCATGGATTGCAGAGAAACCACACAAGTGCCCTCACCTTGCTGGGGTTGTTTCTCTCGGCGGAACAAGGCTGGGAGCTGCCAGCACTGTAACTCCAGCCCGTCTCCTGCAAGAGGTCGGGGGTCTGCTGCCTGGTCTGCCGCGACACGATGAAGTGAACCTGCTTCTCGCTGGCCTGTGGGAGGAGGTACAGTGTGAATCCCACTGCGCCAGTGCAACAAACCCCTGCATCTCAGCCCCAGAGTGTCTGTGAAATGTGGGTACCGCTTAAATGTAGGTCGGCTTTCCCATTAATATGGTTGCTACAACATAAAACAGGAGCACCAGTTCAGGTCAATAAAGTTTATTAAAGTTTACTGCCAGCTACTTAATACTTCTTTTGAAAATTCGGTGTTAACTCTAAAAAATCCTTTCTACCTGCCCCAAATTTGACCGGAAGCAGTGATCCCCCACAGTGAGTGCCAATCAGCTCTCACCTACACCTGTGTATACCACTGCAAAGTGGTATACAAATACAAAAATACAAATACATAGTGGTATACAAAAATGCCTGCCATGGTAGAGAGACAGACAGACAACCAGAGCTGGTGCTGCCCAATGGATGGGAAAGCTGAAAAAGATACAATTAACCCTGAAACCATGTGCTTATGCCTTGTCTGGTGAAAGTGGGTAATAAACAATGTAATTAAGTCCACCTGCACGCAATGAGCATGACAAATGTAAGGAAGCTTAAAGAAAGAGAGAAAAGGGATTTTATTTTGTGAAATAGAATCCTACTGCAGCAGAGCACAGATAAAGAGAGTGGGTATAAGCAAGCACACAGAGCAATGGAGCTTAGGATGGGAAAGTAACTCAAACTCTCACTCTACAAAGAGTAGCTTCAAAAGCAATTAACCCAAGCTCAAAGCACTTCTAGGCCTTTTTGCACAATGCAACCAAAATATTTGTGTGCCTGAGAGATGCTGCAATGCTTCTACTGAGGTAACATTGGCTCGCTATTTTCAAGGTGCTCTGTGTGTGCCTGATATTAGTGTTAATTCTGTGTACAGGTGGTTTTTTTTTCTGTCTTATTGAATCAGCACTGTTTCCCTAGAAGCAAATGGCTTCATTTGCCCCTCAGTGAGGCTCATATAAATCTGTTCAAGACAACAGTGATACAAAGATAAAGCTGAGAGGGAGTGGGGTTTACCTGGATAAATCTTAGATGTCTACCATAAACCAATATACTGGACTGAAATGAAGAACAATGTAGAAATAACCTCAATGCTATAGAAGCATGCTCAGAAGACGTAAAAATTAATCCTCTAATCTCCTTCTCTCTAGGCTGAAGACCTTGGTATTGTGCCAGGCAGGAGTGGCTCTTAAGGACCAGTCTGCAGAGGGACTCCTGCCTGCTTTCTCTCAGGTTATACCCGAGCAGCTGCTCAGTATCTAGCGTGTAGCCCCCCACAAACACATCTGGAGGCCTGGTGCCCCTGGGGCTGCAGCTGCAATGCTTGTTGGTACCACAGCCCCGGGGGCAGCAGACCTCCTGGCTCGCTTGCTGGCACGGTGATGTGCCCTGCTCACTGGGGAGAAGCTCCAAGGAAAGCTGGCAGTGAGCAAGCAGCTGAAAACCAAACCCAGATCCAGTTGTGCTATCGAAATCAAATCTCCCACAGACAATTAACAGGAGCCAGAGGAAGCTTCTAGGGTTTTTGTTTTTATAGCTTGGTTTGTCCTTTCTGGAGCTGAATTCAATAGCAGTAGCTGAGAGTTAAAAAAACTTTGGAAAAATATCATTTTAGTTAAGAAAAAGCAACCTACTTCTCCTAAACCTCCTACTTCAAGCCTGAAATGTATATGTTCAAGCTGTGCTATTTTCAATGAAGTAAAAAATGTGCACTTTTTGTTACTTTCCCAATATCTTGGGGGATGCTATTTTTTTGACTAGAAACTCCAATCTTCACAGCTTCATAATACATCATTTGCTGCATACACATCTATTTCAAAGTAACTTTCTTGGCATTTCTAACAGATCTGGTTTTATGGAATATTTATTCATGGACTCTGGACTCAACTGGTACCCAAAAGCAGAATTCTTTATGTTGGGAGAAAGGAAACCGCCCTGGTCCCTAGTTTGTAATATGACTGAGGTAGAACTGAAAAATACAAGATTAAACCTCCCAAGGACATGAGGCCCTATGAAAATACAGTTTTTTCTAAAATGAACCATTTCAACTTAACACAACTTCTTTTTGAAACTCATCTGCTGCCACATGGTAAGCCTCAAAGCTGGTTATTTAGAGAAAGGTTATAAACATGATTAATTCTCCTAGAAAAACTAGCAAAAGTTCAACAACAGTCTCTGTTGCAATGGCACATTTGTCTACAGGCCAGTCAAGCTGAGTAGTTTCTCAGAAGTCTGAGTGGTTTAGAAAGTTATCCAAACAACAAGAACAGCTTTTGTATTTACATATATATAAAAACCCATTAATGTTTCTACTGATCAGATTATTCATTGCTGATTCATTCTGATCTCTCCCTCCCTCTTACCACTGACTTTTCCCACATCTCTCTCTCTGTATTTTATGCTGAAGTGAAAATTAAAGAAAGGAGGCTAGCTTTGATACTGAGTGCAAGTAATAGCTGAAACAATCTACTAGAATTAAAATCTGTTACAGCCAAGGCAAATCAAGCAGGAAGGCAGAGACAGTGGCAACTTCTGAGCATCTGGTAGGTAATTGCATCTTAGAAAAAGGCAGCAGTGCTGGTTTTGGCAGAAGCTGCCCCCTCCCTCGCAGGGATGGTGGAGCACAGATATGCTCCACATCACAACCTGCCCGTCAGAGGCAGTTGTTGGGAAGAAGAGCAGCTCACCTGTCCCTAGCAGCTGCTCTGAACTACGGTGTGGGAAGGAGGTGAAGAGGAGGGTGAATGTCTGGGGTCAGTGAAGTCTGGCTCAGCCCATGTAGCTCGGCTTGATGTGCTCACAGGAGCACCCCTGATCTGTTACCTTGCTCCTTTTCTTGTCACTCTCATGGAAAACAGATGTGGAATGTCTCGTTATTTAGATTAAAAGTGCCCCTTCTGACACAAGGCCATGGCTAAAGATGACGTGACAAACAGGAGGCAGCAAACTCCTAAGTGTTATGATGTGTGCACGTTCCTAATTAGCACTTACATGTTTTCTTCATTTCAGTTCTTGTGACAGAGCTTAGAGCTTATAAACAGCCAGACATCTAATCTACTGATTAGCAACTGCTTCACATATGCTAGTTTACAATTTCTACAGGCTTCAAGAATCAGATTAGTCTCAATTATTCATTATTTAGAAGTCAAAAATAATCAGATTCCACAGAAATCTGACAGTCTTCCAGCTGTGCTTGGTTCAACAAGCCACCGCACCTTTTCATGAATGTTAGGTCTGTTTTTAAAGAAACTGATGGTGTATTTGTAGCTTTCACCACCATAAATGAGAAGACCTCAATACACTGCAAGTGACATGCTGAGCTCTCAACAGGCAGGATGCTGTTGAGAAATCAGAGGACACAGTGAAGTATCCCTTCGTGTAAGAAGCAAATGCAAAACACTTGTAGCTTCAGTATAAAGGTTTTTCTCTGGCATAACATGGAAACAGGAAAGGCAAATGATAATTGATGAAAAAACATAACAAAAAAGACACAGGTTCCGGGAATTTTGCATTAGACAAATGTGATTCATAGAGCTCACATCAATGCAATGTAATCCTGGCTGTTTGGAAACCTGAATCTCCCCTTTGATGGGCTTGTTTAAATTCCCGGGGACTGGTGTGCTTTTCAAGGATTATCATAAATAACATCCACTCTTCGGAGACCAATAAGAGCTTTAGCTGCATTTTTAAACACTTGTATGTGAATAGTCTCGTTAGTAATTTTTTCCATTTCATCTCGTGATTTTTGCTTATGAAGCACTGATGCCTTGTTTTGTAGCCATAAAGAACTGTTCCAAGAATATTAGTTTTTCAGAAAGTTTTTCATTCCAGACTTGTGGCCCTCAGAGAATTTAAACCTTCCCCCTTCTGCCTTCTGTTCCCAGTTAGTGAGCTACATAAGGTAATCCAGAAAGATGCTGGACCAGAATTTCAACAACTGGCATTATTTAAGTGGATGACATTTTCTTCACCTATGCTATTAACTTCACAATAAAAGGTGGCTACAACCAACTGTGAATCTATGCTAACAGGAATCCTTTCCACAAAATGCATGGATTTGGCTGTTTGTTTCAGTCTGACTTATATTACCCTGATTATACCTGTCAGAAAGGAGAAGCAGCGGGCCTGATTTGACATCATGTTATTGAAGCCCATGAAATTCTTTGATACATGAACACTCTACATGCCTCCAAATGAAATTCAAAATTGCACAAGTATAATAACAGCTATAAATGTGAGATAAAAACAACAAAAGGTTCTTGGCTTTGCTTTTTATGTTGAAATTTTCTGAAAACACAGTCTGTAAACAAAAAACCCAGAATGGTTCTGGAGGGAAAATTAGGCAAAAGCTGACGAATTTTGTAGCTGAGAAAGGCATGGGGTTTTTTTTTGTCTGACAGTTCTGTGTTAGCACCCATTTAGTACTCCACATGAGTCTAAACAGTGATTGATAAAAACTACAGCTACAGATCAATTTTTCCAAAACATCTGGATTTCCATATACTGGATTTAGGTAAGAAATATCTATAAGGTGTGGACTACCTTCAGCTGTAAAGCACATCCATGGGAAATCATTGAGTCTCAGAGGGTGATGTTCATCCTGAAACATGCCATCCACTGCCTTAGGCTACTCTGGTTTGCTCCAGGGCTGAACCAGAGAGCACTGCGACTCCTGAGCCAGAGGAGTCAGGATTCTGCTGGAACCAGTGCTGCCAGGGTGCAGGCTGGCATGCCTTTTGGCAGCTGGCATCACTCTTTGGTGATGCTCAAAGTATACAGATGTCTACATTGCTCTGTATGTTCCAAAACCTGATGGTAGCAGGTACCTCTGTGAGAGTCCATGCCCATGTTCACACCTGTCCCCACAAAAACCAAGGAGCTTTTAGAGGAGTAAATTCCCATCCAACCTTGACTCCTTCCTTCTACCAAATACACAAACTCAGTGTTTGGCCCCTGCTTTGCAACGCATGATGAAAAAACACTGCTTGGTTTTTGCACAGTCCAAACCCCATCAAAGTGGGGATGACAAACCTGTATCAGCTGGGCTGCGCTCTCTGGGCTGCCGTAGCGGTGGTCATGCCCATTGATGGCCAGCACCCGGTCATTCTCCTGCAGCTGTCCATCACGGGCAGCCATGCCACCTTCCAGCAAGTTGAAAATAAATACCCCTGGCTCGTCGGCCTTGCGGACCAGCTTTATTCCCAGCTGCTCATCTGGACTGCTCTTGTTTAGCACAACATGGAAGCTGTCATCCCTGTTGCAGTGACCATCAAGGGAAAGTCCGCTGTTTCGGCACCGGTACCTCTGCTCTCGGAGCACCGTCAGCCGGAGCACGTGGCAGGGTTGCTTCAGGATTGACAGGGCATAGTTGTGAGGCACATTTTTGATGTCCATGCCATTTACCTGGAAAAGAGAAGTGTAAATCAGCAGCAGAAAGACAGTCTATTCTGAGTTGGCACTGGGGAGGGCAGATCTATTTACACAGATGTCTTCATATGAAGTGACGTGCTATTTCAAACTGTGTCACGCAGGAGGCCAAGTTTGTGGTGCAGAACAATCTTCCCCCCAAGGAAAGGATGTGCTGCACAGACAGTTTCTGCCCTTTTTCTTCCCCTTTCTCCCTGATAGTCTCCAGACATACATGCTAGTTTTCATCTTTCTTACTGTTCTTTCCCAAGCTTCAATATCCTTTCATATATCTTAGTTTTATTCCACTAGCTTCTGATCTCAAATTGCCTTGCCAGCCTTTCCTTTCACTCCCACTGTTTTCCTGCTGTTTCTCTTCTTCTTTATCTCCCAGCTGTTCTAGGTACAGTGTAAAAAATGTTCTTCACTAATGAATCTCTACTTAAAAAGAAGGAAAGAGCCTCAAGTAGAAGTTTAAATGCCCTGGATATTTACTAACAATTATGTTGATTCACCACACCAGAGAATCAGACTTTTCTTTTTTTATCAGTGTTTTCCAGGTAAGATTTAATTCAGATGACAGTAAAACTGCATAACTACCACTTCTTAAATTTGGCTGTGGAAAAGAAAGAGAAAAAAAGAGCTTCCAGTCAATCCCGTCATGTTCACATGTGTAAGAGTGACTAGGCATTGCACTTTATATTGCTAAATGAAAACCAGTTGCAAGATTGTATTTCACCGCTGGCTACAAAACCTGAATCAGACAAGTTATTTCCATGTAGCTTTACACTGCACAGGTTGAACCATTTAAATATGAAGAAACATCTCCAAAATGTAACAGAAATACTCCCCAGCATGGACAAAAGCGTTTGGCTTGTGTTTGCTTTTGCAGATTGCCTGTGTGGGCATGATGGGACTGTTCTGCTGCAGTATGGTGGGGACAACTACACCCAGAGAGACGCAGCTCAACTAGCTTTAAGTTGCTGCCTTGGGTACCACAAAAAGCATAAGCTGCACCAGGATGGGGCTGAAATTCATGGGAATCCTTGGTAAATGCTGGGCAGTCAGCTACGGCTGAGAAGAGCTAGGTTGGGCCCATCCATGCTACAGTCACAGCTTCATTGTGAGGTTTGGATGTGCCTGCAGGAAGAGCTTTGTCCTAGTGGTGCCATTAACTCTGCTACTCTTTGTGGCACCAGGACAAAAAGCCTCCTTGAAACACACAGCTGGCTGGTGGACACTTATCCAGCTGCCTCTGGGAGCTACCATCCTGAGGCATTTATTCACTGCTAGAGTGAAGTATGCCTACATTGTGATCCTGGGAAATCGCTTTGGCCAAGTCTGTCTGACATAAAGCAGAAGGCATGGCACAACCTTGGCATGCCTCAGGTGTCCTCAGCTACCACTGGGGTCAGCAAAAGCTAGGAAATCATAGTGGCTTACAGGTGATGCTCTGAACTTCAGAACATCTTTCTGTACGCAACATAGCAAATCTCATCATGATTGATTTACACCATCTTATTCTCTGTCGGGATATTTTTATCTCGTACCTCCACAGTACTGTACCTTTAGTATCATGTCTCCAGGCAGCAGTCTTCCATCTCTGGCAATTACCCCATCTCGATAAATATGCTGTATAATAATGTGAACCAAAGGGGTCTCACTGCCTCCCACAATCCTAATGGCCAGATTTTCATGGGGATCAGTACGGCTGATCTTAATGCAGGTAACTTCCCCATCTGGAATCAGGTGATACAACCTGGGAAAACCTGGAAATGCATATTGTAAGGTATTTATTTGACAACACAGCTTTGCTTTGTTGAAACATGCACTGCACAACCTCAAGTACCTGCCAGTTAGTCAAGCTAGGTTTTATGCATGGATGTGATTAAGACTAAGCGGGAAGGAAAGGATAGATAAGCATGCTGAATGGACTTGAAGGAATCTTTTTACAATTAATACATTCAAACTTCCTTTTTTCCCCCACAAAACACAGCCTTAAACCTTTGATGTAATCCAGACAGATGAAATGTACTTAAAAACAGTTATAGACATCAATATTTTTAAGGGAATAAAACACATTTTTAGTCACCAGAGACACCTCAGGACCAGACCACAGTTTCTTGCTGGCCCTAGAACAGATGGGCATAGGCACCTCAAGAAACACCCATCCCTGTTGTGATGAGTTGTAAATTCCGTCTCACTGGTAGCACCCCAGGCTTCCCTATTTTCTCCATTTTTGGTGTCATAGCGGAGGACTCGGCGCTTGTCCTATGACATTCAAGGAAGTCTTTTATTTATCTTTAGCTACCAGAAAGACAAGATTTTTCGGACAACTCAAAGCACACAGTAGTTCCCTACCAGACCACTCTCCTTTCATCACTGCTTGAACTCCAGGAAATAGGAATGAGTGGCTCTTACTGTCACGTGTCTATATTAAAACCACAGTATGCTCAAAGTACCTGGAGGGAAAGATCTCTGCTGGCCCTGGCAATCCGGCTGTGGGGAGGAGGGAATGATGGTGGGCAGGGGTCCTTTTTGTATCTGTAATTCACTGGATAAGAGTATCGTCTTCCAAACCCTGCTTTTCAACTGGCATGTCTGATTTCACAACATGTCACTAATACTTTCTTTCTTTCTAGGTCAATTCAAAATTTTAATCCACGCTGAGCAGTGAGCAAAGTTGAAGTAAAAGCAGGATTTTCTAGCACAGGCATATCAGCCTTCAATGATTTTGAATCTCCCACAGCTGAGAGAAAGAGTTTGAACTTTTTGCACGTGAATCCAATCCAGTGCTTGTATGACAAACCTGTAAGTCAAAAAATTAACTGCTAATATTATTTCAATAACCTATTTTAGAAATGAAAGTACAGAGAGTGTTATTGAATAGTGGTTAAGTGTAAAATGAAACTTAACAGACCAGTATCTGAGATAGAATAAATATTTGCTACTACAGAATTAGCAGGCAACAAACCAGCAAGGCACCAAAACCTTTTGGGAGAGAGCAAGGGAAAAGAAAGAACAGGAAAAGAAATATTGAGAAACACCATGTTGCATCCCTTACCACTTCTTTGATCATATGCTCTTCAGGGTGGGAAGCTGTCCTCCTCCACGTCTGTAAAAAGCACCTACCAGTAGCACAGACTTCGACTTTGTGGTTTTACACAGACTTGACAGGCAATAAAAGTCTGTCTAGATGACTACACAGCCTGTACCAACCTAATAGTCAACTATTCATTTACCAATCAAATACTCAACCATTCATTCTTGTAATAGCAGTTTCTGCTCTAATACGTGTTTATTTCAGTTTTGCAGGCAACTTTAATGTCTCAGGAATGGAAGGTGCTTCATTTCCCCTGTGCTCATCTACTTTCTAAACACTACTTGCTCAGCTTGTAATTTGTTCAATTCTCTCTGTCCTGAAGGGTGGATTCACTTGATCTAAATCCGTGCCTCTAAGTCAAATATACAATTTGGTGATCTACTTGCTCTTACTTTCTTTGCAGTGCACAGGCACCCAAAGGGAGTGATTCCTGTGCTAAACCACCCCTGGAGGTGCCAAACCTTCTCCACTGCTGTGTAAGAAAAGAGACATTTAATTCTGGCAACTCAGTGGGGTGCTTGAAGTCAGACAATAAAAGTACTCCTCAAAAATCATCAACAGCCTGATCCCTGCATCAGAATAAGCATGCACATTTCACACTCTTAGTGTGGCTATAAGGGTAGTTATGTGTAAAAACACAAATGAAAATCAGGCATAGATTTTCCTATGAAAAAGGAGATCTTCCTAGATCTTCCCTGCATGCAAATAAATATACATGTATATATTGAAGACTATCAAAACAGTGCTATAATAGACCTACTTCTATTATGATGACTCACTTCACAACCTAACAAACTATGCCTTTTGACTTTGATGCTCATTTTACCATAGCTCATTCTGAAAACTCTTCTTAAGGAATTATCCAGTTGCATTTCTTGTCCATGGAGAATTGTGGACTGAAGAAACTATTGACACACTCATGCTGTTTCACTCTGTAATTATCCCAGAGCAAAATCAGGGCAATGTGGCAGTGAATAAGTCTCTACACTTGTACAAGACCTATATCTTTACATAACATATAAACATAAATAGGTTTCTTTGCATTTTGAACAATGCCTTACCTGGTTTGTTAAGTCTTGCAGTGGCACTTGCCTGACTTTCAATATGACTTTATGCAGATTCTTTTAGAGGAATTTTTAATGCATAATTTCCTTCTGAAATGTGTTTTCCAAAACATTTTTCTTGCCAGTCTGCAAGTCTCTAATGCTACTCTTTCATAGTTAGCAGGCTGTAATGCCTCACTTTCTGTCTTCATTTGATTTGTGTTCTTTATCAAATATAATTAATAAACAGAAAAATTTTCTCCTCAGATAGGCTAAGCAACCAAAATAACTCCTCCATGATCCATTAATTTCTGCTCTCTTCATTGAAGACTTGCCTCTTCTTTTCATCCCAGACATCTACATGGACATTTGTATTATCAACAACCTAGACTGTTGTAAGTAAAAGGCCAATGCCTATTTTGATAAACTAACAGTAAGTGTGGCAATTTAAATATATAAAATACACAAAT
Organism: Ifrita kowaldi; assembly: GCA_013398055.1. Classification (NCBI taxonomy): domain Eukaryota; kingdom Metazoa; phylum Chordata; class Aves; order Passeriformes; family Cinclosomatidae; genus Ifrita; species Ifrita kowaldi. The sequence goes on from VZRS01004576.1 coordinate 270,131, forward strand.
ATACTTTTTTAAAATAAGAAAATTAATAGTTGCTTTTTCACCAAACAGTCTGCATACGTTGTATGCAGTTTGATCAAAACTTACCATGCCTATTTCAAGATGATGCCATGTCTAGAAAGCAATGTCTTCAAATTGAATTTTTTAATGTGCATACCATACCCAGAAAAGGTGGACCCTGCTTCAGCACCTGGATGCATACAATGATTGGGACCTCAGCAGTCCAATTTAAAGGACTCCAACTGACTTGAGGGCTTGCACCTTTCAGATATATATACATCCTGTTGTGAGGCTGGAGTATCATTTTTCACAGACTCCATTTTCCAGCCCTTACACTCTTATTAAAATTCTCCATTTTTTTTAGTCAGGTTTTCCAGAGCAGGAAAACCCAGGAGTATTGCATACCTTTCTTTACCATTTTATATTTCCAGTCCTTAAATATTGAAAAGCTGCTGAATCTAGAAAGAAGGAAACTTTCTGTCTTGTTGTTGGTGATTCTTCCAGGTTTTCCCACAGAGTGTTGTGTTTTTGTCACGGGGGGCTGTATGGAGCATTCTGAATCTGTCAATATAATAAAATGTCACCTGCATTCAGAAAGATTGTGTGGGCTTTTTTCTCAAGCAGTATTCTCTTAATATTAGTGTGCAATTTTATCGATATTTTCACACATCCCGTTATGGTAACAACATAGGAGAGACCAGCTTTGCACAGTGAACTCCACTTATCTGGCACAACGTGGGACATTGAGCATTTGTTAGTATAGTGACCATAACAGAGTATTACAAAATTTTAAGTATGTTTACTATTTTTTCCCCACAGTTTATGGTATTTAATGGTAGTGTTCCTTCAGTGCTCAGGTTTCTGCTGACTGCTGTGTGCATCATGCTCCTTCAACAGTGCTGCCACGAGGGTAACTTCTGCCTTCATACCCAGGATTCAGAGTGACACTGTGCAATATTTGCTGCGATTCTTGAGTCCAGATTAATCAAAGGCCACTGTAAACAAAACTTGTGTCTGTGGTTGCAAGTCCTCATTTAGATCAGGCAGCCTGACTAATGTGCCAGCTCACCCCCACAAATAGGACTATCTGCTGGAACACACACTCATGATTCCCAGCATCTGGACACCAGAATTTAAATTAAGCTTGTGTAACCTACTCTTGGAAAATTCATGTGTCTGTGAATGTCACATGCCCTTGTGCTGGTGGAGAACTTTATTCTGCAACTTTTCCTTCCCAATAGATTTTCATTTATCATTTCATTCTCCCAGAGGTTTGCCATCATTTTGATTTAATGCCTTCCATTAATTCTCCTGCTGATGCTGCTCTGATGGAGGGGCAGGTAGAAGGCGATGCCAGTTCTAGTATCTCTTCTTGCTTCTGGACATTCCTCTCACCAAAGGAATCCCAAAAGAACTAAAATGAAACTGTTGCTGAGTTGACTGTGTCTCTAAAGAGTTGTGGCTCTTATTTACAGCAGGCAAATTTATCAGTCTGCAGTAGAAGAAATGCTGCAAAGACAATCTCTTTCTTCTGAAAATTGCCTGGCTCATCATTCCAGAGCAGTGTACTTTGAACCAGTTCTGTAACAGCTGTTTTGGGAAATCAGAATGGCAACTGAATCAAATCTGAGAAAAATAGGAACAGTGTGGGATTTCTGTGGATTTTACAGCCTTCCTGAGACAGAAGTTGGGCTGCACTGTCTTGTCCTGGGGCTGAATAAACCACTTTTTTTCTGTACATAGAGAGCCTTAATGCCACGAAATGGTTGATACCATCTGTGTTTCACTTACCTTCTTTTTCTTCATGTACTTTTCCAAACATCAAAGTATTTATAATATCTATCTATCTATCTATCTATCCATCTATCTATCTGTCATATATATGTATGTATATATATATCTCAAAAATACAACAGGGTTCACACTGAACAGTACAAGAAAGAAGCCTGTTCTGTGGTTTTGCCAGCGCCTGCTGGGGCTCCCTTGGTCTTGACTGCAGCAAAGCAATAACAGATGGTAGAACGGCATCCACTATGAGACTGAGTTTGACTTTGAAAAACATTTGCCATCCTCAAGCAATCATAAATTAAATTTCTTTAACAATGGCTTGACTGCAAAATGAAATCAGTGAATGTTTTTGAAAGTCAGAAACACAGCTCTTTTACTGTAAAATTGTATGGACGTTTTTTCAGTTGTATCTACAAATTCTTTCCTCCGAAAACATTAGCTAGTTCAAAATTTGTATTTGTAGATCGGTTTGAGTAAAGAGTATAGATATCTATAGTCTTTCTTGGAACTGAATTTAAGGTGTAAAGCCAAACTAAGAGCACAGTGATACAAATAAGCATAGCAAAGCTGGAGCAGTCTTTGCTTGGAGATATTTTATCATTTAAGTAGATTGTCAAGGTCATTTACACTAGTAGATCTAGTCAGAAGATATTACATCTTAAATTCATCAGTGCCGTAAGCATGTCCCTGTCACCTTCCCTCACATCTCAGAATGAAACTCTTCTTTTAAACTTCCTGAACTTCTGCTTCAGACCTGGAAAGCTATTTGTAGCTGTAATTGCTGTTAATGAAATTCCTCTCAGATAAATATCACAAGTGTGAGTGCTGACTACAGACAAATATTTCTTTGCATGGGATTTTACAAATAACAAAGTATTAAAAATGAGAAAATCTTAACACCTCCTTCCCCCAAATATTTTCTCATTAGTGTTTGTACTTTTCATTCAGCTCTAACATTTTCTTTGGTTTGGACATTTAACAATTCTCTACTGAAAATGTCACAAAAACATTTCAACAGAAAAACAAAGAAAGCCTGAATCATTTAAATCCAAAATGAGCACACATAACATTGTTTAAACAAATCAAACTACAGGATACAAACGTAAATCGTGAAGTAATCTCCACAGTGCAGGATGGTTACCAGCTCCAGGTATAAGATACCATTAGACTGTAACTATTTCTCTGCTGTAATTATAACAGAAACACATTTGATATTATACATCGTATTTTACAATGTCCCTGGATGTCAAGGAATTTTCCAAAACCAGTACTGGGTTCAGCTTCAAGTTAAGAAGAATTTGAGTATTTTTTCTTTCACATCGGAAACTATTATTTTGTCTTGCACCCTCACAGTCATATTGCAACCGAGCACTGGCCCAACAAATATAGCAGCTTCAGATTAAAGGCACCTACACACTCTGCACGAAGGGCTGCTGGAGGCTAATACATAGGCACTTGTTGTGGTGTTTGTTCTCAGAGCTCCTTTGACCGCAACACAGGCAAAATGCAGATGAAACAGAGACATGTGAACTAAGATGGGGGAATTCTGAAAACTGGAGTCAGATGAGCTGAATTTTGCCAGATGATCTTACAGCTCCTTTATCAAGAAGAGGTTATCAGCAAGAAGGGGTTATATCACACTGGGCTCACTGTGAGCCTGGCATAGTCTGATCTTATTCTGCTCATGCACTGACTGAACCTGGTGAGGAAAGGGGTCACCAGAGAGTTGGTGAGGTGCTGTCTGATCTCCTGGAGCAATGAGGCATGTCTGAGTTTTGTTCTCAGATGGTCCCAGACATGAAGCTGTGAAAATTTGGGCAAGGCAGCAGCAGCTTTCCCACTGGGTGTGGGGACCTCTGAAGTCAGGAACCACCTCCTTCACCTCCAGGAGAGTGGCACAGCAATGGTGAGACAGACACATGGGACTCCCTTTTCTTCAGTAGGCAAGACCTTTAGTGAGCACAGGGCAGAGCATACAGCAGCTATCCCTAAAGACTGACCAACAGCTCTAATCAGAAGTCTAGCTGCAGACTGCTCAGAGCAGCTGAGGATTAAAAAAATAAATAAAAGAAGAAAACAGACAGAACTGGAAAAGAAAACCAGCCTCCAGCTGGCAGGATGATGATAACTGCTACAGAAAGAAGTACATTCATTTCCTCCTCCAACAAGAAGAAACAGAGAAAGCCTTTGAGATGCCATTACACAAAGCACCTGTTGCAAAGGACTGAATGGAAATCTTTGTTCAAGTTGTATTTGTATTGCTGCAAGTTTTTTGCATGCATTTTTTTTTAAGATCAAATTCCAGAACTGTGTAATCAAAATGCATTCTTTGCAAATGTAATTAATAAAGTAATTTAGGTACCCAGCTTCTGTGATCTCATACTTAAGAGTAACTGCTTATTAAGTAATTATACGCCTACCTGGTCTTTCCAGCGCAGCAGAATACATTTGGAATTTTACAGGAATGCTTGTAGCAGAGGAACGAAACCACCAGCAGAGCCAAGGAGAGAATGACAATCTTGACACTGTCACTGGGGCCGTGGAGTGATTGCCATTATACATCCCTTATAGAGACAACAATGCTTTTCATTTGCTGCAAATGTAAAGGCCAGTGCCATCTTCACACCTTTCTGCTAATTTCTGTTAACATCTGGACTGCACTGGGCCACTGGATAGGTGCTGTTGACATCCAGATCATCCGCACACTCTGGACATGAAGCCAAGATTTCGGTGGAACTCCAACTAATGTCAGCTATATCTAGGTAGAAAGTGGTCTGTATCTCATCCTGAAGAGATGTCTTTTGAAAAATATGAACTTGAGGCATGGAGAATTTAACTTATTCTGAAAAAAGGCAAGCTTCTGCTTACAGTAGATTGAAGAGTTGCTATGGAATGAGAACTATATCTGCCTGCTCAAACAGAGATATAAACAACTTACTTGCAACATTGTACTTGGGGAAAAATAGTAAAATTCTATTTTAAATAATAAAAAATATTACAAATTATTAAAAATAAAGTAAAATTATTAATGATGTTTCCAGGTCAAGGAGCATATTCACATTCGTTTTATGGAAAATGTTCACAATTTTGAATTACCAGGTTTTATTTCGGCTCTATCAGCAAATATATGAAGTAGGAGAGCAAGTACCAAGAACACAGCAACATAGTGAAACTCTCCTGAAGGAATAAGCAAATAAAGCAGAAGAATATTGAACATAGTTCTGTGATTCACCACTATTCACAATGGCATCACAATGATGCCCAAAAGTAGTATTTGGCAGCCTTTTGTCCTTATTTTGTGTGGGTTTCAATGAGAACTTGAATACACAGCAAAAGGAAGTTGGATACTTTGTATTCTTAAAGCCTGCGTCCTGGACATTTGATCTGGGGAGAGACATGAGGTGCTTAGGAATCAAGAAAAGGAATAATAAGCTCAGTGAAGACCTTGATTAAGACATTGATTCCCACTCCATCATCACTTCCTCTTGATGCATGAATGCCAGTGTTGGTTTCATAATTATGGTCCAAACTGATTAGTAACATTTGCTTATTGCTTTGAGAATGCCAAATGTTAAGTGTTAATACCTGCCAGACCCCTCATCCCTGACATACATCAGACAAACTTGCCTCTCCCTGCTGTTTAAGAGCAGAGCATTCTTACTTCATCACCTGCCTGGCTGAGGTAATAAAGGATCCCACAGAAATGCTGGAATAATTACAGTACTTTGCACCTTCATACCATCCTCCCACTGGGAATTTCCAGTGCTTCATAAGCATTAGCCAAAACTCATTAAGTTCCTCCAAAGTATGATTACTGTGATCCATTTGCTTTAGGGGGACAGGCACATGCCAATGAAGAGACTTGAACAAAATTACAGAGCAAATCAATGACAGCTCCAGTAGTAGATCCCAGGTGTCTAGATCCCACATCCCGTGGGCTAGATACTGGGCTGGCTGTAGCATGCAGGCTGTTACCAGAACAGCCCTTCTTGAGATCCCACGCACCCCAGCAATATTCTTGCCTGCCAGTCAGTAACATCTTTTGAAAGAAAAAAATAAGGAAAGATTGTGTTTTCTGGTTTGTTTGTTTTAATCACGCACAGCCCACCACATGAAAGGCATGTCAGTCATGGATATCCAGTTCCCACGTGGATAGGGTCCCCTACACCATTTTCAGTGATAACACAAGATGAACAAAACATTACCTTCCTCTCCAGCAGCAGAGTTTCCAACAGTCTCCCTTTCCCGGTCAGTCTGGTTGGAAACGGCACTTCCGCTTTTTGTCCTTCGAAGAACACTGAATGCCTTGTTTATTTTTTTAAAAGATCTGCTTCTTATAGTGGAACGTTCAAAGTGCCGAGCTGCAACAGCAGGAAGAAAACAAATCAATACAGTTCAACAGTTCTGGTCTAGAATCACAGCATTTCTGCAGCCCTCCACATGTGATGGGATGTAACATCAACAGCAAGGCTGCCTGTACTTCACCTTTGCCTGAGTCCTGCTTATACTTCAAGGCTGCACCCACCTGAATCTGGGTACAATCACCCTACCTCAGTCCCACACCCTTGAATTGCCACCTTCCTGTCTGTATGGCCAACCACATGGAGAAATCTCCTGTGAGTGTGGTAGCCTTGGAAAGAATAATCCTCCATCAAGACAGAATCAGCAGCAATCCTGTGAAAAATACATATAAAATGTTTGACCAAATACATGTTTGACCAAAGAAAGCTGGAAGTCATTAAAAACTCTTGTTGAAAAAATCCCACTACTACTACTACTACTTCCTCAAAACCTTGCAATGCTTCCAAAGCCACCAATGATTGCTAACTATTTCATGTCAAAAAATTTAAATATTATCAGGTGGAAGGGATCAAAAAAATCACATATTCTGACTTGGGTAAGGCAATACAAAAGAAAAGTCATAATACTTTCAAAACATGTCATTCTTTTCCATCCTGCTAAAGATATCTTCATGGCTGTTGCTGTTCTGTCTGTTCCAGCTCTGCATGCTAGCCAAACATTGTAATCTAATAATACAACATTCCCTCAAACCAGACTGTGGCCTCTACACTCAATAAAACTGACAGAATTTATTGAGATTCTGGTGCTCTCTTCTTGTACCCTTCCTTTCCTCGCCTCTCCAAACCCTGGCACAGCAAAAGGATAGTGCTTCTCGTTTCCTAGTCTTTCTCATCCCTTCATCCATTTTCCCAACATGCAACTGGTGGCACACAAGGTGGGCTTTCCATTTTAGCTTCAGAATCCTCAAATACATGCTTTGAACTCACCATTAACACTTCTGAGTCTGCCTTTGGCCAGGCCATGTTTTTCAAATATGACACTCATCAGAGACAGGTGCAGTGTCACAAGGTGAAAGATCAAAGCAAAGTTTCCAGATGCAGCTTGTCCCTGACTGTTGTTTTTCAGCAGAACCAGCTCCTCTGAGCTGCACCTTCCCAAGGAGCTGGTAGATGTCCCTCAAGGTCCTAAGGCAATTCTTAATGGTTTTTTTTTCCTGAAAATACTTGGCAACTGCCAAACACAGCTCCCAACAGGATTTTGGGTAGGTGTCCATGTCTGTGGGGCCACCAAGCATTAATGAAGACACATCACCCAGCTACACCATCCCCCCAGCCCATCACACTAAACGTTTAATCTTCCAACTGATATGACTTGCCTAAATAATCTTTCTGAAGATTTGCAGTTTATATGTGTGCAGCTAGACCATTTTTAGCTTGATGCTGCCCCTGGCCAAGCCATTTTTTTTCACCTCAAATCTATTGGGTCACTGAGTAGGAAATTAGATAAACCATGCAAAATGAAAGCTTTTGCTTCCCCCACCCCTTTTTCTTTCTTCTTTTTTTTTTAATCCTCCAGTGACATGTATTTAACAGAGAAATGAATGTTGAAAGGGCTACCAGGCTCTGAAGCCATCATTTTTGGCTCTTACTTCTGTTCCGGTTGCTGCGGTGCAGGTCTCCGGGGCTGCTGCCCAGCTGGCTGTCCTCCGAGGTGGGGCTGAAGGCTGGGTTCACCAGCCCTGGCTCATCTGTCATTAAGGCGATGGCCGCAGCTGCTGAGAGCTCAGGGCCCAGGGCAGCTACTGCTAAGCTGGAGCCATGGTCCGGAGAGCAGTCTTGGGAACGCCTCTTCCGTTCCTTGGTAAGGCCATAGTGGGATGCTCCTTTACATCTAAGGAGAAGGGAGGGAAAGAGAGACGTGATAGCAAGTTGCATTTAAATGCTATGTACTTATGGAAATTATCTGGTTCCAAGGAATCGTTTGGAGTACAAACTGTGATGATCATGGGGACCAGTGAAATATGGATGATTAACAAGAGGGAAAAATGCCAGTGTGTGCTTCAAAGGAGGTGAGCTACCACCTCACATGGGAAGACTACTGCTGGTCAAGGAAAAATAGAGAGCTTCAGTCTTGTGTGTAGTCTTACGTGTATAAATAGTTACTGTGGATGCAAGAGGACAAGAATAGCAGGTGGCTAATTAAGCCAGAGGCTACAGTCTGTAATTTCCTACTTGCCTCTGGTTGATGAAGGAGAGTAGGGTGAGGCCTGACAGCTTCTCTGAGTCTGCTGGTGAAATAAAAGACACCTTACCCAGTCCTGCCTCCTGAAAAACTCTCCCGATCACCAAGGCGGTCACATGTGGAGCATGGCACTGTGGTCTGTAGAGACCACAGCAATCAATAAAGGGAGGGCTGCAGGTAGGAGCTGAATACCTGGGGGCTGCCAGAATCCAGGCCCCACACAGTGCCTGTACTGACCATTTACTACTCAAACTGCATCTGATCAATTGTTTTCAAATTCGGCCACGGAGATGAAGTCGCCAGCTCCACTATTCCAGCTCAGTTGAGACAATAAATTAGGCAGGCCATTGCCTTGACAGAGGAAGAGGTGCAAGTGGGGGTAGGGGGTCTCACTGACCCTGCAGCCTCACCAGAGTCCAGGAGGGAGTGCAGAGCTCCCACCAAAGGGACAGGGACCAGGTCCTCATGCCAAGGTCCTTGGGCCAGCCTGGGACTTCACCAGCTTGGGGACCTCAAGGCGGGTTCTAAAATACTTCTGGGGGAAAATCCCCTGCTTCTAGTGGAGACATACATGTTCCCAAAAGAGCCGAAGATACAGCATTATAAGGAGCAAATTACAAGCTTAGTTATGCTTCCAGCTATCTGCTCTGGATTCATCCTAGACAGCAAAGGCAGGACCATGCATGGCATTTCTTTTTTAAGACTCATGAAAGAAAGTCACTTGAATGAAATTACAGTTCGCTGTAGTCTTCATGAGTCAGTATTCAATTAAAGTTATAAAATAACTGAAAAGACCGAGTGACCAAGGACACGTCACCTGTGACTTCTCCAGCACCACTTCTGCCCAGTGCCCACCCACTAGAACCACATTCAGTGCATTAAAAAAAATAAATCTGTCTTTTAATCATAATCTAATGAGCTTGGCCTACTTTCAGTTACTATTATCTCTTTCTTCATAGCAAAGGCTAACTGATGACTTTCATGAAAGTGCCCTGTAGGACAAACTCACAGAAATAGCTGCAGAAACCCTTAGGGATAGAAAGCTCTTCGTAATATATGGCATGCACAAAAGGCAATGCATAATACATACAGTACACAACGCCAGTGGGTTAAGTGTCACGAAAAGAAGTAGTACACTGAACAGAAGCCTTAGAAGAGAAAGGATTATGGAAGCAGTTCCTGAGATAGAAAGATGATATGAGGAGATGTCATAGACCTCTCTGTATCAGCTTCAGAGCAGCAGTTTAATTTCTATCATGGTATTGAATTTGATGAGACAATTGAATTAGAACCTTTTTTTGGCACTAAATTATGTTTTATCATCATTTAGTTCATGCTGTTTCTGACAAGTTTCATCTTAAAGAGGGGAAAAATACTCAAACCAAACTGTGTCCTATTGATGCAACTGTGTAAAGGCTGTATATATGCTTTAAGGCTTAGATAGGAACGGCTGGAACAGGAGTGATTTCTGAAACCTCTCACAAGCAAAATGAGGCATATCAGAAGAAAATGCTCTTATGGAAGAGAAGGTTGGTCAACTACTTCAAAAGACCAACGAAAAGCTATCTGAGGCACCTATTGCAAGGCAAGACTACAACAATATTCATGTAAAACAAAGGAAAAGCTCCCCTGCCGCCACTGCAGCAGGTATTTTTCTATTTCTTTCCAAACTTTCTCACTCCCCCAGAATCCTAAACCATGGCAGGATGCTCTCCTTTAGATTTCACAGGAAGCAGAAGCACAAAGGCCTTTCCCTCTTGCTACTCACCTAACCTTCTTCAACAGAGTGTTTTGGAAACCCATCCTTGATATCTCCCTCTTGCAGTAAGGTTACATTTGCTAATCCAGCCTATGAATGCTTGACAAAATAGTTAAAAAATAGTCCAAAAACCCAACACAATAAAGTGAACACAAAGAATTGGCTTTGGGGAGAACTGTTTGCTGTCCTCAGAAGACAGTCTCTGCTTTACAACAATCCTGCAAAGATTCAGAATATAAGAGATATTCCTACTCCTCCCCATTTTATTTCATTTGCCTGTGTCTTTCTCATGCCAGTAAAGTTTCAGTGGCTGATACTAGAGCACCAGCCTTGTGAATGGGTTCGCAAATGCAGATTTTTTTTTTATTTGGCAGATTCTATGAAGATCAATATGAAGATCAGAAATGGCTCTGCCCAAACATTCCTAGCTATTTGGATTCAACCGCTGCCTGGTGCCCATCTGCACTTTGCTGCTACAGCCTTCACTTTCTGTGCAAATCCTCACTTGCTGCTGCTGGCTGCACTGCAGACGCGCAGCCAACAGCTTCATTCCAACAGCAATGAACAGAAGACAGCTACTTTGAATGTGGAGAGGACTGACACAGTTTAAGATGTGGCTTATTGGAGAAGACAAGTTGTCATGATACAAAGCACAAAACATATCTTTCTTGCTCTGCCAGAAATAGTTAAAGAAGAACCAGAGCTCTTCAAGTATGATCACTTAAGCTATTTCTTAAATAATTGTGGCAGGCATAAATGAGCACAAATCAAGTCCTCTTTCTTCAGATTAACACAGTGTCCTTGAAGAAGAAAAAAAAGCCCCAAGACCTCAAACTTGTAATAAAATTTGCAACAGCATCTCTTCACTTTCATTGTTTTGCTTGTGCTGACACTGCTGTGATAACAGAAAACATAAGAGACGACTGTCTAAGTGGAATCATATTTATAGTGTCTAAGCTACATTTTTCCATATGGTTGGATTTGGCTCCCAGAAAAGAGAGAAACATAAAACAGCTACATGCCAGTAGTAATTAGCTCTCTCATTGTGAGTATTAATCACAATGCCTGATTTGCAGCTGCAAGAGTGGGATACCTGATTAACATAGCCAGTCAGAAAGTGAACTCAACACTGTCTGCAGGCCAAGGTGAACTACAGATTTATGTTCCTTCTCAGTTGCGCTGGACAGCGAGTACATCCGTGCAGCAGTATGATACTGAAACAATTTGAAGGCCAAACCCCAGAGAAATAAACAGACATGAATAATGTGTGTTGTACAGTTTGTGCCATTAAAGTATTGTCACTAGGTGCATACAGGAAATTGAGAAAATAGTTTCTTCTGTTTGCACAGCCTCTTTTTTGAAGCAGATATCTACTGTCTGAAAGTCTGGCCATATGAGCTAACCACTGGGCGGTGGGACAGCAGTGGTGGCTGCTGAAATTTCACCCATGGCTGCAATTCTGGCTGGTATCAACACTGGCAGCCACAGGGCAATCTTTGCCCTGCACCCTGTTCCACACTCAAGAGAGACTACATTCTAGGCTTCAGGAGCAGCACATCCCAAGAGCCAGAGCAAAGAGATCCAAAACCCTGTGGCTGCCTTAACTTGGTCCTACCATTTGTAAAAACAACCTTCAGTTAAACTCAAGGCCAACAGAAATATATCCACGTCATTTGAAATTCAAATTAAAGCAGTGGTTTGAAAAAAGAGTTCTCCTTGCAGCATCCCTGACTTGCACAGCAAAGGAGGGATTGAAAATAAGATTGACCTCAAGGATTTCAATTACCCAGGCTGACATAGGGAAAAAATGTAAAGCCAAAACTTAAGCAAGGACAACTGCATGGATTTTTTCACCTCTCTTCTAGTGATTTAAATAAAACAACTCCACAGGTTAAAAATTATATGTGTATATTTGCCCATGGCAGGGGGACTGAAACTAGATGATTTTTACAGTTCCTTCCAACACAAACCATTCTATGATTCTATGATTTATAATGCATTTGTTGTTAAAAATGCCCTGCTGTCTGTGTCATTTCACAGTCTCTGCCTGGGCACGACACAGGGGAAAAAAGTGAATCTGAAGAGTCACAGTGCTTGTGATCCCGGCCCGACACAAACAAACAGAGCAGAAACCCTCCCCTGCCCAGTTCCAGTAGTGCTTTCTCAACCTCATTTCCAGCACCACTTGTATTTTGGAGCTGTTTTGCTTTAGTGCAGCAGCAATGGACACATTGTCTGAATGCAATTAAGAATAATGTATACAAAGCACTTAAGATTGCCCATCAGAAGAAAATACTGCATAACAGGCTGTCATTGCTGATGCAAAGCTAAACCCTGATCAGGGTAGACAAGTATGTTTCAGCTATGGTCTCATTGCAAGCAGCCTCATCCCTCTGTAGTTTGGTCTTGGCACAAGCTGGGGTCCAAAGCATCAACAGCATGTGTCATATCCCATGTCACACAAACTCCCTGAATACTCTAGCACCCATGAACTAATCCAGTGGAAAGGATGATGGAGAAACCAAAGCTGATCAACAAGGAGCATCCTGGATAACCTGGTGCTGATAACCTCACTTGTGAGACCCTGCTGAGAGGCTCCTGCTGTGCCTGGGAAGAAAGGAGAGATGGGGTTTAACTGGAGAAGTTGACTCACAAGAAAGCGTTGACAATTCCTGCCCCACAGGGACCATTCACACCATGTGCACACTAGCAGTAACAGTAGTTGTTGTGGTGTGCTTTGGCCCGCTTGGGGCCCGCCTCCTGTCCCTCTAAGTCTTATTACCCAATAGGCTGGTGAGTCCGCCCATTGGGAGGGTCTTTAGGCGGGTCCTAAGCTAGAAGGCCATACCCCTCATGTCACTCTGAGCCCGTCTCCTCCCTCAGTTCTAGAAAGCTCCTCGTTACTAAGTTCCTCATTGGTTACACAATTCATGTTTATGTATGCTTTCTGTTTCATATTCAATTATGTTCTGGAAAGTTCTGTTCTCTTCGGTTAATGATTGGCTTTTTGAGTTGTCTCCTCCCTAATAGCTCTGTGGTTGGTTGTTTGTACTTTAGTTCCTCCCCTTTTGTTTTTCCCTATTGGACAATGATGTAAACCCCCTCCCCTTTTTCTGTTCCTTAAAACCCTATGTTCGTTCTTTTGTCCCTTGAGACTCTCGCCCCCAACGAGAGTGGACAATAAACGCTCCTGTTTGCTTTAAAGAGAGTCTCCCTTCTCTCAATCCTTTGTCTCCGCCTCCTCGCCGCTTTTCCAGCGTCCACAGCTCGACCCTTTCCACGTCGGCAGGCCCTATTGGAGCTTTTGCCTGCAATCGGCCGTCCTCGGCCGCGAAATTGCAGTCTCCTGGCTGGGTCGCCGGGCAGCCTAGTGGTCAGGCGACTGCAAGTAGTCCAAACATAACCCAAATACCAACCACAAGAATTTCAGGCCAAACACTTAAAGTTTTCTGAAATGCTATCATGAGGGAGTGAAGTGACTTGATCAGTTCTCAGACAGGGATAACACCAACTCTTCTGGTCCCACTTTTGCCAACAGTGCACCAAGAAATGGAGTCAAATACGAAAAAGAAGCAAGGCACCTGAACTCCCACTGTATCCCATGTTACAGATACTGGCTAAAATGCGGCAAATACACAATCTCCCATCCAGTCCCACCATACTGGTGCTAAAGAGGTCAGAGACGTCAATATCTTCGGCAGTGAAGGTGACCACTACCCTGCTGCTCTTCGAACCTGATGACATTGTAACATCCTTGCTCAGAAAACTAGCTTCTGTGAATTCTGGTCCTGTGTGCAAAATTTCTCCTGTTCTTTTTTTGCGGTACAGGGAAATCAATCCCAGAACAGAGTGCTTAGCAGAAATGATTTTTCCTTGGTAGTTCTGAGTTTCTGCAGGGATTAACTATAGTGTGAATGTTGCATGTGGAAAAAAGCTTCATAAATAAGTACCTGATTTTTTTAAAAATACATGGGCCTCTTCTGCTTTTTATAAAGAAAAATCTCATGTCAAGAACATTCCTCAAGCTACTGTAATCACCAGCTATGGCAAGGAAGGTCCTGCCTACATGAAACCTTACTCAATATTGATAAAGAAGGGAATGAGCCATGTAAAAAGCAAAGCTTAAACTTCTGGATTACAGTTTCCAGTGAACATTTGCTGAAAGACAGGCTGCAAAACCCATATCTAAGCAGGCAGCTAGAAACAGGCTGATCTGCACCTGCACTTGAATTTTATAAAGCCAGCAATATTTCCAGGTGCTTGCCACTGCTGTTCTGTGCACTCTGTACCCTGGCATTGATGCACTTGGGTATCTTCTCCCTGATGATCTCTCAGTGTCAGAGACTTGCCATCTTGTCTGGGAGGGGGGAATGCATATTTTTCACTTACATGGGAAATTGTCCCAGTTACTACTGCTCTTTCATGTCAATAACCTGGTAAACAAAAGCCTTTTAGAGACAGCTTCCTGACACCTGGGGCATCAGGGCTGGCTGGGAGGGCAGCACGGGCCAGTGGCATGATCCCTGCTGCCTCTGGAGGGCTGAGAATCAGCAATTCCTTCCTGCAGTTCCATAAACACTGCTCTTCTCAGTGTCAGCACAGAGATAGCTATGATAGAAGCTAAGATGAGGCAAATGGCTTCTCTGTCTAGCTGTCAGAGAGATTTTCTCATGTTATTTGCTCTCCATTGTCAGCCAGAGGCCTTTGCTATAGTATAAACATTTAATAGATTTAGTGGTTCTGTATTTCTGCATTACAAGTCTCTAAATATTTATAAAGGTCCTCATACAATTTATTTCTTTAAGCTAAAGTTATTTAGCTTAAATACTTTCCCACAAGATAGGAAAAACCTCTCACATATTTATCTTTTTCAGTTTAATTTCTGCATATTCCTGTTATGGTTTCCTAAGGCTTTTTTCCACACTTTTTGTATTAATAAGACATCACAATTCACTAAATTCTGGAAAACTACCTTACTAGCAAAGCCTAAAATTGTGCTTCGTCCTATCTATAAAGATCTGACCCCAGGGAAGGGCTGTCATTTCCATGATGCTTTTGCACTAAGGTGCTGTCAAACAAAATATATTTGTGCATTATATAAGAAACGTGCACAGGAGTATCTGTATACTTATATTTCCACGTCAACTACTCTGTATGAATTTGGGTCCACCACCAGAAAAAGGAGTTCTAGTTCTCACAGATTAAAAAGGCATAGTTTTCTAAGCATATGAGGGAAAAAAACCATTGAACACTCTTGATAATTAGAATAAAGTCATCAGCTATAGTGACATACTCCTATTTCTGTAATTTGTTCGCTGAGAAGGAGGAGCAAGCATGGCTCATCATCATGTCTCAGTCCCTTGAAAGTATTTTGCATTGATGAAGAATGAATTTGCAGTTCAGAGTTCAGACCCCACAGCTCCCCAAGCCAGCAATGGACAAAGACTTGGTGTCAGACACAAACTGAACAAGCCTTCAATGAAAACCAAATACCTATTTCATTATTTGACTGCACATACTGAAAAAGGGGGGAATATCCACATTTCCCAGTGGTTTTCAGGAGAGTTGAAAGAACTTGGAACACATTTTTAATATTAAATAGATTGTCGAGCTTAAATTTCATGTGCATGCTAGCAAAGTATCATGTAATATGAGGTCATGTTTAAGATATTTTTCCCCCCTTCTCTTTAAAACTCAGAAAGTTGTATTTCAACCACCATCTTGAGCTTCTATTACAAAATCTTTTTAAAGGCCCATTAACATCTATCATGGGAACAGGGAGCTGGAAGAAATTGGAAAACAATACTAGTTGCCTGCAATTGCAGACAAAAATCATGGCTGGGATTATTGTGCAATGATCCCAGTTGTTGTTGGGACTAAGTACAAATTGTTGGTCCAGATCCTGTTCTCTTTCTCTCCTGACACTTCTTCCAAGCCATTATTCTGTCACTGATGATTTTGAAACTACAACTGTACTGATTTTTCTTCAAGGTGAGATTATCATTTCAATTTCTAGTCTTAAAGCAATCCAACAAATTTCAGCTGTCTTACACATAGGAGAATGGAGTTGTAAATTGCTAGAGAGACCTGAGATGGGCAAGCTGGCACCCCGGCTGGAAATGTCAGCTTTTTTTCACAGGTTAGCACACTTTGTTTATTCTTAACATAACTACTACTTTAGAGCAGCCAATATTCACAACTGACTTTGTGGCTTCATCTTCTAAGCCCCTTTTTCTCCCTGTGTTCAAGTCATGAATGCTCTGAGAACGCACAAAGGCATCAGCAGACCGTTCCCTCTGCTCACATAAGGCGTAGCCTTCAGTTGCTTCTAGAGCTTCTACCTTTTCCAATACTGCCTTTAAATGCAATGCTTGTAGAGCATAAGAAGACTTGGAGCTACAAAATTGAGGAATCAAGCAGGGTGAAAGACTGCCGTCAGTCTATTATTCATCATTTACTCCTAGATTACAAACAAATTAATTTGCCTACGTTACTCCTAAACAAACACTTGTCATCACAGAGAAGTTACCAGCCAGAAGCACAGTATCAGAGTGATCTTGTGTGATACAAAACAACAGCTGTATTTATTTATACTGAACTTAATTAAAGACTGAAGCTCCCAAAGAGTGATCTACATATCTCGTGCAATCTACTTACACCAGCTGACACAAGCAAGGAAAACAGAGGTAGCACACTATCTCTAATTCCTGGTAGATGCTCAGGTACTGACACAGCAAGGAACCTATGAGTACTTGGTTAGGAGATTCAGAGCAAAATAAGAGAGAAAAACAAGACACATGGGACTAGCAGTTTTGAGCTGGTGAGAGCCTGTAAACCTTGCTGATGGCTTGTAATACTTACAGCATTCAACATATATAATACATGATTTAAACCCACCAATCCTGTTCAAGTGCTGTAATAAAGTACTGAAGTACTAAAAACTCCTCTTGACTTCAGCAGAAGAGGAGCTTGATGAAAATTTTACCAGATGTTTTCATCACCTTCCAGAATTGTATCATTACCTATAAAACATACTTAAAAGATTCAGCTTTTACCACTTAAAGAAGAGTCAAACTTGAACATTTTTCCAAAAGACAGTGAGAAAACACAAATTAGAAAGAGAGTTTTCTTCATGGAAAATGTGGATACTTAGCAATATTTGTACATTCTTTTATCTACAGAAGCTGTGCATGAGGGAGCCATCACAAGTAATGTGTATCAGTTGGGTATTTGGAAAGCAAGGTAAGACCTGCCACGAGGAGCTGTGAGCTTCATATCTGCTTTTCAAGTCCATCCAAGAGCACTCAAAGAACTAGCACTTGGCCAGCAATCTTGACCACTGATTCTGCCTCGCACTAATAAAATAATGATAATACAACCTTTTACATTAGGAATTGAGATCGTATATAATGAAGCTGCAGCAGGATCACTAACAACATTCCTCATTTAGAACATTAACTAAAAAATGAGCTTAAGGAAACTCACAGCATGTATACACAAAGGCTCAAAAAATGCTGCTAAAATCAGGTTATCTGTGAAAAAAATAACAAGTGCGAAGACAAAGGAATTCTTAAGGCATTGCAACGCTCTTTTCCATAATATCGCACAATCCAATACTCTGTGTTTTTCAAAATATGTAGGTATGCATATAATTAATGTTAAGAATAAGAATTCAATCTGTTGATTCATATGCTTTTCATGTTTATTGTTCAGTCTTTTGATCATTGGATTATATTCAACAGGTAAAACTAGTCTCCTGGAACTTAACATCTCAGCATTGTCTTCCCCTCCTACTATCCCCACCTATGCTATAAAAACTTTATGATGCACTGAGCAAAATATGTTTGCAATGGGACAAGGGGGGTTGGTTTTCTAACAAGACTGACAGGATCAGCTTAACCCGATTCTTGCAGCTACAGAAGAAAAGCCTGACAGACAGAAACTTTGCACTTACACATACTTAGCATGCATTTATTTCTAAAATAAAAAGAATTACAATATCTGCTATGTCCCAGACTCAGCAAGCCAGCACTACTGACAGCAGGTGTGAGGCTTCTGTTGGCAAAAAGAAGTAACACATGCACATAAGTCTCTAGATATAATAAAAAGGGAACACTGTGTTCAGTTTCAAGGTGTTTTCAACCCAAGGCTTGGGTTTACTACTTGTTCTCCACCTGAATTTTGAAATTGTAGGAAACAATAGAGCTGCATCCAGCAAAAAATAAATGCTGTCTTTATACCATCTTATTCATACAGCTCTGCTGGCACTTGTCTCTGACCACTGTGACCCAAAAGTCACATAAGACCCCTTTTAGGTCGGCATGGATATCTAAATTATATTGCTAACACATCTTGGTACACATCATGCTCTAAACACATCTTTGTTTCCTCATAGGGAAGGTCACAGAAAAGGAGGTCTCAGCACACCTCAGCAGTTGAAAAACCACAGAGATTCCTGTCAGATTGCTGTCTGAGTCTGGAGCAAACAGCTCTGCCAGTACAACTAAATAGCTTCTTAAGATGTCACAAATGTTCCCAATATTCTTATCAAATCTGATGTCTAATATTCAACAAGGACCCCAAATCAGGCCTGTAAGCAAACTGCATTGCAGTCTTCTCTTTGGCACATATGGTTAGAAGAGGGTGGATCGCAGGGACATCATAAGCCAGTTTTCAGAAACCCAAATCCCCCCAGACCCACTGGGCATGCAAAAAACTTCACTGCTTGTGTTTTAGGGGTTCCACCCAGTTGAATATGAGATATTTCAGTGAGATATTTCATCCGTCCATAAAATAAACACACATTGTAAAAGCGTTTAAGGGCTTCAGAAAGTCCAAATCCAGCCACAGCACAAGTATGGCTGGAATGTTGTTTACAGTCTCCTGAAAGCTCACATAGTAGGAAATGCTCACTTATGTTGTAAAAATTGTGAAAATTTATTTTTCTTGGAACACGCTTTTATAACAGAACTATCAGAAAAACTTTTAACCTGAATTCCTTTATCCAAATCTGAAAAAAGCCCAATCCACTCACCCTTCTCCCCACATAGGCGCTTACAGGCAGTGCTGTGTTCCATATCATGGAAAGCACCCGAAATGGCAGTGGTGTGGCTTGCCTCCTGTTGTATGCAGACCACTGTCAGCTCTCCCTTGTCAGGAAATGCTGAAGGAGCTCACACCCTCACCCCTCAGTTTTCAGGAGTGCTCTAACCACTAAAGCTCAGGTTGGGATAAGGCTGATCACTGCTCCTCCTGCTGAAGCTTATTCGGAGAGGTGAATTAAGCAAGAGGGACGCAGTGCTGGGTCCAAATGAAAAGCTGGCACTTAGGAAGGGAGAAACTGAATCCTGCTTCAGAACCTGCTGTGGCTTTTCAGTTGAATCTGGGAGAGGTTCAAAAGAAAAGGCACTGTCTTCTCTTAGTCCAGCCAGTATCTTGGGGAAAGCCTGGCCATCTAGGCACACAAGCCCATCTTCAGTCTGAAGCTGAAGAATTGGCCTTAGAGGCTTCAGATACAGGTTGAGAACCTCTCTGAAAAACTGTGTATTGCTTTCTTAGATCACCAGGATATAACTGGTGAATCAAGGAATGAAACACACAAATTAAATTGCAAGCAGGAATTCAACCTTGAAACCCCTTAAGTACAAAAGATGCCTTCATAAGTGGGTACCATACTATGAACAACACAAAACGTGTTGTCCCTGACAAAGAAAAGTACCATAAAATCATAGAAGAGCCAAGGCTGGAAGGGACCCCAACACATCATGTCGTCCAACCTCTCATAGGAGAGGAAGCCTAGATGAGATTATCTAGCATCCTCTCCAGAGCCTGAAGTGCTAAAAATTTTATCTAAAATGATTAACCTTAAGCATCTCGAAAACCTGAAGTAATGGGAACTCTACTATATCCCTGGGGATGTTTTTCCAGTGAATGATTGTACTCACTGTGAAAAAAAGTAGGAGGAGAAAACAAGTTTTGCTCTGTACCTTCCTTTAAACAAATCTTTGTCAGGTTGTTGCTCCTTCATATTCCTTAGCTTACAGATGTAAGGTTTCTTTAGGTTTTCTTAGTCACTTCTATTCTCTCAGATTTCATGCTATTTTTGCTTTGTATAAGTAAGAGATCATGAAATGGTTTAGGTTGGAATAAACCTAAAAGACCACCCAGACCCAATCCCCGATCCCATGGACAGGGACACCTTTCACTAGACCAGGTTGCTCAAGGCCTTCTCCAGCCTGTCCTTGAACACTGGCAGGCTTGGGACATCCACAACCTCCCTGGGCAAGCCATTCCAGTATCTCACCATCCTCACAGTAAAGAATTTCTTCCTTATATCTTACCTAAGTTTTCATTCTTTCAATTTGTACCCATTACTCCTTGTCCCATCACTAGAGTCCCTGACAGAGTCTCTCTCTGGCTTCCCTGTAGGCCCCCTTCAGATACTTCAGATACTGGATGTTTTCTCTCTGATTTTTTTTCTTTAATTATTCAATTTTTAGAAAAACCCCTTCAGGATAAGAGGCAGTCATTTCATCCTGGCCAGTTACAAAACATATTGACTTTTGTGTTCATCCAAATAAAATACTGGAAACAGAATAAAAAAAATACTAAGTGTTCCTTAGGAAGCTGCAGTTTCCTTTCCCTTTTACAACACTGCAGCCTTGGAAAATTCAATATCCAAGCTCTAATGACTGGTCTTGCTTTCAATTTTAAAATATAAACAATATGTGTACAGCTGGGCACCTAGAACACGGTGGGAAAACCTGAGCAGCAGGTTTGGAGTACTGAACCTTGAGCATGAGCTGCAATTATATTTCCCCGGGTAGTACAATACAGTGGCCTTGCTCTTGTTGTCCTAGGAGAAGGAACATCCTGCCTGACCTTGCTGCTCCCACAAAATGGGTCGGGGCTGCTGTGCGACAGCCTGTCCTGAAATGAATCCAAACCGTGAATTCTCTGTGACAGTTTGTGGCATCTGGGTGACTCAGACAGCCTCTGTGCCTGAGGCTGTTCCAGCCCAGGCTGTGATTTTGTTAACGTCACAATTTAAGTAGACTTGGGTCTTGTTAGCAGTAATGATGGACTCCCTGAAGGAAAACCAAGGTGGCATTGGAAATGATGTCATTTCATTATCAGCTCTGAGATGGGAATAATTACATCTGTCTTCTTCAAACTGAGATGACCCTGGTCCTTCAGAAGGCAGCTGGCAATCTAACTTCCAGCAGCATGCTCATGCCATGCCTCATCATCTGCTAATTTTCACATCAAAGGCATTGCTGAAGGTGACCCAAACCATCATCAAAAAACAGGATCTCCAGCTGGACATGTATACTAGTGTCCAGTGGACAGGAGCGTGCTGAAGGCATTGGACATGTTTGCAGCCCTGACTGAGACATACATAAAACAAATCCTACTTGCTTCATGTAAATATAACCACAGCGTGCTGTCAATGCAGATGGCTTGACAAGCCATATAACAGAGAATAGTCATACAGATACAATGAGAAATTTCCCAATGGTTCCAAAATATCCACCTCCGCCTGACATGGACACTGAAGATTAAAAAAAAAAAGGTAGACAGACTAAACAAAATTTGTAGTGCGTTTAAATATTTATCTTAGAAATTGAGACGTGGGTTTCTGTCGTAGTAATTTTTCACAATGTCTTGGACCAGTGGTTGGCAGTTTACCTATGTTCAGCTTCTGAGGAACTTCCTTAACTGCCCTGAAACAAGTTTGCTTCCTGAAGGGCAAAGCCAGTTACTCAGCACTGTGTGTTTATAAGACTGCAACACAGAAAGGAGGAAGAAGAAAGGGAAATAAATACCTAACAATTAGTGATTGTAAACTATGGCATATAACTTCTTTTCCTTTAAAAGCTAATTGAAGAAGCTACAGCATCATGTTGCAGGGTTTTCTGAGTACTTAAATACTGGCATTAAGATGACCTTCCAAAATTGAGCACAAAGTACCCCGTAAAGGTTAACCACATTCTGTTTACAGAGGTGGTGCTGCTTCCTAGGGGTTGCCTGCAACAGGGAAGTACATGATTACTGTAGTGGTTGTGGAATGATACCTCAGGCACACTGTGTATATTATATGCGTAGACAACACATCTGAGGATAACTTCCCTGGAGACATCCCTGTTCCAGAGTAAGAGTATTCACCAGAGAAGCTATCTTAGATTACGAACAGTATTGTCACTTCACACCCAACTTTATAATGGATTAACTTCCCTGGGTGTTCAAACCACCTTTTTGGGATAATTCCTGCCCTTTCTTCCCTGCCTTTTCTTCTGGTCACCACATATCTCATTGTTCAAGCCCTGTGTCTGTTTGAGAGACAGGGTCTACCCCTCATTATGCCACATCTTGAAAACTAATTACTAGGTTTGCTTTGTTTAATAAGTAATAAAAAGTCCTTATTGCTTACAATGGTTTTTTTGTTCAATGTCTCCCACAACACAGGATTTGGCTCTTTAAACTACCATAGCAGTAAGAATTAAAGCACTGCCACAAAGCCCTAACTGTAGGAACAGCACTTTTTTTCCCTTAGCATCTCTAGCAAAAAGGAGAGAGGGGAATGAAAGTAACATCCATTTACCTTCTAAAAGCACAAAAGAGTTCAGGATGTCAAACATCCACGTGTTACTAAATATGTCACTGCATCCATGTGTTGCTAAAGATGCAGAACCATGAGTCACCTGAATTTCTGTGCTCAGCCCTGGACCTGACAACTCATCAATGGCTTGCAAGGGTGAGGACCACTTCTCTGCAATGTGACTATTTCAGAAGACCTGGAAGAAGCACTCTTTGCAAAGCAGCCAGAAGGGAGGGGAGGATAACATCAGCAACTGCTTCCCTGGCACAGGGGACCATAAGCAGCACAGCTGTTCTTTTTGGAAATGTCAGAGAAAAAATAGAAGGTGCCAAGGGAGTTGTCATCGTTAGAAAGCACAATAGGTGATTCCAGAATAATGCTTCACACAGTCATAAGCTTTTCTCGAAAATATTGCTCAGGAAGCCCAGGCCTGACTAACTTTCCAAATAACAAACATTGCTTGAAAAACAGAGATGTAAATTATAGAATTACTTAGCATCCAGTTTCTCTGCTTCTCTCTGACAAAGGAGAGCACAGTTGTGTCTCAGTGCAGATGCTGCAGCTGAGACAGCCTTATGTTAGCCCTCTCCTGCCTAGTCACAACCACATCTACAGAATGTTCCAGAAGGATTTCAGGTCATACCCACGACTCTACCTCTCTCCCTGTGTCTGCCCCCTTGGCAAGACACTTGGTCCACGAAGGGCCAGTTGTCCCACAGAAAACAGTGAAATTCTGTTTGTTCCTGGGTTCTGCAGGAATTCGCACACCTTCAGAGGCAAAACACTATCTCAAGGCTGTTTTGAAGTACTGTCAGTGTGTGCCCTTGCAGCAAGCCAAAGCAGGTTTCAGATGGACATGTGCTGTCTCCTGTCCTCCTTTGTGTCTGCAGCCTCCCTGGGGAGGACGATGGGGACACACACAGGAAGGCGTGTCATACGGTGCCAGACTTACCCCACTCTCAGGCACTGCTAGGAGATGAGGAAAAAATCACACAGATTTTGAATGAAAAAATCATAAGCCCAGACTTTCCCTTCAGTCAACAGAAAAAAACCACTAAACCTGAACTCTCTGCTTCCTTATGCCTGGCACACTGAGCTGAAATGGATATGTCAAAGTGATTCCTACTTCACCCCCATCACTGTGGTCAATGAGGGGTGGTGAGAGGGGACCAGGATTAATCCTCAGCCTATAGCTATGCCATACAGCTTCTTCAGTAATTTATAAGACAGGCAGCAAGTCTGTTCACACCTAAACCCCTTGAAGCCTTCTGTGGTGGCATGCATGGGCCTTACAAGGGCTTACAAGCTTCAGAGCTGGAGACAAATGGGACCTTTCTGCATCCTGGCCCTTCAGCAGCAGATCTGACCATTCAGCAATGGGTCACTTTTATCACAAGCCCTGCTACTCTCCTGAAAACATGCTGCTCCAAAGGGACTTTCTGGTCAGTGTTAAAGTCATGGAATTTGTGTTTGCCAATGCAGGGAGATAAATAGCACAAAAAACAAACAAACAAAAAAAAAACCCCCAAACAGAAAAAAACAAACAAAAAAACCCACACAAACAAAAAAGCATGAGAAAAGCCACTGGTTTTTAAGATCTGCTGTCATACAACTACTATTGTCACAAGCGACAGGAAAAGTGCAGTCTGAGGTTTTACAAAGCTCCCACACAGGGGTGTGTATTTGTGAGGGAGGGAAAGGTTGTCACAAAGATTGCAGAAGCTGGAGTCCATGACATTTTATTCATATTGTTTCAACTCATTCACCCACATGCCCTCAAGGGATGTTCTGTATTTTAAAATTGCGGTTTCTGCTAAAAACTGCATGGTGTGAAGTAGTGTGGTTAGACACTCCTTTCTCAAAAATATTTTTTTGGATCTCTACTATTCTATCTTTCTTCTCTATAGCTGTGAAAAACAGAAGTTTTCCCATGCATGCAAAACCTTGTTTTCTTCCAAACTCATTCAAATTAAATCCAAGAGAGTAATTTGTTGAAGTCAATGGTAGAATAACTGTACAGAACTAAGTTAAGTGAGGGAAAAATCAAGCATAACTTCTTCCATAGCATCCTCTGTCCAGGTACTGAAATAGCAGCAGAGAACAACTAAAACAAGGTTCTTGAACTAAATAAATCAACTAAGCAAGATGAATTGAATTATACAGGGAAAGAACTTATGACCCCTATTTTTTTTAGCTTGTTTTATTCTCACCATTTGTAGTGGGTTTCATAGGACACACTGCAATTCCTTTAAGAATTTCAGTCCAGATGGTAATTTAACTAGGCAGAGAATCAGTTGATAAAACTCTGATTAGATGTCAGCTCTTCAGCAGAGCTATTTCCATGGCCTGCCTTAACCTATGTTTAGTCTAACAGATAAATGTTTAGAATTCACCAAGACTGCTGAAGGGAAAGTAGTATAAAGGGAGTCTTAGCAAATCTGGTCAACCCATAAAGATTTCCTTGCTTTTAGCCTTCAGCTCCACATATTTTGCTGAAATTAAGTTCCACAGCTTAAATTCACAATACATTACTCATACATTAATCCATAAATTTAAAGTAAGAAACATAATCAGATCAGAGTTTTGCAGTGTTGCAACAGTGCAGGGGGACAGAGGACACATGGCTCGGTGTGTTCAGCACCATTGGAGCCAACCACAAGGGTTCTTGACACATCAAGTCAGCCAGCTTCTCTCTTTTCTTCTTCCTCTCCTTCAACAAGACAAGACACTCAGGTGAATCGTCCTCTCAATGATTATTTCACTATTACACAGATGAGAGAAGGATGCAGACGGGGTCTTGCCACCACTACAACAATGAGAACTGGACTTGTGCAGCCCCAGCAGAAGTGTTTACCAATGGATTGATTGAACCTACCAACTTCAAGTGGTTTTGAAATTACAGTTGGTGATCTGTATTCACAGTTCAACCCAAGAGCACCTAATGTTTTTAAACCAGTTCAGTTCTCCATTACCAGACAGAATAAACATGTTGCTGTCATGTTATCCAGTGTTCAAAGCCACGCTTCCCTGATAACCTTGATCCTTTGGTACAGCTGCATCGAGTGGGGCAGACGCGTGGGAGAGGCAAGAGAAGAGGTGTAAAGAAAACAGGAATTGAGAGGAAGCAACAGAAAGACAAAGATTTAGTGTAGCCAGGAGCAGTCAGCTGGAAAATGACTAAGGAAACCAAAACATGGCCTGGTACTGACGAGGACAGAAACTGAATGAGCTTTACAGGTTTTGCCAAGAGAACCAACAGAAGAACCTATTTATAGACTCAAACCTGCACCTTTTCTTAAAACATAAATAGGGCAGAAGCAGCCAATTCGTACTTGGCAGGTAGCATCCAGAGAGTTTACGTAACACGGCAAAAAGATAGGCACCAATTTAAGAGCAAACTGTTATTTTTACCCAACAAGCAAACAAATCAAGCTCTTTCATCACTGGCTAAGCCCTTTATACTGTCAGCTGTGAGTTCTCTTGGTGTTGTAAAGCACCACAGGGCACAAAATCACTATGGTATTTTTTGCATTGGTTGTCAACCTCTGTTTGCTGGAGATTTGAAAAACAGAGGAGGCATGAAGCACAGGAAGATCTGAGCAACAATTAGCAGCCCTTAACAAAAAGCAAATCTGTGAAATGCATTTTCTCTCTAAGAAAGAGACTGTTAACCTCTCTGCAAATACTGACTTAGCAAAAACATGAAGGATGTAACTTAGCACCTGCTGACAAGGAGAGGCGAGAAGAGGAGAGGACATGACAGGACAAGACAGGACAGGACATTTT
Source organism: Ifrita kowaldi (assembly GCA_013398055.1). Taxonomy (NCBI): domain Eukaryota; kingdom Metazoa; phylum Chordata; class Aves; order Passeriformes; family Cinclosomatidae; genus Ifrita; species Ifrita kowaldi. The sequence continues at coordinate 296,602 of VZRS01004576.1, forward strand.
GTTGTGAGGTAAGTGGAGCAGGAGCAAATGTTTTTTTAAAATATCTGGTATGGATTACAGTTCATCAGCTCCAGAAGAGGGTTACTCGGTCTTGGCCTCCCCTCATGAATTTCTTTTGTTCACTTGGGTCACTTCACTATTATTCAAGCCTAGATTATAAAAAAGGCAGATCTGCAGGACTGCATTTGTTTGCTTTCTCAGCTCAACGAACGTATTAAGTGCAAGTTTATATGTATACAATATATCTTATTAGATAATGTGTCCTGTTTTGGTCTGTTCTCTTATGATTTATTTTGAACTCAAAGACCGTAACTGTAAGTGCCTTCAAACTTACAGATACTTAGGCCACTGGGGAAAGAGCAGAAAAAAAGTGAAATGCAGCAACCATTACTGTCCAACTTCATTACATTCATGCCTTGGAAGAAGAAAACAGAAATGTACTGGAATTTAATCTCCTCTGAGGGAAGAAACTGAAAGCAGCACGTTTGCTAGAAACTGTGCACATTCAATCCACTAATATTCATCAAGATACACAAAATTTAAATGCCATTTAAAAATGGACACTGAGACAATTTACAGATGTGGCACCAAGGAGAGTACATTTGTTTGCCCATATCCTTGACCCATGACAGCACAATGCAGGTGGAAAGCAGATGTTGAGAACACAGCACGTTCCCAACTCTGGGGGCTGTGTGGGATGAGCAAGATTCCACCAATTTTACAGCAGGGGCAATGCTGCAGCAGGGAGGCACAAGGATAGCATGGGTTGCAGTATATACCACTGGGCATCCACAGCAGAACCTCCTCAGTATACCTAACTGGTTTACTACTACTATTAGTATCAATATTTCCACCACAGTCTGGGTTGGAGCCAAGTAGCAGCAACTGGCACTTTCAATTCTGCTCATTCCCTCAACAGATCCCAATGACAACCACAGGTACAGCAGTGCCAAGAAGAAAAAAAAAGAAATACCAGTATATACACACAGCATTTGAAAAACAACCTTATTCATCCTTTCTCCAGCAGTGCCATCTTCCTGCTGTGAAAACAAACCAGGTAGTAATGCTTAAAGGAGAGATGTGCCAATTGTTTAAATCAGAACCAGGGGTGATCTTCCTTTGGGAGCTGACAAGGGCAAGCCACAACCAACTCCTGGGATTTCTGCTCCCACTGCAAAACCTGCCTGGCAAAAGGCTGAGTTGCAACATGTGCTTTTCATACAAAGCACTTATTTCTGACTGTAATTTAGCCTCTTGGCAGGAGATGTTCATACATATTGAGTGAAACAGCCTTGCTCATCCATATCAACCTACACATCCTCATATAACAGCAGCAGCACAGCACATTCTCTGCTTCCAGTGGTCTCCCATGGATCACAGGACAGATTTGGTTAATCATGCCCATCTCCTCTCCATAAAAGCCTGCTCCACAAGGGATGTTTTCTAGCCTTTCATACTGTTGAATTATAAAATCCAGAAGAGATGTTTTCTGGCCTTTCATACTGTTGAATTATAAAATCCACAAGAGAAGAGATCTCTGTGGGTGTTTCTATAAAATCATTCCACTGCTCCTTTTACATGGGAAGGAAAGTTAAAACCAGTGGAATATCACCAGTGCTAACTGGATATTAAAAATAACATGTAACACTAATGCTTATCATGTATGAGAGGAGAAAAGAAAATACCTGAACTATGCTTTCAAAATTATTACTGTCTGTTTTTAATAAAACACAAAAAACCCCAGGCCATGAGTCTACTAATCTTATCCATTCACTAAGTTCTGCAGAGGAGAAAGGAGAATACAATCCTTGGAGCAGACTTCCCTTGTCTTCTATTTAAGAGGCTGCTAAATTATTGAAATTCTACATTAAAAATATATTACACACTGTCTAGTGAATGATGGGACTGCAATGCGTAATAGAGAGAGGTGTAAGCTTCCCCATACATGCACATGAAATGACTTGCTGAGCTAAAACACTTGTTTCCTGCCAACATGATTTCAAGAGAGCTCAGGAGAAAAAAACAAGTTACGAAGTATTACACTAATGATTGACTTTAGTAGCTGAAATTTATAGCTCTAAAGGCATTTCATTCACTTATTTTACGTTATTCAGGTAAATAATATGCATTGAGTTAGCAGAAGAGCAAATCAAAATTAAGATGTCTCCAGCAACTGCAAGTGTCTTGTCTTAGCCTACTTCAGACAATGTGTCACAGCAGTGTTATGGAGCAAGACAACTCCATTAACACAGAGGAATCAACGGTGATTTCTTACTCCTCTCCCAGGTATCCTCTATACTCAGCCCAGTGTCTTCATAAAAAGAGAGAATGAGAGCAGATACAGCCAATGGCAATGTGTCATTGTTAAAAATCTGGTTGTCTGCCTGCACTGCTGAGGAGAACAAGGTTTTATCAATAAAATTTGAGGATGCTGCCAGCAGAAATCCAACCAAAATGAGAAAGAAACTTCCTGAAAATATGACTTGACTTGCCCACTGTTACAGTCAGCTTACTTTCTTTCATACGGGGAGGACATATTGTACAACATGTTAAAGTTATGGATGCTTTACAGAATTTTTTCTTTGTGCAAAAGTTGCACAGCATCTGTTGAAATCTCCAGCCGTTTCATTGATCTGCTGAACTTGCCTTGCTTGGTATTCAGAATCTGTTGTTGATTAATAAATTAAATGAATGGATAAAGTATGTTCTAGGGAGAGCCCAAGGATTCACCGGTGAAATGCAGTCTTCACCAGCTGCAACTTGGCTGAGGCCAAGGGGTTCATTCAGCTTTCTAAGATGTTACAAAAAAGTTCACTTTCTTAATCCCAAAACAGAGTTCAGATCCAAGCCAGGAATTCTTTGGTGGTAGTGGGGGTTAAGTCATGACAAGTGACATGTCATTGACTAACAGATACCTCCACTGAGGTACCAGTTCAACACAGAGGGACCAACCTGGACCCTCCTTTTGAGACAGGAAGTCCCAAGCAGTCACATGCATGCTGCCACACAGGCTCTTATTAGTCCAACATTGCCAGTGAGGTTACTATAAAACCTCTGGCTTTGTGTCCTGTGCTTGTTGGCATCCTTGTGCACCCAGTTACTGCATGGCTCAGGGAGGCAGTTTGGACATGCTGTCACATGCCAGGGGGCAGAAAATCGGTTCTAGTACTTGAACAATAGCTCTTATCATGGAGAAGGTAGTTGAAATGCAGTTGGCTACTCTGTGGACTGGGGACCACAGATTCCCCCAAAAGGTCAAGCGTTTTAAAAATATCCAAGAAGACCCTCACACCTACTAGTCTGCTTCCCTACAGTGCAAGGAATTGCATTATGGCTGATCTCAGTACCAGTATTCAGAGCAGGATTTAAGCTATGACAGGCATAAGAGCTCTGCAAGAGCAGTGCTTATCCTCACGTTGCAGGACAGCCCAGTTCTGGCAGATTTGTCAGAGAAATAGCTCAAGGAAAAATATCCTTGTCATGCTGCCAGTGCCAGTGTTAAACTAGGTTAATTGTCAGAGAGATGCGGAGGTTGGCCAAACTTGCAGCATACGGCCTGTGTGGCTTAATGTCAGACAAGAAACGAGAGTCTGCTGCTTGTGAGTAATCATCGACCTCCTGTTCCTGCAACTCTCATCACCTCATTCCTTCCTCCTACCCCACCAGACCTTCAGTTCTTTGCCGTCTTTGGTCTCCATTCCAAAGTGGATTGCCTGTTGTGAAGGAGCCTCCAAGTGGGGTAAAGGTTTGACCCCTCTGTGCTCCTGTTACATGGTCCAGGCATGTAAGCACTTTTCTTCTGAGCAGCTTACAGAAAAATCAAACATAACTGAGACATAAGCCATTCATGAAAAGAAACCTTTCTGCCAACCATAATTGTTGCATTGCCTTTCCATCTTGGCAGGGTTTTACTTTTTTTTTGGCTGGCTCAGGTTTTACTTTGGCAACAAAATGTATTTGTTGAGACTGACACTGGCCAATGTCAGCCTTTTCCAAAGGTGTGAGGAGCCTTGAGAAAACAAACCAGAAGAATAAAAGGCCTAATTCTGATCTCAAGTCTGTAGGCAGCTGTGAATGGAGTAAAGGTAACTTTCTTGCATGTATAGAAGGAAATGAAGCAGGACCTTTCTCAATCTATAACTGAAATGCTAACTTTCCTTACACACAAAATTCCCAGGCAGAACCAACAAATTCTTAATGCTCTCATGGGATTTTTTGGTTTCTGGAGCTGTCCCAGACAAATTTATTTCTGCACCTAGAATCACAGCACTGGGGAAAAAATTACTAACCAGCAACACTTAATCATACCACAAAAACTCAGCACTCTCTAACCTATGCTGAGAAGCCAAGAGGGACGTGCTGGTGGGGAAAGGTACCATCTCTGGGAGAGGGTGGCAGAAGGGGGGGAGAGACCCAGACCCCACCGTGCTGCTAAGGAGTGCAATTAATCTTTGGTCAAAGAGTGACCAGACCCAGACATTTGCAGTCAATTAAATGACTACTTTCTGCTGCACTCCTAAACTAACATAAAACACTCTTGAATACAGCACAATGTACTTAGAAAATTTAATTTTGGCACTTAAATACTAAGAGTTTACACTGCAACTCCTCCTGTACTTTTAACAGTAATACAGCGTATTTGCAGTTCATCTGCATGAGGTTCTACTTTTGGCTTTCATGCCTTATATTTGTACTAAAATTTCAAACTTTCTTGTGCAAATCTAAAGGCTAGAAATACAAAGGAGCACAATAGAGGCAGGACCAAGGCATGAGAGAGGAGGGGAATAAACAAAGAGGTGTGAAGCAGAGGGCAGAAGTAGGAGGGCGAGAGGGCTGGTGGCGTGGGGTCAGACAAACTGTAGTGAGGGACTAGGCTGAGAAAGGGACATTAGTAGGTCTTTGCTGGAGATTTTGGGAGAGAGGTCAGAATTCTGAAGGAAAACCAACTCCATGTTTGGCCCCTTTGTGAAGCTGTAGCATTGGGGTGAAGCTAACTGTAGCCCTTGACACACTCATGCTTTTGTGTTTTGATTCACCTCAGTTCTGCTTTCTGAGAAACATTCAACTCTAACATCCTGGGAAAGACCCTCTGAATTCTATCTCAGTATGCTTTGTCCTGGCTATTTAATGCAGATATCCTAAACATTTCATTTATATTTTCATTCAAGAATATTTCCATTCAAGTCTTGCTTTCCACCACTTTCAGCTTTCATTAACCTCACACTTTAGCTTTGACACAGATTTCCATAAACACAGCTTTGCACAGCGTAAGGAGGCCAACACGTGGCTTTTGCAGTGGACTAACACGAGTCCAAAAGGACCTTCAGGCTTATCAATTTTGTCATGAGTAATGCATGTCCTGTGCTCCCCAGCCTTTGTGTGGCTAATTTCACAAGGACAGACTTGAAGCCAGACACAAGTTTCCCCACTGAGTTGAACAGAATTTGAAGAAGTTGGCTGCACAGTTAAGCTCAGTGCTGTAAGGGGGCTGGGAGAGTGCAACTCATTGTTTTTACTGTAAAAAAGGTGTGCTCAATGGCACTAGAAGACAGCTGGCACTTGCATCTCTTCTTTTTAAATTGAATAAACAGAGAAACTAAATTTTACTGGTTATTCCAGCCCAAAGTCCTGTTTTGAGAGTAGTTATCGTATAAAAGTTATATGGGGAAACTTGATCCAGATAATTTGGCGAGATTTCTCTGTTTCATGTAAAACTCAAGAGGGGTAAGAAAAAAAGTACTTTTTTTCACAGGTGAGAGTAAGTTGTGCATTTCCATCTAACAAACAATAGATTTTAAAAACCAATGGCTTGATTCAGATTAGTGGGGTAGATGTAGCTGATGTATTACCAGCAGGGACTAGGGCCAGGAGCTGTTTAATCCTTTGAGGGGAAGAGTGCCAGCAGGAGTGGCTGCCAAGGACTCCCCAGTGCTTGACCTGTGCTGAGCACACGCGATGCCCAGCACCGTTCTGGGCACTTGCTCGGTCAGCATGGTCACGTGCTGAATTGGGATTAGGTTGAAAACCACCCCACGTGATTGATGTCCTTAGGGAGACAAGGTGAGTCTTGCAACCTAGTCTAGTCTTGCAACCTCCTTCCCCTCAATTTTATTTCTAAGTGGCTCTTTGAGCTAAAGGTGCAGAAAATCCTGCTATTGAGAAATACCCTTCTGCACAGCTCCTCCTATGAAGGGAGAGGGAGAGCAATAGTATGAGCAGTGCCACCAGGTCCTCACACTCAGGAAAGCCTCCTACAGTGACCACAGGTTGCCTCTCCATCCATATACCTTTTTTTTAACTGGAGAGAATAACACAGCCCAGCTCAAAAGAATGCTGGAGCAAGTATTTCCTTTCTAAAGATATGTTAAATAAGAAAGAAAGCAGATGCCTTTTGAAGAGTCTTTATGGAGATATAAAGCAGAAGACATGGACCCTGGGGTAGGGTCTCCTCAACACCCTTGTAGACCCTTACAATGGTGAGAGACATTGGACTGGTGTAGCTACATCCCACCATCTCCCAGAGATTCCTCAAGGTAGACCTCACCAGTTTTTATTGTTCTTCTGTCAGATATTTCCACGGGTTTCTCAAGAGGGAGAACCCTGGTTTGCCATGCGCTGCTCTTCATGATTTGGCAAAGAGCAAGGACAGGAACAACATCTGTGTCGTGATCTTTGCTAAGGGAAGGACAAGAGACAGTGGCCAGGGAAGTGGTTTTAGTGCAGGGGACAACATCAGCGGACATGTATGTGCTTCCTGGGAATACCTATAATTATAAGACTGCTAATAGAAAACTAAAAATAGTGGCACCTGACATCCATCCCATAAAGCACCACTACAACACATCCACACACATCTCTTTCCTTCCTATGTGGCACCCAGCTGAAGTGCAAAGGTCTGGCACAGCCTTTCCCTAACTTCATTTCTCCTCTTCAAATCTCCTAAAAACTCTTTATTTCTTAGCTGGATTCCAGGGCCTGCCTCTCCAGATGGGTTTTGTGCTATACTGTAATCCCTATTCCCCAAGCTGCCCGTTCCACATTTAGGAACAAAAATTGCCCTGGAACTAAAGCAAACCTCAACAATGCAATACAAATAACATAACCTTTGAACAGAGTAGAAGGAAAGAGATGGATTGTGTGAGAGAGAGGGCAGTGTGAATCCCAGCACCCTTATTCTTCCCCTTGTGCCAGCACCAGTGATGGTAACTGCATCCCTCCCTGTCCTCCAGCTCTTTCCTTGTGTCTAGCAAACCCATCATCCCCCTCTCCCTCCTCAGTGGCTATCTGTGGTGGCTGACAGCCAAGAAAATAATGATTCCTGACTGAGGCCAGTATTTGTACTGGCCAGCAACCAAAGACAGTGTGATAATGAAAAAAATGCTTTCTGCCTACTATGGTCTAGTTTCAAGCCATGGTGCAAGCCATCAGACATACTACACACAGCAGGGACTCTTCAGTCGACTGTGGGGAAAGATTTACAAAGCTGCTTGCTTGAGGTACAAAAGTTCTGTGGCAGTTAACCTGTGCCCCTGGGTGTCAGGCTGTCCTGGACACCAGTGGCTATGCTGCTCCACTCACAAAACTTTGCCTTAAAAACATCCAAGCGCCCAAGCAACTGAAGTAGCAACCTGTAGGTCATAACATTTGTATAAACTGGTTAAACAGGACTAAAACCAGTATTTCTCTTTTTCTTTTAACTGCTGTTATTAGAAAGGACCTTGAATCCGTCCCCACAGATTAGTATATCAATGCCTTGTATAGCATCCAGCAGCAGCCAGAGGCACTACATACACGTGGAGGAGAAGGAGAAATTCCTGAAAGGAGGTCAAACTGCCCGGTGAGCTTTTGGATTGTGTCAACCCCCAGTAAATCCCACTTTCTGTTGACCTGGCCACAGATGGAGTGGTGTGGGAGGTCCTGAGCACTGGCTCCTGGCAGCAGGGTGCCAGATAGCATCCAGGGCTGGGCACTGGAGAGGGGACGTGCACCTCCCATTGCTGACAACTAAAGATGCACGTCTGAGCCCCAGTCCACACCCAGTCCATTAAGAACAACTGCCGACATGCAGTACCACTGACATCTCTGTGGGTTAGAAGGCTAAATAAATAAGAGATGAATAGCTACCGTACATCAGAGTCCTTTATCCTGGGAGAATCAGTGAACCTGAATTCCTCAAGAAAAGCAAGTAGGCTGCATCTGCCTGTGCTCTGATTAATCTCATTGGTTTGTTTTCCTGGAAACTAGATGTCCCAGATGCCATTGTTTCCATTATAAGTGTTCATCTGCCCTGTTTTGAGCTTGATTGCTCCTATAGCCTGCTTGGCTTAACTGTTTTTTGTTTGTTTGTTTGTTGGTGCTGTTTTGTTTTTTAAAATTAACATTCTTAAACAAAATGCCAGTAAATTAAAATGAGGACATAGCTGCAACCCTCAACACTAGATTTCTTAAATGTTTAAAAACACCTACAGCATATAGAAACCCTAAGCTGTTGTACGCAGTGTGACTAAATTATTAATAGTTGCCATGCACATCACACAAGAATTTCAAAAGGGGACTTTGTGTTTCTGCAAAACAATGCTATTTTTGTCTGACAGTAGAGACAAAATCATTTGAAAATTAGTCTCTTTGGTACTAATCACTACTGTTATTAAAACATTCCCACTGTAGGCATAATACAGTAATTTTTCATTTTTGAGAGAATTAGACATTTCATTCATTATCTCAATGAAGATCTTGAAAGTTTACTATTCGTTAAAATACAAACAACATATAATTAATGAAAATATACTGAAACAAATATCTACTTCTAGTCATAAAAGCTCCACTAACTAGTACAATAACATTCAAGCACAAATTAAAGTAGTAACATTCACAGAGGATACCATAGAATATTTGTTTTACGCGTTGGAAAGATCAGCTATGGGGTTGTTTGAGGTGGGTTTTTTAAAAACATGAAGATATATGAATGGATTGCTACAGTTAAATTTGCTTTACAGAGAAAATAACATTCTGCTGTGGGCAAAAACAGAAATACGGGAAAATTCTCTTCTGTCTCAAGTGAATTATTTCTGGTGAAAGGCTTCTCAGCGTTTTGCTACAGGCATGCAGCTTTACACACAGAATATTATGCATGTACACACAGAGAGTGCTCTACTGGGGGTGTCTTTCCCGATGCCCTCCCCTATAACCAGCTCCCCACAAGGCTATTTACAGGAAATAAAGGAAAAACACAGATTCAGAAATGGAAAAAAACACCCAGACCAACAAACACCTAAAACATTGGCACAGAAAAACAAGTTGATAAGGAAAAAAGCAGCTTCACTCAGTACATCTCAGCTGCTTCCAAAACAGAAAGCAATGGGGATGCACTGCTATTATTAGCCCTCCGGATGGGAAGCAGCACGGTGTGAAGCTGTTGGCAAGACGTTGCAGGATTTTCTTCGCACGTATGCACAGGCACAGACACACAGGCAGACAGACCCCCCAAAACGCTCATGGTGAGCCCCTTCCCGCCACTCGGGTGAGACAGACAGACAGAGAACACGACGCCGGCGCGACTGTGCGTACTCACAGCTCGGAGTACAAGAAGTGCAGGTTGCCCACATTGTCTATGTAGTTTGCAGGACTTAGCCAAGGTAGGACCAGTAACAGGAGAGCCTTCATTTTCAGTGCAATGCTGGCACTGCTGCTAGGTTTCCTCCTTCCCACCGTCTCTCTGGTGGGACACACAACGAGAAGCTTTCGTGCCAGCCAAGCCCCTTCTAAGCAAGCCTTTCCATTTCAACGCAATGGTAACACATTATGAATCGAGCTTAAATCCCTTAAACGAAGCTACACTGCAAAAATCATTGACCTGTAAGAGGATTACTTGATCTGACTCTCGGATGGGTAGATGTGAGGGTTTAGGGACAGCACAGCGTGGTTGGCGAGACAGTGACTTATGCTGCAGAGGAGAGCGATGCTCGGGGAAGAGACCTGCCTCCTGCAGGATTCAGAGTGGTTCTTCAGAGGCAGCTGGTATGTTTACATCACTGCCCACAAGCAGATGGGTTACGAGCTAAACTGCATCACGGAAGGGTGTAGCTGTCTGACAAGGGGGGAAAAAAATGCCCCCCGTGGAGTTTTGTGGCAGGCGATATCAGAAGACCACACCTTTTTAAAGTAAAACACTGCAAAAGATCACAGCCAACTGCTGGCTGTTTGCATCTCAGTCTGAATTCCCCAAATCCAGTCAGACGTTTTTGTACAAACATAAATCATGTAATAAGCCAAGGACATGTCTCTTCTCGGGGTTTTTTTCTGAAGGATGCAAAAGCAAACATTTTAAATAAAGATGCTTTCAGTGGACTGCTCCATGGTAACCGGTGTTTTAAAAAAAATGTTAAAGTTCTGTCATCAATTACAATGCATAAAAGAGCAAGCTCACCTTGTCCCATCAGTGACCTCATCTCTGATCAGGGTAAACTTTCGTTTTCTCTCTGAGAACCAGAACTGGTCTGAACCTGAATCACGCAAGAAATTTGAGAACTGCTGACCACCCTGGTGACCTTAGCAGAGTCTACTTTAATTTATTCACTGAGAACACAATAATGTTCTGTTGAGATTTCAGGTGGACTCTGAACTGTTCTCACTGCAGGCACCAAATATTTATGATTATTGTATTTGTTTTATTAGCAAAATCACATATTTCCCCTCCTCTCTATTGATTCACCAGAGTTAAAGAGAACAGTATCAGCTCAGTCTGCTCAATCTCTCCCTGGGCATGACAGAGCACAACATCCTTCTCTTTGCCATTAATTGGAGATGGGATGGCAAGAGAGGCTTCTGCATTTCCAACAGTTAAATTAGGCAGAGGCATAAGATACTTTAGGTGATAATTAATTAATGCTGTGCTTAAAAAAATAAAGGCACAGTGTTTGCAAGCACAAAGATGTAGAAGTTAGGGATCACTCAGAATGTCCCCTCCTATGTCTTCCCTCTAGTGGGGATGCTAGTGAGGCTGCAGTACCTATCCCCTGCAAAGCTGAAACCCCCAACAGCAGAAGTTCCTGTGATTTCCTATTCTCCTGTCTCTGCCCTTTGGCCTAAAGGTAATTCAGCTCTCCCAACCTTCTGAGGAAGGAAAATCCTTGTCATGAGTAGCAAAAAAGCAAATATCCAGCCTATGTAGCAATGCTTTGTACTGCACTGCCTTAGAGGCTTTAGGGTAGGATGACCCTACTCCATCTCTCCAGTCTTCTGCTCCTGGGGTTTGCAAAGCTGGGACCTGGTGCTGGGAACCTGACACAGGGAAGAGGGAACAGCAAGAGATTGTGGGAACATGGTACCAAGACAATTCTTCCCACCCCCGCTTGGGCTCAGGCCAAGCAAGCCAGAAGCACAGGGTCTTGAAGATTCTGAGGGGAAGATCCAGGCCACTGACATTCAACAGTAAGTGCTAGAATAAAACCTGCCAGGCTTTTGCAGGACCAAATCAAGTTTCATAGCACTGCAATTCTGTAAGATATGTAAAGGTACTTTTACTACCACCTTAAAGAAAAGAAAGTAAGACACTAGAATGACTTGCACATATCCACTTAGGAGAACTACACTAGAAATCAGAAGTTGTGCTGTGTGGCTTCCATGTTAAAAAAAAAAAAACAAAAACCAATTTTCTTATATATTGGGGGTTGGATGTGAATTGGGAGTGGGTGTCCTGCTAATTTTATGGCCACAGCATCACCATGTCAAAAAAAATGAAGACAAACAGGAAGGTCTAAATCACATTAAATTCAGGTCTATGTATAGCAAAGGGAAAAGGCATTTGCATCAGGGGTTCAAGATTTTGTGGCTGGAATCTGTACAGAAACATAATTTCAGTGACAGCAGCTCACAGAAGACTGACAGTCCCCTTACCTGCACTTCTATTGAAATTAACATTTGAGGCCTGTCAGGTAAGTACTACAGCAGAAAATTATGAGTAACTTTGTTATTTTGTCCCCTTAGCAGCACCCAGTGAAACTCCCTGAGCACTGCTGGCCTGGGCTGGGGCTTGCTGCCACTGTCCCCTACACCATGAGCCAGCAGCACCCTCACAGGAATGCCAGGTCCAGAAATGTGGGGACAAGGGCACCCAAATCCACAAACACCAAACCTCCAGCTTGTGAAAAGTGGCCTCATGACCTTTGCAAGGGAACAATGAACCCATCGTTAATGGTTGGTGGTTTTTTTTGCTTTTAGTAACGCAAAATTGTCACATTTTCGGTTGGTTAGGACACCATGACTCCAGTGAATATATTCAAGTGAATAAATTCCTAGTGAGAATCCAGGTGCTTCAGGAAATGATGTCTCCAGTGCAAATGAGGACATGTTTGAATGGCAGGCTGCAGAGCCATTTCTGGTTGCGGGCTCCCAGACTGTGAAGTGTGCAGTATGTGGACATACCTCCACTCTCTGGCTCACCAGCGATGCTCTGACCCTCAGTACTGCCATGTCTGTGCAGGAATGTGCCCCCAGCAGCAGTCTGGAGCCCTACACTGGCTTCTCAAGGCTTCCTTTGCATTGCAGATGCAGAAGTACGCACCTAGCAACATGATTTACACCTGCAGATTTCAAGGGATGTGATTTCACTGGGCAACAGACAAAGCTCACAGAAAAGGGCACATCGTAGATCCCATCTCTCCTCAGACCTGAGGTGCTGTTACACAGACTATGCCAAAGTGTTTGTCTGCTGTCAGAAATCACAGCCCTGAACGTACCTCTTTACCCTTCTGCCTTCCTTACAAAAGGCAGAACATGCAAGACAAAAGCAGCAGCACATCCTTTTACTCTGCAAAACAGAGAATCATTCAGTTCTCTGCTTGCAGAGGAACCAAACTGCTCCCTAGAGAGGTCTCTCCCAGAGGCAGGGTGGAGGGCGTCCTGGCTACCAGGAGGGATAAGGCTGGAGGGGGAGTCCAGCCAGGGTGCTCTTCCAGAGTCTGTCTCTCTGTGAGCCCCATGGTGCCCTGGGTAAGTGCTCACCTGGAAGAAAGGAGCATTCAGGTTCAAAGACCAACACCAAACCGGAATATTTTCTGCTCTACTTCTCATATAGGTCATTTGTGATTCAAAAAAGGTTTGAAGAAAGGGCAATTACAAAACCCTTAATGTGCTATTAAAATATTTATAATAGCTCAGCTTCCCAAAACTCACAGATCTCTTTGGACTACATACACACTGTCATTGTGCAGTTAACCAGAAGGTATTCACCCGTAACTGCTAAGGATGAAGTACCTTACATGCATTTGATTCTAAAAAAAGAGTAAGATACAGCCTATCTTGGACTATAAATGGACTAAATTCAGCTCTTAATTAATGATACTGTAGCTGTTCATTGGGAGTGAAATCAACAACTCTTTATTTATGTTAACTGTCTATTTTGATCAGTATTAATTGAAGATATTTTTCCTCTGCTCAAAAAAAAAAAAGTGGAACAAGGTCTATCAACAACAACTTACTGGGTTTGGAAATGCTGTTCGAGGTGACCCCGTTGCACAACCTCTGAGCAGTGTTCTGTGAAAGGGCAGCTAACCATTAGCTTATCCAGGAGGTTATTCACTAGTATGCTGGACTTCCTGCACGTCTGGAGAATCACAAGCTTGCGGTCCATGGGGCAGAAGTCTTTTTCCACAAGGAAGTTTGTAAGGCAGGCTGTGCAGAAGGTGTGACCACAGAGCGTGTCTAATGGCTGAAGCAAAGGTTGCAGGCAAATGTGGCATATCAGATCATCATCTACTTCTTCGGTGTAGCTGTACAAGTGGTTTTCTTCTGGTAAATGTGCTTGGCCGCAGGTGACACAGAGTGGTGGAGAGCTATCCTCCATTTCTTCTTCTTTCTGGCTCATAATCAGAATTGATGCAATTCAAAGGGGAGCAGGTGGGAATACCCAACCCGTTTTCTATTTGTGAGAGCTGTAGCAAGGCTTGTGTGCCATCAGATCTGTGGGGAGGAAAGCCAAAGGATTACGTTCTGGGTTGTGTTTTTTTACCATACTTGCAGTATGTATCTGGATACAAAGTACTACAGCAGGTGGTAAGGAAGGATTGTGTCTTTGGGATGGGAGAGTAAAGCAAAGAAGGGGACAGAAAAAAAAGAGAGACAACTCCAGGGACTTATTTTCTCATAAATCTTGCTCAATTTACACAGTTACTCTCACTGTAAAGAAAGATAGCAAGAGAGGGAGAAATACTACAGGCATTTAATGGTTGAAAACCTTAAATTAGCATATAATTGCAGTTCCAGTCAGCTGATTTTGTGGCCACATTACTTCTGCCAGAAAAGCAGCATTGCGTGTGGGCAAACAATGCAAGACTGTGTGCAGAAATACAGGTAAGAATAAAGATTACTGGCCAAGTTGCCTGCTCAGCACAGCAAGGGGGAGCAGCAGCCTAATACACTCAAGCATACAAACACTGTATGTGTAGCCAGAGGGAGGATTATTTGGGTCGCAAGAATTTACAGTTTGGGATCCTGTAGACCATTCTCATACCACAGCAGCAATGCACCTGGACCCCTGCATTCAAAGTTTGCCTGCCTGAAGTCAAGCAGCTATAACCATCTGCACCAGCATAATCAGTTCAAAACTTCATTTGCTCTGCAAAGCACCAAACACCTCACATACTGAAGCAAAATCCACAGCACAATGCTAGGTACTGTATTGCTCAAAAGGAGGCCTATTCCCTTCATAATCTGTAATACAGAAACCCAGTATGTCCCTAACTACAAACCCAATTAGCTCTGGCCACAACACCTGCCTGCTGGTATTTCAAAGACATAAACTCTGCGGGTGGCAGCAAAACTGAAGAGTAATTTGTAGTTTTTACTTGATGAACCCCAACTGCTTGTTGGAGCACTTATGTCTCATTATTTCTATGCTTATTTTGCTATACTACTCTGAAAATAAACATGAAGATATAAAATATGCAATGGCCTAATTACTTCTCTTTCTTGAAAATGTAAATCTTGTTTGCTGCTCTGCCGTAACACTCTACCCTTGCTTTCAGCTTGACTTAATTTGCTGAGACAATGTGTCAGCCTCAGACACCCATGTCTGAGGGCAAATGAGGGAAAGAATAATAAGAAAAATCTGACTATGACAGAGCATATTTTCATATAAATAAACTCTTATTTTTATACAAAGCTCATGGGCTCCAAACCTGAGAAATTAAACTTTAACATGGCAAGGTTTTTCTGACATAAAGGTAAAATAATAGCCCCACTAATTCTAACCAGATGTTTAAATGTCAAACATTCTCTTCAATGCTTTGCTAGATCCTATTCTTATGAAGCAATTATGTTAAGTGCCTGTTTTTGCTTGCAAGAGAGAGTTCTGCATAAGCTCTGTCTCCTGATTAGCAGTAGCTTCAGTGGAATTAAAATCATTGCCTGTTAGAACCCTTGCAAATATTTAAAATACACCAAACTAGGTCAAATGTTTCCTTTTGTAAAAATATTCACCAGAGCTTTATGAAAAGCTCTTTGTGAAGAAACAAATATCTCTCCATAGTGCAGGCAGCAGCTCCACCTGTTATCTTAACATAGGAATTATTTAGTTCTACTAAGGTGACACACAGCAAAATGAAATGAGATAAAAAATAATCAGAGGCTATGGTGGAGACTGTTTGGGCACTGTGAGTGGCTCCTGCAGGAAGCTCTTGGATAACTTCTCAATGAAGTGGGGTGACTGTGAATGGGTGTCCATGTGCTCTCTGCATCCCATGCTCATGGAGGGAGCCCATCTCAAGTCAACAGGGTTGCTTGCAAGAGTGGCAACACATGGCTTGGGAACTTGTATGATTTTTAAAATAGATGTAAAATGAATTAGAAACCAATAACGCATGACAAAATAAGCACTGTGTTATAAACTTTGTTTTCTCTTACATTTTCAGAATGCCTTGCACCTGGGCCAACCAGAGACATGGGCAACATCACGCTGTTTCACCACTCCCCCTCCATGTCCTCTTCTACCACCACACACAGGTACATCCACGTGGGTGCTTGCACCATGCACCACACACCAGAATACAGCCAACTCCAACATTTTGTTGCCTCATGGATGTTCTCAAGGACAGAATTCTTGCTTCTTGCTGGCAGGAGACCCAACACACAGGTCCCATCAGCAAACATGAAAGCTAAAGCCAAAGCCTTGCTCTGAGGAAAGAGCAGCCCCCAGGAACACGGGCATCTGAGCCGCACCTTCCCAACCTTGTGCCCTAACCCTGAAAGTACCTCTCCTCCACTTCCACATGTACAACACAGCAAGACCCCAGACACAAATTAGGTACAGCTGGAAACAGTACTACAGCTCCAAAGCTACTGCAATTATTTTTGCAATGACAGCAGAGAAAGAGAGGCATCACTGCCCTAAGGCCATATTCTGCGGCAGCAAAAATGATGAGAGAAGCCCCAGAGGAGGCAAAGTCTGACTGTCCTGGCCACGTTACAGATACTCTTTATCAATCTGACATACTAATAATGCACTGCTAGTGGAAAAGGGCAGGCGTGGAGAACTGTACCTGAATTTTACATTTACACAAATTACAAATGTTTGCTACAGCACAGGGAAAGAAAACTATCCACATTTATTAGTACAGGCACTGAATTTTTAGCAGAACTTAGTTCAAGTCCTATGACCTCTATTATTTAGAGAATTTTGACTACATAATAATATAAATTCTGAAAAAAACCGAAAAACTCAGCCCCTTCTAGCTAACCTGGTCTACATTCACCCATGAACCTTCATAAACTGCTGGACATATCAAACAATGGAATGATTGCCACCTCTGGGAGGTGATTATACCACCAAAAGTGTTAGCATGGAGGGTGTGTGATGGAGCTATTTCACAGATTCATTCAGAGGCAGAAGTTCTTTACAATGTTTGTAGTCTTTTGTATTTATAACATTTA
The DNA here is from genome assembly GCA_013398055.1 of Ifrita kowaldi. Classification (NCBI taxonomy): domain Eukaryota; kingdom Metazoa; phylum Chordata; class Aves; order Passeriformes; family Cinclosomatidae; genus Ifrita; species Ifrita kowaldi. The sequence goes on from VZRS01004576.1 coordinate 313,528, forward strand.
TGTGCTGTCATATAATAGCTACATAATTAGTATCATGTCCTTTTCAGAAGCTTGAAGTCTTAGTTCCTCTTGGACATTGTAGAAGAAAGAGGAGAAGAAATTTAAATTTGACCTATTGATTACCAGTGCATACTTCTACTTCTTCTACTACCTATGAATAAGAACCAAAAATACACTTGGAGCAAGAAAACCTGTGCAGGTAGATGTACAGTGAAATAGAAAAGGTAATTATTTCCTGGCTGAACATCTATTCTTCAAGCCCCGTCTTTGGGGGAGGAAGAGAGGGGAAAAGAGAGGGCAGGAATACTATGTTCCTTTGTGTTGGTGCCAGCCACCACCAGCTGCCTCAGCGGGACATGGATGTCACCTTGACAGTCTCATGCTTCTTGTAGTCAGAGCCATATTGACAGAGACTGGTTCTTGCAAGGATGATTGGCAGGAGAAGCTTTTAGAGGAGGTGGTGGTGCCATGCCAAAGCAGACATCACCAGCATTTGCCACTTCCCTGCTGTGCAGGAAGTGTTCAACAACTCAGGTCCCAGATTTGGCATAGTTTTACAGCACCTAGCACAGATTTGCTTGGATAAAGAAAAGTACTGATTTGTAAGAATGTCAGAGTGTTGTGACTCTGCAGTGAACCAAGATTCAGTCCAAGGCAGAGACGTGAAGCACAAGAATACAAATGATGAAGGAAGAGCATTGTTATCTGGATATCCATATTGCCAAGTTTTCACCCACAAGCTGTAATGACAATGGTCACATCAGGGCATAAAATAACCCCAGGGCTGTAACCACAGTGAAAACCACCATCATGATAGCACATTTGTCATAAAGTTACCCAACAGGCTGCACTGATTTGAAGGAGTTTGCATCTTACTGGTCTTTACTGCTCGAGAATTTGCAGCCACCATAAGCATTCAAGAGAATAACAGACCAAACCCACATAAAAAGCCTGGACAATAAACATGGAGAGTAGGTAGAGAGAATGCCTTTCACCTCCTTGCAATAACAAGCACATAGGTGTCCCATCCCAGTGAAGCATTTAACCAATCTTAAGCTTAAATACTGACTTACCACCACAGTTACACTGGCAGCAGTGTAGCAAGAAGAGGGCTTGCCAAGCAGAGTGGCAGAACCCCACTGCCTCAGCCCAGCCATCATCAAATATTAACCCAGCAGTTCAGGAGGCTGAACTTGGAAGCAGCATGACACAAAACGGAAGAAACTTCAGGTAGCAAAGAACAAGTAACAAAAGCTAAAAGAAAAACAATTAAGTGATGAAAGATATTGAGGGAGTGGCTATCACAGAAATTAAAATCCAGATGCCTAAGGGTCAGAGAAACAGTGACATGGAGCCTGGAGGGGCAGCTACTGGCTTAAATCACAAATGGTGAAAGATAAGCCAGTAAGCAGGCGTCACTGGAAAACAGAGCAGCAAAACAGATGAGCTGCTGAACAGTAAGAGGAATTTAGCTCCAGTAGTTCTGAAGTAGCATGGCTTGGTGGTAATGAAATCTTTAGTCAATGGTAAGGGTGGCCAGCATAAGAAAATGGATTCTAAATAGTATAGTAAGATTGAAAAATATTAGTTGGTTTTGGGTTTGGCTTAGCTTGGTTTTCTCTCTGTGTTTAAGTGACATGTTTTATTAATGCTCCTGTATACTCTATATATTATATGTATGTTATACACACTCTAAGCATGTGTATAACAAATCCTGTATCTGCTGATTAAAACAGATACCTTTTCACACCCCGTTTCTCTGCTGCACAACCTGTAGGAGATGGAGGTTCTACCAGCAGAGCTGTTGTACTCTTCTTAGCTGAACTGTGATAGCAAAGTCATTCTGCATCCTTCCCCCAGTCCCAGCATGGGTTATTATCTCCTACAAATGTCCATCTCTGAGTGAGTCACAGCCATCCATTTATGTGGCTCAGCAAGGCACTGTATGGCCAAAGGGGCCATGTAAAGCATGTAAGGAAACAGCTCTGTCACAGCAGCATTGTCAGCAGCCAGGTAAGGACAGGAGCTCCTTATTCTTCCAGAGATGCTTTTACCTGGCCTTCCTTTCACCACACTAGCTGTGAGCATGCTGCAGCCAATACCTGCCTTTCTTGATAATCAGCTTCTTTGCTGAGGGCTTGGAAACTGCCATCTTGCCTGATCATGTTAAAAAATATCCACCTCAAATTGCTAGGCGGCTTGACAGCTTTCACAGTTACAGAATTAGCTCTTTAATGAAGCCTCAGCCCAGCTGCCACTGCCTAGATGTGGGCAGGTTAGGAGATGTGGGCATTGTCCCCATCTAGTGGCTCACCCACACCGGGGAGAAGAGTGGATCATGGCTAGGAGGGAGCAGAGGTCCTCCTTCACCCTCTCAAGCAAAAGCACACAGCCCTTCGTTAAGTTGTGACCTTACTGCTTCTGCCAGAATCTAGGTTGCAAGATCACATCGCTTATTTCATATTCAGGGTTTTATAATGAAATATCAGGCTGACTGCCTTTAGAAAACTATTTGCCACTAGTAAAATGTTAACTGTTTTAACTTCCTATCTTTCATCAAACTGTCTTCCCTGGTAACAGCCTCCAGGTTTCCCGTTACTGTGTTTTGTACCAACTGCTGCTCTCCAACTGAAGTTTTTTATAGATTACACTGACTTTACTGTTCAAGGTGGTACCATACAACAGTTGTGGAAAGCATTATAGAGTGACCCATACTTCAATAGTACATATTATACAGTATTTTAGATTCAAAAAGACAGTGATTCACATTTCAAAGACCTGGCTATAAAATATCATGTAATAATTTGTACCAATCTTGGCATAGCTGCACTAAAGGCCAAAGCAGTGAGTCAGTTTGCCTAGACTTGAAACTGTTCGAAGGAAGGTTTAAAACACTAAGGAGCCCAAAATCTTATCATCATGCCTTCTAACCAGAATTCCTCCTACGTGTACCCTACTCTCTCTTTTTTTTCCCCCCTTTCCACTTATTTTTAAATCTATTCTGACTTAAGAAGAATCACAACATTTTCTTTCTGCCTGAAGTGTAATTAGATGGAGATTTGTTATGGGCAGAGGTAAGATGCATACCTCCAGGTAAAAAGCCAGTAGCTGGAGGAGAGTTGGTGATCCCGGAGATACCAATTTAGCAGGTAAGAATTCAGCTTGACTTTTAAGATGACAGGAAAGACTGTTAGAACTGGGTCTTAGAGGAAAATAATTGAATTTAAAAGTTCAGCACATCAGTACAGAATGTCTCTGAGACAACAAACAGGAGCTCCAAAACCTCTCCTCTGCCTGGCCCCAGTTTTAAGACAGCTGGTTTTTCAAAGTTATTATTAGTCAAAAAGTCCCTCTCAGAGCTTATAACAATCAAAGTACTTTGCAGAGCCTTTAGTGATGAAAGGCATTTCCAACTGAATAGAAAAATCCCATGGTACAGTACAGTAGGTGAATAACCCCAACTTTTTAAGTTGTAGCTCAAGCTGTGAGACCCAACAGCAATGTCATACTGTGCCTGCACGCAAAATAACTTCTAAAACCAGAACCAGACTGTTTGAAAAAAACCATTTTCTCTGTGGCTCATGCTGGAATTTACAGAATAAACCAATGTTGGAAAAAGTTTTTTGTTGTGGAATTATGTAGCTGAAATGCCTGTTAGGAATGTATGGAAATATATTCTGCTTTTTCGTCTGTCTGTCTCTCATGCGCCCACACAAACCTGGATTGCTCCTTCTGATGATTTCATGGATACAAAACTTTTCTCAGCACGTTAAAATGCAAAAAAAACCAGCCCAAAAGTACCGACAGTATTAGGAACAGCTGAACAAGATCTGAGTGAAGAGAAGATCTGAAGAAGACAGTACATATCCAGCAGGTTAAGTATTCCTTACTGTAAGGAACATATCCTAAGAATGAACTCACCTTAGTAGAAAGTAGTACTTCTGAGAAGACTTGTTGCTGACATGTCTCTAGTTGTCAAATACTGTGATGGTTAGGGTAGTAACTTCTGTTTCTTGCTTTTTTCAAAGCTCAGTAAACCCAGACTTGGACCAACAGCTTATGCCAGAACTACAAGCTCAGACTCCAAGCTCAAAGATGAGTTGTAGCAAAATGGGCAGGCTGTGGGTAACTGCTTCCCAAAGGCACGCGGTCTACCTGCTCAAAGGAAGTCAATCATGTGGTCGAAGCACGGCTATGTGAGCAACTGTGATTGACTCCTCAAGGGCTTCCTAAACATATGCTCATCCTAATTGACATAATAAATGCCATCGGCATTTCACATACTAAATTATAAAATTGCATGGCTAGTTATGTAACAAAAGGTGTGCTACCACTCCGATTTGGCTGACTGCTCCGTCTGACTTTGCCAAGATTGGCTGCCTTACAAATACCACTAGCTTGCTTTCAGCCATTTGAACAGATGACAGAACTGTGTTTTTGTGGCTGGACAACCATGTGCTCCAGCTGCCTTCTAAGATGCTGGTAAGCCAGGAACAGGTACAACAATCCATGCAAACTGCATGAGGGAGAGCATCTCTGGTCCTTGCTGCAAGTGTGTCTGCTGTGTCTCTGTGATGGGGGCCGCAGACCACAAGTTCTCTGTGCAGGCTGCCCTACTTAACTGTAAAATAACAATACAATAGGGAGAGTAAATTGCATGGGATTGTGAAAATCTTAATTTAATACAGATTCACAGTAAATCTTAATCTGTTTTTGCAATCCTCTCCCAGGGCCCCAAGTGGGTCACCAGTGTAGGTGGGTGATGCTACTTCTCTGCCCTCCCAATGCCAGGGGATGGAAGAGCTGATGAAGAGGCAGCAAAAGTGAAGTGGAGGACTTCTTCCCCTCAGGACATTGAAACCTTACACCTCAACCTGTCTCCCATGGCCATGGTGCCTGCCACCCTCAGACCACACAGCATCTTCTCACATGTGACCACGAGATAACATTTAATAACTACAAAGTGTGGAGCATGTGATGGATAACGCTGCTAATAACACATAATAATTACACTGTGCCTTTACAACTGCTTCTCTGATCCAGGAGTTTCTTAATACTTGGCAAACTGCTTAATGAGTCCTCACAACACCCTGTGGGGACCTTTTTTTAGAAGCACCTACTTGGTTAGGTGAGCAGGGGAAGGGGCAGCTGGCTGCTCCCATGCTGTGGGGCCAGTGCCCAGATTCTGTCACAGGAATCCTTGTGCAGCAATGTGACCACAGAGGTGCTCTCAGACCTGATCTGAGGGAAAGCCCTCACAAACTCCTGACCTTTAGGGTTGCATCCTCTGCTTTATGGACATACACCTGTGGGGGTGACAGCAGCAACTTGCAGCAGTTGGCTCCCAAGAGTAACTTGTCTAAACAAGAGAAGCAAATACTTGAATTAAAACCTCTGGTCCATTGCACTTAAAAGAAAAATTAAGCAAATTCAGTGGAGCAAGGATTTAATCATCTGAATCTCAAGTCTACTTATGTTGCACCTAACTCCCATACTATGATTTAGATATAATTATTATTATAAGATACATAATAAAGTAATTTAAATTATTATTAAATATTATATACTATATGCAATTAAAATCACAGGTCTACAAATGTTTATAACATAAATGATATCTGTATCTTACTCTTTCCTTCTCCTGCTACTTGGATCCACAAAAATGACTGAATAAACAAATCCTAATCAGAAAAAACAGTCCCTATTGCAGAACTGCACAGTACAGTGACACTCTGCTGTTTAAAATAGCACAATCTGAAACCATTCCCTGCCACTCAGTCCCAGGGTCACAGCTGCTGGGGCTCAGTCCTATTCAGGAACCTGGAAAAAGGAGGGCACAAGCCCTGGTAAGGTAGACAGCAGGTAAATTTAAACAACTTAGGGGAGTGGTACTGCCCAGGGCCAGCCTCCAAAAAAATGGGCAACCACACAATATGCAGCCATAAATAGAAATTTCAGTGGGCAAGGGAAAGAAATTTTGATGAGCGTACAAATATTTTTCAATGCTGAGTGCTGAATTTCACATTTAAGGAAAATGCACTCTTGGAAGGAAGGAGATACACTGGACACTGAAGAGGCTGAACCCTGCAGCCCAGGTACTGTAGTCTAACTATCAGTTTTCTGGGGCTAACACGAGTTACATTTTGGCTCTTGAACAGACCTCTCTAATGAAGCAGCACTGAAAGTGCCCATTTATATCTTCTGATAGTCCTTATTGCTCATTTGGGAGTTAGGTGTACAGTAGAGCTTATAACTCTCTTTAAAATGGAAGACTGAGTAAACCTAAAGTATTCAAGCAGGAGTGGAAGCAGATCTCTCTAGATGAGGCTGTGCAATAGTTTCTGTTCCAGGGCACCTTTTTTTCTGTAGCAGGATAATGACTAAGGTCCCTGCCCAACAAAAGTCTCGGTAAGTAAATTTTGTTTATTATAGTGACCAAGCCCTCAGCCACTAAAACACATCCTGTAGAGCCTGGTTCTGCCTTCATCTGCTCAGTGCTGGGAAACAACATCCCTGAGTATGGTACTACTCACTGGACTTGATTCATCACTGCTTTAATTGGGGCTCTGTGGGAACTCCCCCAAAGCCCATTGCTAATTAACATGCATGTGTTGCTGATGGCCTTGTAATATTCCCCTTAACAACAAGAGGCTTACTAAGGTTTTGTCAGCCAGGACACGCGAGTGACACCAGCCTGGGAAAGATAGTTATGCCTGTGGCTGAATTAATGTCTGCTTCCAGAACCGGTTCTGTGAGTGTGAAGACCAATTGTGTGCTGTTTAGTCCCGTGATGAGAAACCAATTAGGAATTACATGCTCAAACTGTCCTGCTTCCTGCATCCTTTCTCATAATCAGATGTGATCTGCTGTGTGCATGCAGGCCAGGGGATTTAATTCTTTGAAATTCCTCCTACAAGTCATATTTATTTCAGTGCCTCAGACCCTTTTTGACTGGATCTAACAGAGATACTCTTTTAAATAGCAGTAGTGTGATTAGATGAGTTCTCAGACTGAAACTACAAGAACCCAAAGCTATACTTTCCAGCACTGGATTCTACTGGTAAAATCCTGTGAGAACTGATGCTGTTAAATATATAGTACAAAATCAGCTTTGTAGTAGAAAATAAAATAAAATAATAGCATCACCTATATTTTTTTAACATCAGCATTTCAACACAACCTATACCATGTAGCTGTAAGCACAAAAAACAAAAGACTAGGGAAAAGATAAGCAAAAAGTAAACAAGAACTATAACTAAGATCAATCAAAATTTATCTGTTTTCAAACAAGCCATTTGCTGAAAGATTTACCGATCCAGACAGAGAAATAGGAAGCATTCCTTAATAAGAAATTACTGGCACATAAAACCCATTTATTTTATTACGACTCTTTGTTTCAGTAAGAATGTTGTGGGTGGATTAAAGTGAAACTGGAGGACTGATGAGAGAGTTACCAGGAGCAGCTAGACAGGTATGAAGTTTGAGCATTTAGCTCCTTGTAAAGGAGCAATTGATTTCTACTCAGAGGGACGGGAACAGCACACAGTGGGAAGCAGTTGTACAAAACCAGAGCTGCCAACTAACCATTCCCTGAGCATGTATTGAAGGTGAAACTTTGTCTTCTGTGCTGAATCCCTTTGAATCCCATGATTCAGGTAATGATTGCTTTTACAGATTCAGGTTGAGCCTTTAGGGAAAGCCTTGGGAAGATCAACTGCATATTTGTCCATCACAGCTTCTAATTTCCATGAAAGTACTGGACATGCACTGCAAACAAGTGCTAAGTCAGGCAGCATTGCCGGACACCAGTGTCCGGCCATTTTAACAAGAGAGGGGTCTCATTACCTCCTCAAAAGGCTCTGGCCACAGAGTCCCTCCAAATCAGCCACAGATCTACATCTGCCCCGACAGTGAGAGGAGCCAGGTGGCAGCACCCAGCCCTGCAGACAGGGCTGACATCTCCAGAAACACTGGACTTCTTCCCTCCAGCAGCCAGCCTGGAGGAGACTCTCTACATTTGTAAACCTGTATTAACTTATCTTCCTTCTGGAAACAATGCTTCTTGATTTCCTGGTTTGCAGTGAAATGAAGCTAATCTATCATCTCATCCTGCGTGCAAAATTTATTCCCGTTTTACTAAAGAAAAGCTATGTTAGGGGAAGATGCCAACACCTTCAAACTTCTTCCAAAAGACAATTCAATTTTCTCTTCTAGTAGATGATCACAACTCAGAGCCAGGAACATTCCTCTTTCCAGCTCTGTGCTACAGATGCAGTTCATATTCAAACACACGGGCTTGGAATACCCTTACGAAAGCAGAACCCATGTGAGCAAAGGGCAGGACACTTCTATAGGACCACAAACAAGTAAGAGAAATTTACAGTGGGAGAGTATTTTGAGGGGGCAAGGATAAGATAATGATGAGACAAGCTTTCCCAGATTGATTCAATTTGTATCTTTGGAAAATACACATAGGCTCTGAGGTTTAGGGTGGAAGAATAAAATAGCAAATTAGTAACAGATTACTACCTTAAGAGGAATTTTCAGTCTTAGGAAAGTAGACGTGAGTATTGAGGATACAACTCCTCACACAGCAGCAGCTTTCCAAATTCCTGACACTGATTTCTGGCTTTTATTTGCAGATCAGCATTTGCACTTTTCCAACAACAGCAGATAAGAGACACTGCTGTTTCAATGAAGTGATGGAGCTGCCTTGATGTTGTTCTGCATGAACCTACATGAGCAGATGAAAATCATTTTGGGCAGTGGGAGCTCCATTTCTACAGAAGACTGTGGGAAAACAAGTGCCTTGCATAGTGCCCAGTACAGTCACCTAAGGTTATCTTGCTTTTCCTGCTGTTGAAGGAACCCTTTCCTAGTCATCAGGCAGCAGAAAAAAGCATGACATACAAGACTAATATGCACCTTTTCTGGGTTTTGTGCTTTTCCTCGGCAGATGTAAAAGTGGCTGAGAGCTTGATGCAAGCAGTACATCCCTGGTCATTAAAAACAGCCCAAAACATTAAGAAGTTTAAACATATGAACAGGACCTTCTGATTTATGTACTTGAACCTCTTGTCTACTGAGTACTCTGAGTACACATTTTGGTGGCTGAGGATGTCCACGTATCCTCATTGCTGTTCCAGGTGGTGTGCTGGCACTGTGAATATACATGCTCTCACATGAACAATCAGTCTTATGGGTAGAAATAAAACTTAAAAGAAATTATGCCTATTCGTATATATTCACAGTTTTGCAGCTGCTGCATATACCTGCACTGAATTACAAGATGTTTTGAGTACAGAACTGAGTGTAAGTTTAAGTAAGTGAGAAGAACATGAGCTAATAATAAAAATTAAACCAAGTTCTCTTTCTTTCCTCACCTCAGCTGCAGTTATATGCATAAAATCAAGCAGCAAGATACAGCACTGGTGAATGTAGCCTCAATTTACCTCCTACAGCTGCAGTGAGACTTTGTGGGTTTTAACCTGGGGGAGGGGAAGAAATGGGTTTCCAGAGGATTAATAAAGCGATGGGCTAAAGCAGCTGCAGTACAAATGGCACCTCTCCACAAATAATCAGTTGGATTTCAACACACTTTATTGAGGAAATAGACCTTCTTAGCAATGGGGAAGACAGAAACCCAAGCACATCTAGCTAACAAAAAGGTAATGAACTAAGCACAGTGTTTTTGCATATCAGCATGCATGTATGTAAGTAGTATTTTAACACTGCCTACCAAGAGGTGCAGCAACTTACAGGTACGTTGTATGTCCTTTTCTGTTAGATTATGAAAACAATCCCTGCATTAGGTTATGGGGAAGCTGAATCACTAATGACAGATACGGTAGATATTTATCACTGCCTGGCTGCGTGGCACTCCAGAGTGTGCAGGCTGAGGTTCGGGCCCGCTCCCCCTGCCACTAAACAGGATTGGCTTGTTTCCCAGAGCACTTTCTTCCACCTTTGCTCCTCTGGAACAGCTCAACCCCAGCTCAAGGGGAAAAGTAGGAACAGCAGTAGAAAGATACGAGTCTTCCAACTCACGTGTGTGGCTCTGCAGGGTCTCTCATCCGCTGCTGGCAGAGGGGTGCAGGTGTAGAATGCCCAGGCCTGGGCTGGCGCGGCTGGGCAGGGCCTGCAGCCGGCCCTCAGCCCCGCCGCTGCAGGCAGAGACCGGCTGGTGCCCGCGTCAGATGGCGAAGCCTGTGGCATGACAGAGGGTACGGAAAAGCTGAATTGCATAAACCTGAGCAATGTAAGGTTTAAAAGACCACACCCTCCCAGTCATGTCTCCCGCAGGCAGATAAGCATGTGCAGGCTGCTCATACAGTAGTGTAATTTGAAGCTTTTACTTTTCTTTCCGGCATATACCAAAGTTCATTTTCAATCAGGTTCTTCCTTGAATTTATTTTCTTCTTTTAACCTGACAATCAACAAGGTTCAAATTTAACAAATAGAAATGGATTATCTTAAAAATTGCTTCAAGACAGGACATTCATGTTGGCTTTCCCCTTTGAAAAGGAAGATGGGGTCCACAAGTTCTAACACAGAATCAATAGTTCGGAAGCTGAATCTTCACCTCATTCCTGTACACTTGGTGGTGAACACTTGAACCACCTAAGAGCAATTTGTAAACTCCAGAATCAGCTGTCTGAAAATATAAACTCTGTTAATTTTATGAATGTTGCAAAATTAAGACTGCAGTAAACTCTCTTATCCAGTAATTTTCAGTTTAAAAAGCACCCTAGAAGGGGATAAAATGTACTGTAGATTAGGTGTTGTGCTGCTGCACTGGGATGCAAGAGCTGAGTGTGAATGTTAATAGCAAAAGCAGCAGCAGCAAAAAAGATCTTTTCTTCAGAAAATACTTTCAATGGAGGAAAGGAAACCCTCGATTTCCAACTACATGAATCACTAATAAATGCATTTAACTTCAGCCATCTTAAGCATTTGCTCCTAAGGAAGGAAGTGTTATTCAGGAAGCAGGGCAGCTTTGGAGATGGACTTGAATGAAGCAACTGCAGTATACACTGAAAACAGGCAGAAGGAAATCCCCAGCCCCTGATATAAACATCTATGGCTACCAGGTCTTGGCCTCCAATTCATTCTAATGCAAGTTTGTTTCCCTTCAAACATTTTAAAAGCATGCTTGCTACTTGTGATTATAAAATCCCTTGTTAAATATTTATTTTAAGAAATCATCAACCGACATGTCAAGTCCTACCAGCAAGTGTGACAGTCATACCCTTAGCTGGATGGATCCTTCTTTGCAGTAGTATTTGCCTTTTCTGCCCTGACAGCATAGCACCTCTGCTCCAAGTTGCTCCAGGAAACCTGGGATAGGTCCCTGCCAAGCCAGCCTGCCAGTGCTCTGTGTACAGTTGTCCAAAACCCAGCCAGTGCCGTGCTGGATCTGGGGCACTGTGCAGCTGCTGCTCTTCCCCCAGGATGGGAGCAGTACGGAGAGACACAGCCTGCACGGGACCAGATGTCCGTGCAGTCACAAGGCCAGATATGCAAGCCTCATGCGTCAGTCGTCTGCAAAATTGAACTATGCATATGAAATGTACTTTTAAAAACATGCTTAAGCTACAGAAGCTTAAACATTAGCAAATACATCCCCACTGAGCAAAGCCTGTGTTTAAATCCTCCCTCACATGGGAGGTCTCTCCGAGGCTGCTCGCCCTAGATCAGGAAGCCCAGAGCCCTGTTGTCACAGGTGACCACATCAGACACTCAGTTACAGACTTAATTTCCATCTTAGAAACTAGCCAAGTTTGCCCTCCCTCCCACTGCTGGGAGGCTTTTCTAAGTTTCCAGACTAAGGGCCAGCTCAAACTCATATGTTCTCACGCTAATGTTACTGGATTGCTTAAATAGCCTTTCCTATCTCATTATATGCTTTCCTGTTTTCCTTTCCACTCACACTCCGTAAGTCTCTGCTCAGACAAAAGGCTCTCTGCTCTCCTGCTCACCCAAACAGCCCTCTTGGACACTCATTCCTGTCCAAATTCTTCACTCTGGAATGGCATTTTTACTTCTTTATACATACCAGGCAAATTATTTTCCTAGAAGGTGAGTTATTTATTGGCTCTGAAGCAAATTGCTGGTGAGCTCTTTGGTACCTGTTGATGGAAGATTCTGGCTGACCATGTCTTCCATCTGCTGGGAAGGAACATAGAAGAACCTCCTTTGAACTGCAGCCTGTGTACTGTATTATTTGCCAGTTCCCTCCTTTGCCTGCAGCTGGCTAAAGACTCTGGCAGATTTTCTTCACCAACATCACAAAAAAAGTGAGAGCATTTTCCCACTACAATTCATTAATTTGCACCAAAATGACAGCAGCGTATCATAGATCTGACTGGTGCATTGACACCTGTTTGATAAACTTCTAATTTCCTGGTATAGATTCATACACTGGAGGCAAAAAAATTTACATATTTAGCTGTTTAATTTTAAAATAAATTTGTACATATATCTCGAGCTATGCAATTACAGGTATAAGGACAGACATTTCAAGTTGCAGATAATTCATACTTCACTACTGCTGAAATTATTTCCAGAAGGACAACGTGCTGTAAACTCTATTGTATTAGACTTGCTCATTTATTTACTTCAACTAAATGATTTCAGGATACATTGAAAGCATTGGCAGTACACACTGTGCAAGCTAAGTTAAAAGATTAATCAAGCCATATTAGGGGTAATTGTAATAACCAAATATCAGTTGATAATATTGTAATGGATGCCATCTCTGTTGGGTTGAAAAGATCATTGTGTCCTGCAAACACAGAGACCTGTGCATCCTCCTGTGAAGCCCCATGAAACCAGAGCAGAAGAGGCAGGGCCCAGGTCAGCTCTTTGCCTGCTGCTGACCACTCTCTCCCAGTCCCTGGTTCAGGCCAGGCAGCAGGCTGCTTATAAAAAGGAAATACAAGAGCTTTCTCCAGTGCATGTTACATTCCTGTCCACACAGCTCTGGCAGGGGATGGAGCCATGCTGTCTCTTCCGAGTACTCAACAGCACTGGAGATTCCTTGTGGATTTCTGTGATGTACCCACAATGGTAAACTGCACTCTTGTCCCTGACCCCCATGGATGGACAGTAGGATGGGGACCAGGAGGAAGGGGACAGGTAGACCTGGCTCTCCCTCTGACTCAGTGGAGGAGCAGTGAGGAGTGAGGCCAGGAAAGGAGCACCAAGGGCTGTGGGTTACAGCTCAGAGTGGTGGGGACAGACCAGACAGGAGGAGTCTGGAGTCCCCCAGATGAAACTGTCTCTCCTGACCTCCACAATGGGAGGCCACGTGCACATCTGGCATGAACATTCAATGTTCTCCCGTGGGATTGCACCTCAGCTTCTAGAGGCATACTGAAGAATAGGAACAAACTCTAGGGAAGAATAATCAGGTGTAAAAACAACTCCAGCATGCAGGACAGCATTTTCGTATCAATTCCTTCTCTTGTTTCCTCTTCGTGGAAAATGAGCAACCTGAATTGGATCACAAAACATAAAAGGATTGCCATGCACTTGTACTATGGACTCTCTGCTGACTACTGAGTGCCACTGACAGTCTGCTTGGAAAGTAGACAGGACTCTGCAGTCATTAATCACCAATATTAAATAGCAATTCTGTACAGTGAGACAGTTTAAATAAGATGTTGACTTCCAAAATTGACCTACTTGGTGTAATTTACAGTTGGCAAAGCTCTTACAAAGTGTATGTTACTCTGGGAAGTCATTTTTCATTTGTCATAAGCATTTACTGGGTCTTCTGTATCCAGTATCTTTACATTTTCTAGATGACTCCTGAGAAGGGGAACAGGAGCATAATGAAGAAATTAAAATCCCAAGATTAAAATAATCTCTTGTCCTCAATTAATGAACCAGCAACAGTACCAGACTACTATTTTTCTGAAATGGACAGCTTTCATGGACTAACAGAGCACAGGATTAAATATGGCCCTACTGGGAAAAATCCCAAACCAGCAACTTGTGCCGTACCAGCAACTAAAATCATCCCATCCATCAAAGAGCCTGTATGGCATCCCTCAGGAATGGCCGTGACTTGGAAAGCCCACAGACCCAGCTGTAAAATCTCAAGTGAAGCTTGGGGTCCTTCCACCTCCTCCAGAAAAAATCTGTGAACACGTGAGTTATACATACATAAGCAAAACAAACATTCAAGTGGCCAAATCACTCTGGCTGTAGGGAGAGGATAATAGGCAGGCACTATATGTTTTCCATTGGGAGAAATTCTTGAAGTTAAAAGATTAATCTGGTCTCTCAACACATTCATTAGTTAAATTGCAAAGCAAGCTTGTTACATAACCAATCCTAGGACAATTATATTTATCTCATCAAGGTTCACAGTACGGATGGATTGCTGACCAAGGTAACATGAATACCTTCTGCAGGGTGAAAGCTCTCTGATCTATTTGAAACATCAGTCTTGTGCCCTTCCTGAGTTTTCAGATTATTTGTGCCTTTTTGGAAGAATACGTTTGTGCAGTTCCTCCCAAGAGGTCTCTCCAGCAAGAAGAGAAGAACTCAGGAAAGCTGGGATTCATTCCCTAGAAATGGGCAAATCAAGGCATAGAAATTAAGTGATTTGCTCCTAATTACCAAAGAAGTCTTTGGCATGAAGAGCATCTCACTAGTTCTCCCATACTTTTTTAGAAACGGTGAAGGAACTGTTTTAAAGTGGAGTGAAATTTCTGTACTTAAAGCATGTACAAATACATAGTGTGCTCAGTCCACTCTTGAATTAATTTTTACATCCAGGTTTATACCTGGAAATGATTGATAGAGTTCTAGATTTGTTGAGAGATGGAGGTCATCTTGTCTGACTCCTTGCATGTCACAAGCTGCACATCACCCGCTCTGTCCCTTTATGGAACCCACTGCCTGGGTTCGTGCCTATCAGGAATCTTTCTAGAAAAGCATTCCACTTTGGTCTGAAAAACCAAAAGGACCAGAGTCCACTGGTCTCTTTTCATTCTGGGAATTAATTGTGCATACATGTAAAAATACATGGATAATTTATTGCTAATTTGATGACACTGCCTGAGGTTATTGTCATCAATTCATGTTATGCATTTCCTGGCAAGATAAAAGAGCTGGTATCCGTATCTTGTACCTCTACATGTGTTATTTTTGTACTAACATGCTCATCTATTTTTCATGTGGAACAAAAAGACCTGCCCTTATGTAAGATTTTTGTTATTCCCTGCATTCTCATCCAATTTTTAAATCCTCTTTTAAAATGCTGGCCGTGATGTGATTGATGTTACTCCATGAGTCTCTCCATATGCATACATACTATAAACACAGACAAAATCAGACCTTTGCCCTGACTTGACTTCTGCATATGTAATCAAGGATCACACCAGATATTTTGCCCTGCCACTGAGCTATGACTACATTCTAAGGTAGCCCATTAAGGTCTCCAAAGTCTTTCCAAAGTCTCTGTTTTTTTGTTCTGAAGCTGTCTCTCCTATATGGTATATGTTTCCAGTTTCCAGGTTTATAATTTTACCCTTGATCATGTCAAAGCACACTTTTTTCAGTCTGAAGTCCACTTTTTAGGCAACTCAGATGCCCTTTTCTCTAGTGCCATGCATAATCAGTGAGTAGTTCAGTATTTTTCCTGCAAGACTAAGTAGTGAACATTGCCAAAAGAGGACTGAGTCCTCATCTGGCTCTGGAATCTCACTAAAAAAATTCTTTTTAGTGTGATTTTGCAACAATTCCTTTGATCTACCAGCTCTTAGCCACTTGGCATGTTCTTAAACAAGAATGCAAAATGCTACATTTTGGATCAAATTATGGTAGGATATCAAACGAAAGACTTTCAGTTTCTGTTAGGCCTATAGTAACTTTTTAAACCAAGTGGGTAATCTTACATTAAAAAAGCAAGCCAAGCTTACCTGACAAGGCCTGAATCAATGAAAACACCATTGGCTTCCATCAATAATATTCCTGTTCTTTATACTTGAATTCCCATATCAGCTTCTCTATTATTTTGCTGGAAGTGAGGTCAGACTGACTGCCATGCTGTTATCAGAATTATCCTGTTTGTGCAGTTAGGGCATTGGCAAAAAAAAGAGCATGCTTTCAGTTTTGGCAGATTTCTCCAATGTTCCCAAATTTATCAAAAGTTCTTATCAGTGGACCAGAAAATTTCTCAGCCAATTAAAAAAAAAAAACCTAAGATGCATAGCTGCTGGCAATACAGGGGCTACTGCTTTAAAGCTGATTCCTCAAGTAGGAGCTGTCTAACTTTCTTTTAGTTGCAGATGGGCTGGAAAAGAATTTGTCCTCCTCACTTGATATATATACACCATCTTCTTTCTTTGCAAACATAAACCAGAAATATTTGCTGAATATATATAAGGCATATATGCACTTCTTATTAACAGTTTCAGTACCTACAATCCTTGCTTGGCTCACATCATTGCTACATTTTTTTCCTTATGTAAATTTAAAACTCTTTCAGAACATAGGTGTTACTAGTAGTTTCCATACTTAACATATAAGTATCAATGGATATTTATCTCCCTTTTATAGCCTGTTTTTCCAATATACAGCCACACAGTTTATTTAAATATGTAAGTACGGTGTGTTTGCATGCTCACACAAGTGTCTATAGATATGTATACTCATGCAGTCCCATATATAGATATGTGTGGACAAATTTATACCTGTTTAAACACATGTATACAGACGCCTAAGCCCATTTCTTCTTTCTGTCCTCTTTTGCCATACATGGTGTCTTAACAATGTTTTGCCCATTTAGTAAGCTCTTGAAAAACTTTCAGTTTTGTTCATGCCTCCATGCCTCTCCTTATTCAGTTTTATTAAGGGCTGTCCTTTTTTGGAAATTGGCCTTTTCAAACTAGCAGGTGTGAATATTATGATTTGGGACTGTATTCTCTGCAAGCATATTAAATGTAACCAGGTCATGACCAGTTCTTCCTGAGAAAACACCTGATTTCCAGTCTAGTGGATAAATTCACTTTTGTCTATCAGGCTACCTAAAAGAAAAATTCTTCCACTCTAGGTCTAACAACCTTTTTTTTTTTGGCAGAACTATCATCCAGGATTTAAAGCTACTCTATGGATGTTTCACCAGCAGCTAAATGGAATCTTCAGCAAACATGCCAAATGCAGTTCCCCATAATTACACAGTTGCCTCCCCCCATACACTACTAGCTCGTACTGTCTTCAGATTCATTTCAGTGACTTACAATATCACCTCTGCCCACCCCTGCTCATGGCTGAGCCTTGATAATCAGCATATTTGTTGTGCTGCATTTCCTAAGATCCTGCACTTCCCAGTTCTAAGCTAGGCAGATATATGTCACCAGGTTATAGACAAAGTCATTCCTCTCACACAATTTCTTTTATCGCCCTTGGTCTGCTTAAACAACTTATACAATATTCTAACATATTGATCCCTCTAGCACTGTAACCTGATGAGACAATTAAGTTGAATTTATCTTGATTATTGATAAATTCTAGTTCCTCTTACTTATTACCCAGATTCCAAGTTTCAGCATATAAGCATTTCCAAATGTATTTCTCTTTGGATCCTCTACCATGCTGATTTAATTTGTTCCTGACAAGGAGAATTTGAACCACATTTACTTTCTTAACCCTCTTCTTCATGCAGTTGCTTTAAATACAGTTGTGGCAGTTCCCAAGAGCCAAGACATTTTGTCCCAGCCACCTATTCAATCTCTCCATCTTTTAGTACAGTATATATTACAAGCCAGTACAGGGTTTAGCTCCATAGTGTGTAGTCAGTCCAAAACCAACATGGATATTTTGTGCTGACCTGTGGAATGCTGACACAGGCTGGCTGGAATACAATCTCTGCAGCACTGTTTAAAAAATGGCATTCAGCATCATTCTTTCTGCGTCAAAGTGTCGTGTTTTTGCAGGTGGCTTTGCAAAATAATTCAGCAAACAAAATTTTTAATATCAGTGTAAGTACTCCACGTAGGCCACACAGGCACAACTTATCAAGGAACTGCAGTCTTCTGCAATACTTGCAACAACACCTTGCAGCCAAAAGGCTCAGTGCTGGCCTGAGCCAGTCATGGAAACTCTCTGAAGAGACACAGATGTGTTCAACACAGGAGAAAAAAATGCATTAATAGCTGTGCATGTCTCACAGTCACCCACTTATAACTGTCCTTTTTTTTCCACGCAGCACAAACTAGGAAGTTCTGCAGAAATTTTTCCGAAACAGGCAGGGGTCCGTGGACATCTCGAATCCGCCTGGTTACTGCGCTGGTACCTTCCTTCTCATAAGAGGGCAAAACTCAGCACTGAACCCTGGATTGTCCCTTGAAGTGTTTGAAGTCTGTGCAATTTAGCTAAGAAAAACAGAGCATGTTTTATGAAGTGAGTCACTTCCATAGACACGATAAGAACTTGCAAAGACATAAATTTGAATCAGGATGCTATGGACACCATGGGCACTCTGCTGTTACCTCAAAGAGGTAAGGGATCTTCTCTGTATGTGGAAAAGTTGTATCTTTTATTGGATTAATTGGTACAACTGGAGGAATGGTGTGCCTTTTGGAATGCAAATGTTCCTTTGGTCACACACACTGCAAGTTCTAGCACATCCACATAGCAAATCACGAAAGGCAGCTGCTGGGAAAGAGCACACAGAAAGGGGCCACCTTGAAGGCAGTAAGAATTTTTTAACCCACTGGTTCCTGAGCAGCCCAGCACATTCAGTCTGAACACATTATTGCCTGGAGATTGAGGCACTGTGTGCTGATCCAGCAAGCTCAGCAAACAGGGAATAGTGCACATCTTGCAGATAACCTCTCTTTTACTAACTGAGTTAAGCATCAGTCTAAGCACACCCCTTTTACATGCCAACTGCTAAATTGCTAATTTATCTACTAAGGGAGAGTGCAATGCATACAGTATAGATTACATTAGAAACAAAAGTTGTAAGGACACAAAAACGTAATTACACACAGGCAAATAAAGAGTATAACATGTTATACATATACAGAGAACTTCCTTAGCAATGCCTGCTGCAAACTGAGATGGTGATAATTGAAGGCATTTAGCTCAGAGATGTAACCTAAAGCTCAAATGAGCAAGTGCTACTCTGTCCTAAACTGCTCTACTTACAAAGCCAAAGGTCTGAAAACAGTGGATAGAAGAGCAGCTGGGTTGCTGACCTTTCCCATGCAGAGCAAGCCCTGCCTCCTTTCATGGGCTCCTGCCCTCCCACGACACAGAAAATGCATTTTAAGCAGCTCATGTAACTGTGCTTGTGTACCTGTCAGTCGCCAAGAACCCGTAATGACTTTAGGAGTCAAGGAACAATTTCAACCACTTCTTACAGATGACAGGGGCTTTCAACAGCAATTAAACAAGTTTGGTGAAAGCAGGTAAGCTTTCACACGGAGATGAAAAACTGGGAGCTTACACTGGGAGAAAACTCTCTCTGAGAATGTCTTAGTAGAACGCAGAACTCCTGTTCCTATTGTGGTAAAGTGGTCTTAAATATCCAAACAGCAGGAAAAGCTTCTCCGGAAGTTCACAGCAGTTGTGAATCTAGAGCAGGATTCTTGACTTTGGTGGTCATGGATCTGTTTGTTTAACTATAATTGTTTTCTACACTGTGGTCAGGGATCTGTTTGTTTAACTATAGTTGTTTTCTACACTGTATCTTCAGATGTTGTATATTTTCAAAAACCATGACAAATGAATATGTAACTGTGTAATACATTATATTGAATGCATACAGATATAAAATTCAATAGAAGATCGAATGGTATTTGAGCAGTTCACAAACTAAACAGTAGCAGTAGTAGTGAATTTGTCTGTGGTCTATAATGTGAATGTTTAAGTATCATTTCAAATGAGACTTCCTTGGGAAAACATTTGTTTTTACATATTGTAGCATTAAAAACCTTAGAAGTGGCAATAGAACTGTTTAAAAGAAATTCAGAAAGTCCATTTAGCTGATTTACTTATTAGCTCAGGTCAGAGCATGGTGCTAATAACACCAAGGTTGGGGGTTTGATACCTGCATGGGGTGTTCACTTAAGGGTTGGATTCGATAATCCTTGTGGGTCCCTTCCAACTCAGAAAATTCTGTGATTCTAGAAATCTCCTATTGGGTCACTGTCATAATGTAGTTTCCCTTTCAGTGTGTTCTGGGCTGCAGCAAGACCACAGAAAGCTCTTCAGCAAAATAGAGAAAATAAAACTTCTTTTCTAACCCATTACAAAACTATAAACTCAGCTTTCAGTGTGTGGTGATGTTTTGAATATTTTGTGTGTTTTTTTCTAGCATAATTATTTCTGAAGAATCTCTATTGAATGTGTTAACTTCTGAATGCATGAAAATTAAGGTCTAACCCAGGCATACAAAGCAGAAGTTTTTGAAAAAGCACTTGTACCACAGCTCATCTATTTGAATCTCTGTTGATAATGTTGACATAATATTTGCTGTTGTAGTTTTAGGCCTCTGAAGAGCACATATGCTGAAATATTCCAGATGTGGGACAGCAAAGGCATCAAACTATTTCTATGCATGATATGATGGCAGGAGTTGAACCCAAATCTCCACAGGTACAGCGATGACATATCTGTGCTTCATGCTACTGACCTCTCTTGCTGCTTTGCTGGGGAACTGGTGCTGACATTTTACATTGTATGAGACACTTGCAAAGGGTAAATGAATGGCATTACTATTATCTTTCAAAGGCTCCAGTCTGAGGTGGTTGGTCAGAGCATCCCTGGTGCTGACAGAACAAGTCTATGTTCATGCCCTGCAGACAAAATCGCCATTCGTATTTAGATTTGCGCCACGTTCACAAAGTTCCTTGGAAGATCTGTTTGCTTTGTATGTGGGGAAATGGATCAGAAAATACTGACAATTTTCAAAATGCTTGCTTTGAATTTTAATGTCTCCTTCTTGTACTGGCTAACAGTGAGCTACTGTTGGTACACACTAAGTCCCTCACGCCGCACGTAAAGTAAGTTGACTTGACGAGTGTGTAGAGACTGCAAATTCCCTTGCCTACCCCTCCCTTCCCAAAACACCAGCAATGGACCATTATCTTTGATTTTGACATCTGAAGAGAGAATGCAAATGCCAGGAAGGAAGTTTTTTGAATCTGTAAAAAAATACTCTCTAAAAGACCTTCCAAAGGGAATATTACGACAGGATACAGTAAAGAAAAACAGGAGAAGAATTTGAGGGGGAGACATTCACATTATAAATGAAAAATACTTCTGAGAATAAACACAAACAAAAGCACATCCAAACTTACCTCTGCTTAACAGAAAGATACTGATTTTTCTGCTTAAAATAGACTGAGTACACTAGTGAAATACTTGAATATGTCTAATTTATACCTTCCGGACTGTGCAGTGCAGTACAAGGAAGATGAAAGTACACTCAGAATTGATGTCAAGGCTGCCCCCGCTGGACCACCAAGGCAGAAGGTGAAATCCAGAGGTTACAAGCTGAGTACTAGGATGCAAATTCTCTGAAAAATTTCCTTTACAGCACCAGGGTATCTCCTCAAGAATCAGGAAAAAATTATCTCTAAAGTCACTGAACTGAAGATTAGGAAACCCCAGTCTTTCTGAGCATCTTGGTAATAGATGGTCACTATATAATTGCCATTACTTATTATGTTTTGGGGACAGTGACTTGATTATGGCTATCTATACTCTACACTACAACAACATCCAGTATAGTAGCAAACATTACCCTAATTGCAGCCCTTCTCCTCTGCCAGTTTCTCCTACTAAAAACTGTCAGAGTAGACTGTGCTGTGCAAGCCACACAGACAGTCTGCACATCAAAGACTTTGAAAGCTAAGCAGCTGAGATCAGGAGACTGGATCTGCACAAGAAGTTCCAGAACAACTCAACATTACGTGGATCTGTACAGGACTTTGTGCATTACATGAAAGACATTCTGAAAAGACTGACTTTCAAAAAAGATAGGGGATGGTGACTTGCTGAAGAAAGCTAAAAATATTTGAACAGTTGTGAAGCACGGCTGACTTTCAAACAAATTCCTGAGCAGCTGAGAAGCTGTCCTAGGAAAGAACAGGACAGAGCACAACAAAGCAGCAACACTGACTTTGTGGTTTCTCCTGTGTTACCAAGCAGCAGGTTTTTGTCAGAATGCTTTTCAGGCCTAAGGACTTTATGAAAAAGCCTGAACAGACTCTTACTGGTCTACATGAGAACATGGAGTTTCATTACAAAATAAAATTTGCTGGTTTGAACTGAAATTGCAGTGAATGATCATGAAGGAGTAAATTAAAGGAAAAGTATTAAACTTATGGCTGAAGTGATGCTGCAGCCTGAAAGGAAAAATGTACAGCATCCTTTGCTGGTGTTTTCATAAGCTAGGGGGAATTGCACTGGTCTGTAGGTGCTGAGCACAGGGAGCAGAGCTTGAGTGGCCCTCACAAGGCTCTGAATGAGTGACAGGACTGCAGTCTGTAACCCAGTCAGTCAAACGGTATCTTGGAAAGAAAAAGGTGTCATGATGAGAGGAAAGGGTATAGAGAAGAACAATTCTAAAAAGAGGAAATTTTCTGCCTGTCTACCTTTAATTAAGAAACTAGAAAATGTTCAGAATCACAGCTTTAAATTCATCTTCTCCCTATTTAATAACTTGTCCTTAACCCAATTTCTTAGGAAACAAAGTTGAGGCAATCACACCTTTATCTGTCTGTGTCTGTCTACGTGTCTTTCCTCTATATCATCAGAGTCCAGTGGCCTTTTCCACTACTCTTAACTTTGACAAAGGATACTGATTTCAAAGATATTATGTGCCCATACATGTAAAGAAAATAAGGTAGAGTAACAGAGAACAGAGACCCCACTAAGCATTCATATAGAGAGAAAGACTGAACCATAAATACCCCGAGGAATCAACAAAAGGCTTGAAATTCTTGAATGCCTCATGGGAAACACTTCAGCTAAACTCACACCTTTCTAAACATCAGGAAATACAGCTACCAAACACAAAACTATAAGAAACTAGGCTTCACTGGCTCAGCTGCTCACCCAGCAACTTCACTTCAGCAAGCAAACCCATTACTACAATTGGAAAATACCTGTATTTCGTCGGCTGGAAAGCGCAGCAAACAAGCTCTTGGTGAATAATCTAGGCATGAAAAATGTCAAGGAAGCAGTTTCCAATTAGCAGTCCTCACCAAAAGAAAGCTTCCACTCTACCCCCCTCCAGGGCAGCATTTCTGGGAGCCCATGGGAGGGGGTCCTCGGTGGCCGGGGGCACACAGGGCTGGGGCTGCTGTGCGGGGAGGGCTCCCTCGCTCAAGGGGAAGCGCAGTCGCGAACCCAAGAACAACAAAACAGCATTACACTTAATCCACTGCCATCTGGCTTCATTTTGACAATCCACAAAATCAGACACAACATTCTTCCGCAAAATCCCTGAAAAACAACACAGAACTAGTGTCAAACCCAGTGTCCCCTCCCTCCCTGGCCCCTCTGAGGGCTTGAAAGAGAGGTTTCTCATAAGATGAAGAGCGATTTCCCCAAGTGACATTTCTGCAGGAGCATTCAAGCTGCAGATGTTTCCACTGTGGAAGGAGAGTTTGTATAATGCAGCACTGCTTGTCATATTTATGGAGGCAGGGAGGGGGAAGGGGGTGAGAAACAGAAAACAGGAGAGGCTGCAAGCAGTGGTGTTGATCCATAGGTGATGAACTGCCCGAGGCTATCAGCTCTGTGCATTTGCTCAGCTCTTGACCTGACCTAGGGAGAGCAAGGACCATCCATATTCCCTGGCAGAAACCAAGCAGCTGTTCCTGAAGGGACAAGGCAAACCACATAGCCTTTAAACTAGCTGGGAACACAGTATCTCTGCAACACAGCAAGATATATCCAATTATTCTTATTGTTACTATTATTATTTCAAAAATGTGTTGCAGGAAGCCTTGGTTTGAAACATTTGCACTGTTACTGAGGCGGTAAGGTAATGTGCATGGCCTGCTAACTGAGCTCAAATATCACCTTGTAGCTGACAGCTTTCATAACTTCTAACAGAGGTGTTTCTTTCCACAACAGAAGGCTGAAACACAACGAAAAATATTGAAACAATGCCTGTTTCATGCTGAACTGTGTTCCCATTGACAGACACTGATTATCTAGAGAAAACAACTTGTTAAGAACTGAACCATGTTTTTATTGACACCTCCTGACTTAGGATTGCAACTCTACTGTTGGGCTTCTCATGTCCTTTCAGACACTCAAATGCTGAAGATGCCTGGCCTCCATCATCACATGGACCATCTGTAGTTCCTGTGACATTGCTACCAGCTCTATGTGGATATCTCAGACATTCTGGGATCTCTGTTCTAACACTAGATGCCTAAATTTAGGCATCTGCATGAGATTTCATGAGAATCACACCAAAGAGGCTATATCCTCTCTTACAGCATCCTCATGCAGTCTGTGTAGTGATACACCTGCTTGCATTTTCCAGGTGCTACCTATGATAGGAGCAAGCGTGTATGTCTTCTCAGTTGCCAAAATTAGTGGACTAGCAAGCAAAGCATCCACTCACTAAAAATAGTTCACTCGCTAATGATACTTTGCTCAGTTCCCATATAAAAACTGTCAGGACAGAAAACAAAGCAGACTCCATTTGCACATCTGTCTTAAGGCTGAACACCACAGGAATGTCCCCAGGTATGGCCTGTGCTCTGCTTCTTAGCATGGCTAAGCATCCTGTCTTCCAGAAAGCACATTACTGACAGCAGCATCAATGTTAACAGGCACATCTCTGTGGAGTGCTGCATGTGCACATGCATTAATCAGGCATCTTTCTTAATGTTCAAGATTATGCCAGGGAATAGCCTTGCCTGTCCTTCACACAGGGGTTAGAAGATATGAGGGGAAATGGAAAGAGTAAGTTCCCTGTGCAACAGCAGTGCCACCTGCAAGGGACACGTAACTTCATAAAAGTTTATCCGATTGAAACTCCCAAATGTTTCCAGTTGTAGCATATAAAAGAACACATTCATATCACAGCCTGAGAGGAGGAAATGGCACACTTGTGCTGAATACTGGGGGACTGGTTTTATAGCAAAGACAGTATGTGCATGAGCTTCAGCATTGTAGATAGAAAAGCTATGCTGTCACACAGCAGCAGCTCAAGCGAGTACACACCTAGAAGGAGGAGAAGGGAGAACATAATCTCCTGTAAAACCAGAATTGTAAGCAATACAAAAGAAATACTTACGTTGACAAAGGCAGTAAAGAACCAACAAGCAAATAAGATTTTTGTACCCCCAATATTGAGAAAAAAAATAATTAGTAAGAAAAATTGCTTATGACCCAGACTAAAAGAACTGAGGAACCTGCACTATGATGAATAACGCTGATTCATGATTTCTGATGTTAACAGATTTTTAGGGTGGTTAGGGAAATAGTGTGACAAGTAACATGCTTCATGCTGAAATTACCAGCTGCTGAGATGTTGCCTTTTACTTAGCTATGTGTTTTGTGAAATAGTGTATTTTGCAGGTTTGGTTTGTGGCTTTGATCATTTTAAGCTGTAGGCTTCTGTCACTTCTCACAATGTTCATCCTCCAAGGATGCTACAGCAGCATCCTCATTATAGATGGAAAGTTACATGTGCAGCTTTTCTTCACAGCCAACAAAAATCTAAAAGGACAGTGGAATTTGAACTACAGATTTTTACTCATAGCAGCAGACTCCAGGTTACAATTTCTTTTCGCACAGACGTGCCTGGTACCTCCCTCTCTCTGTGCTTTAAGTCCTTCCTGTACACCATGACTAAGCAGTCACTCACCTTAGAGGTATAGGCTGAGTTCCTGATGGCATTAGAAAGGTTTTTCTCCGGGACTCAGAACAAACATATATAAGGCAAAGATGATGGAATCGCTGGATTTTGAAAGGGTATTTCTGTTTGGTTTTTTTGAAAGAATAAACTCCATTTTGTTCCACTTTCATACAGGGTCTGTTCAAAGCTTTACAGTGATCACAAGAGGATTTCACTTGGCTCTTTGCCAAAACTATGTCCTCTGTATAATCAAGTGAGAGATCTGTTTGTCAAATGTTTGCAGGGCTTTATTTTCCATGAAAGCAGAAAAGTTCTGCACCACCCATTCCAAAGACATCCCTTTTTCTACTCCAGGATGATATGAGGACTTCAAAAAAACAGGTTTACATCCTCTTATGCTCATTTAGCAACACCTGGGGCAGCAGCTACCTGTTCAACATCGCTGTTAAAATGAGAACAGCAGAAATCTGACTATCTTTCACATGCCTGCATGGGAAGGAGGAGTATTCTCTATGTATTTTTGAATGTCTTAACTGTATCTGTTGAGAAAATTAAGGCTGAACACTACAGTATTTCAATAACTTTTAACAATAGAAAAAAACCCCAAAGAAACTGCCACTGAAACACGTCCCTCTATATTCAGGTCACTATTATATGATTTATTTACACCTTTCCTTCATCTTATTAGACATACACAGTGATGAGTTTCCCTGTGCCACTGGTATTATCACAAGCCTTACCAGTGGTTTGTCAACAGAGGTTGCAAGTATCAGTTTGGAGTTACCAAACTTACATATTCAGAACCAGGTACTTTGAGTACATCCTGCTTCCCATTCCTCTTGCTGAGCTCTGCCTTTTCACTTACTGAGCAAGAGCTTCTCAAGGTGATTTGAACCAATAAATATTTTCAGTTGATGCTAACTGATACCTGACAGGAGTCTGCAGCATTAATCATGCCCAAAATGATATAGTTTCAAAATTGTCTCACTGTACCCTAACTTCATTACTTTACTGGAGTACAGTCAGACTTTTAAGTGGAAAGAGGGGCTTTGTTTTAAAGATGTTGCTTTTGCTTAAGTATTCTCTTTCCCTGTATTGCAAATTGGCAATATTCTTGGAAATCTTTGCTGAGCGAGGGTATCCTATAGCAATTAAGGTGTCTCACAGAGCTGTATAAAACACTTGAGGAAAATTGAGTAAAAATTGTGAAGGACTGAAATATTCATCTCTCGTCAGGATATATGCTATTTTAATCTGTTTCAATGCCTGTAATCTCTCTATGTACAGCAGTTTAAAGCTTTGTTCTGTTTTAAAATAGAGAGGTAAAGCTTTTTGTCACACTTCATTTACTGGGCAGCTGGAACTGCACTGCCTGTTCCTGCTCATTTATGAGAGTTCAGAGAAGAGGGTTGTGGGCAGCACCCCAGCTCAGCTTCTCTATGAAAAAAAATTGACAGGAAACAAGGGGAAAACTGACTATAAAGGTCTTCCTTAAAAGGCAAGAGAGGTCTTATGAACAAGAATTGCTCTCTTTATCTCACAAATAACTTTCTCAAGGCCAAAATTACTCATTCAGAAAGGATCTCAGAGACCAACCAGAATATGCTGCATGGCCTCATAGTGTCTGTTGTTGCAGACTCAAAACTCACGCCAAAATATTAGAATGCAATTGTAGGTCACAGCATAACAATTGTGGAAAAGGAAAGTGCGTAACAACAGAAAATAAAGCATAGCTAATTGAAACATCATTTTACAAACTATTGTGGCTCTCATGTTAAAACATACACAGAAAATTATTCTTGCTCTTTTTTTTAATGGAAAGGGGGTTTTGTTTTCATTTTAAAAGGGTACACATAATAATCGCTTTGCTTTACACTGTGCAGTGTTATTTTTTCATCTGTTTGTTTCATCTTTCTTCTACCACTCTCAGTCACTTCACAGAGTGCTAGTTCAATACCAATAAAAGGTAAGTTGAGTGGACATTAAATATTTCTGGCCGGTTACCATTAGCATTGCCAAAATCCTGTTCAAAACAGTCCCTCTCAGTGCCTCTGACCCCACCCTGCCCTCCCACCTTCAGGTTTCTAACCCAAAATATTAGCAGTAAGTGGCTGCTTTTTGGCTCACTTGCCAGTCAGAATAATATCTTAGCAGACACTCTTATCTGGATAGGAATTTCTATAACCAGCTTTCTGGTTTAGATTTTTACCCTTCTCTCTCAGATCACGGGAAGACCCAATCTAGTGTGATGTACGTAACAACCTGTTTTAAATAAGAAAATATTCTCTTTAGGTCTTTTCCAGCCTACATTGCAGTCAGCATGGCTGCAGTTGACAGAAGAGGTCTCACAGTCTGGTCTTGGCCCTGGAGCTGCTCAAACAGGACTGCTGGCCTGTGTTATTTCAAGAGAGAAGATACCTTCCCATAGCAGAGGTTCAGCAGTAACCCTGTCATCCTTTCTCTCTTCCAGCTGGTGGAACTTCAGCGGTGTCTTGGTTGAACCAGGGCCAGAGGCTCTGCTCTCCATTGCTCTCTGCATGTTGAGATTGAGAACTACCTCCATCTTAGCAAATTGCATTCATGAGAAAGTAAGTACATGGGCAACCATTACTGAAATATTGCTGACTGTGAAATCCATGGCACCTCAAATTGGTCTAGATTAGGTATCAGAGAGAAAAAGTATACAAAACTGAAACCTCCCCGTGAAAAAGCTTTTGTAAAAGAGTGGGAAGTTGCTTTACATTAACCTTGTAGAGAGAGGAAGGACAGGATTTGCCACAGTGTTCTCCCATCTGCTCTGCAGCTTTGGTGAGCTGGAGCACAGGTGCTCAGCTAGTGGTGTCTGCCAGCATCCTTTGTATCTACAAGAGCTGCCTGGGCTGCCACAGTGAGTGTGGGGCGTGGACAGACTTCCAAACTCCCCTTGCTGTCTGCAGAAGTACACCCATGCAGAATAAGAAACACAATGGTGACCAGAATTTCCTTCATCTGACAAGGAAAATATAGTTGATGAAATACCTGTGTTGTTGCTGTTCTTCAGAGAAGAAAGCCTATAATGTGACAGTCTTTTCTTCTAAGAGGTGTCCAATGTGCTTCAAACCCAGGGTTTTGATTTACCTGTTCACTGCTGTCATGAAAAATGTGGAAAATCCTCTTCAGAATACCTTGACGGGCTGAAGGTAACCTTTTAAAACCAAGTTACTACACGTCCAGAAGGAAAAGGAAAGTACTTGTGGAACATGTTCCACAAGCTCATAAAAATACAGCCTTTAACAAAGATAAAATAAGAGTTAAAGTGTAACAGTTATAACAGGAAAGAAAATGCAAACACCTGCTCAGATCTGGAAAATGAGAAAAGAGCACTTAAGAGTAGAAAGAAAATGATGAGTATTTCTTTCTACTTTCTGCAGAAAAATCTTAAAATATCTGCTGCTTGAAAAGACTAGGAAGTATCCTGAAAGCAGCTGCAAATTATGCATCCACTGTACTCCTGCAAGTTGGTTTAGAGCAGCCTCCTTTCCAAGCCCCTGGGACACAGATCTTCAGAGCCCAAATGAGTCACAGCTGTATCTTACTAATTGCATTTCAACTGTTGAAAGGGTAGGCTTGACTTTGACCTATGCATGAAAAACACCAGCTTCCCAGAATGTTTTCCTCACTGGATGTTGTAGTCTGGGGTTTTTTTTAATCCCATATTCTAAGCCTCTAATGAAAAATGGAGATTTGATACCCTGCTGGTAGCATAATCATTTCAGTTTCCCTGGATCTGTTAGGATCCACAAGGAGACAGTATTATTAGGGAAAGAGAGGACAAGGCTTCTGTAAAGACACTAAAAAGGC
Organism: Ifrita kowaldi; assembly: GCA_013398055.1. Taxonomy (NCBI): domain Eukaryota; kingdom Metazoa; phylum Chordata; class Aves; order Passeriformes; family Cinclosomatidae; genus Ifrita; species Ifrita kowaldi. Next base: position 343,217 of record VZRS01004576.1, read on the forward strand.
AGCAGAGTTCTGGTGGAGGCAGAGATGCTTCATGAGTTAAATCAGTTGGAAGTTGCAGGCTCCACAGCCCAACCCCACCACTCGAAAGGGACCTGAGTTTCAACTCAATATCCAAACTGCCAGCTGCACCACACACAGAGGCATGCTGCGAGGCTAATGGTGGGACACAGCCTGTGAGTCTCTGCTCCCAACACACTCCCAAGTCAGCCAAGCAGCAGTAGGGACCAGATGTGCAAAACCTGCAGGTGGGCTGTGTTTTGCACAGACCAAATGAAGGCCAGCAAGGCAGTACAGCAGGGGTTTACATGAGAAAATCATCACAGCCTGTTTCAGTTTGGTCACTCTGCCTGTGCTTCTCAGAGTGAGCATCACCTCTCCAACGAGGGTGATGCAGCTCATACCTCTTTCCCTGGCTGGGGGCTACTGTGCTGTAAGTTCCCTATCCCAAGGTGGCACTGCTTGGCTTTTCTTACAGCACGATCTCTGAACAACCACCACTGCTGGGAGAGACTTAATCCACACTTGGAATAAAAGCTCCCAGGTTCTTTGGTGTCTTTGGCACCTTTACAAAGTAACTAATAAAAGCATTGGCAAAACAGAAGGCAAACAACAGCTGGCAAGTTTTGGAGGGAACATTGGCTATGGTTTTCAAAAGCAGAATGACTTTTCCTTCTTACTGCATTTCCTCTGAGGTCCTGCCCTTTAACCTGTCACTAAATCTCAGTGTAATTACATCATTAATTTTCTCTCCCTACCATGGCAAAACTTAGCCTAAGCTGGCTCGGATAGCATAACCTGAATTCATTCTGCATTGCCCAAGTTACCTCAAATGCTATTTGGGATAAGAAAAAGCGATATGCAATGGTGGAAACCATGATAAGGTGTTACAGATTTTCCTGTAAGAGGGAGTTTATTCAGAGAGCCAAGAAGTGGAGCTCGTGCTGGGGGCGGACACAACAACAAATCTGAGAAAACATGTTAAGGACTCAATAATTGTCCCCTAAAAAATGCCAGAAATCTAGAGTTGAGGTCAATTTGCAAAGCCATACACATTTTGAATCACAAAATCAACTTGCTTCACATGAAGAATAGTAGATATGAAAACCCTTTTTATCAAATTGACTCAAAGCAGGTGGTGCAACTGATCTGAGATTTGAGTGTAGGTGCTGGTGTCACTCACATTCCTCTCCCACAACCACACAATGGGCAAATGGAATTTATAATTTACAACCAGCAGACTGCAGACATGTTCTCCCAATATGTTAACTGTTGTCTTGATTTGTTTTGTTTATTCCTAACATCACAACTCCTTTATTAGGCTTTGTTGTGGACAAGGTTATGTACATGGCAAAACTTCTCATATGGAATGGTTTAATGGCTCTGGGGTATCAATGCAATTGCTGTGGTTTGCAACAGATGGGGCTTGGTTAGCCAAGGAGGTAGTTACCATGGGAGCTTTTACAATTGTTTTACACAGCTCTCCTATCACCACTTCGAGGTAAAGCAGACAAGAGACACCTTCAGGGATGGAGAGAGGGGCTAGAAGAGACCTGTTGGCCAAAAGACAGAAGGAATCAAGGAAAGCAGAAGGTCAATGAATAATGTTCATGGTTGTGTCTGCAGTTCAATTAGTTACAAGTCCTGTAAGTGCCACTTAGCCACTGATCTTACTATCAGCCATGAAGTGGCCATTAATTCTCCTCTGGGTTGTGACTGATCCAACCTGTCAGGCCAAAAGCCAGTGCAGAGACAGCAACCTAATCTCCTCCAGCTGTTTCACCCCTACTTTCACTTTCTCCATCCACCTCCAGCCCCAGAGAACAGGACATGTTGAGCAACAACATGCATATTAATGGCACTGTGTGGGCAGAGAAATGTGTCTACAACCTGCCGTGGTTTGATGCAGGTTCAACCCACTACAAAACCTCAACACAAAACCCCAGGCTGAAACACCACAGCCCAAGTGACACATCACAGTCCAAAAAGCAGATGTTTTTCATGTGAATCCAGGTTCAGGCTGGGGCTATATTCCACAGAATAAAGGTGATGTATATCACCTCAGGATATCAGCTCAGGATTTCCCTCTGGTTTTCTCCATTTGCAAAGCAATGCAGCATGACCCCACTGGTTGCACATGCTGGTTACCACTTGTAGTTTGTGTTTCCTCCTTCAAAACCACCCTGAGAGAGGCAGAAGGAGGGCAGTGGTGAAAATGAGTCTGATAAGGTCTGAATGCACCCTTGCACATCTGCTAATTTCTGAAACCAGCTTCTGAGAAGTGCCAAGCACCTACAGGTTCATCAAGGGCATGTGGAGCAGGCGAGGGGCAATATGCTCCAAATACCTCAGGATGCAGGTGGAGATGGGAAAACTTTAGCCCTCCCCAGCTTGGTTCAGAGGAAAACCTACCTTTGGCCCTTCTGCAGACTCAGCTAATCTCAAATATAATGGAGGCACAGATCTTCTCTCAGGGTCAAGGAGCAAAGGAGAGGGCAGGGTCTAAGCAAGTAACAAAACAAAAATCAACTGAAACAAAGAAGGGCATTTAGATGAGGAGAAGAAGAAGGAGTTGTGTAAAAGCAATGACATTTCTAATGGAACAAAAAACATATTAGCTGAAAGCCAAGTGTTGGATCCAAGGAGAAGATTTGAATCATCCCCTTGGAAGTGTTCCACCCTTAAAACGTTAACTATTCATTGAGAGAGAACACACATGTGTGCATGAATCAGTAGCCTGGCGGGTCTTCTTTTGAGGGGTTAGACTTCCTGAGCACCAGTCCCTCTTCTAGTAAATGTAAATTGTTTATCCAAAGTGGAACAACATCAAAAGGAGGGGCTGAGGTCCTCCTGACTGCCTCTGCCTTGGGCAAGGTAGTGACAGGAGAAGTGGACCAATTCCTTAATTGCTCCACTGTTCAGTAAAGGTGACACTCAAAAACCTCTTCGTTTGTTTCCCAACAAACAAATATTTTGGGGTTTGGTCAGAAAAAACCCTGGAAACCAGAATCCCTCTCAGTACTGTCTGACTTGGATTTACCCTTGCATTTTTTCAGCTGCAGAGCAACCCCGGTGTTGACCCAGGGGAAAGAACCCTTTCCAGCAGCTTTTCATCCCCAGCCTTGTAACTGCAACCACAGACCTGCCAGAAGATTTGTGCTCTCATCCAAAAATAAGCTGACTAGACACCACACAGAGGCAATGCAATTTCTACAAGCTCTGCTGAAAGCAGCCCCTCTGATGGTAGCCAGGAATGGCTGCTCTGTGACAGCCAGCCACCTGCCTTGGGCTTTGCCACAGGCACAAAGTCAATAGCAGTGGTAAGTCTGTTTTAATTAAACAGTATTTAAAAACATAAATCAGCTTGTCTCACTTACCAATGATATTCGCTGGTCACAGTCAGCTCTTAGCCAGTATGTTTTCAAAACTTATTTATGCTTGACATTGACTATTTCCCAGAGGATCAATTCCCTCCAGCAGGCAGAATGCTTGAAAGCAGCATTTTCCAGCCATTTTGAAATCCAAGAGTAATCTACCACTGTGGGGGAAGAGAAGCCACTATCCTTGTATCTACTTTTGTTATAAGTTGCACTCTTTCTCTCAGGCATTGCCAGTGAGAAAAGTTATGTTCCCATTGCTGTGACCAGAAGCTAGGGTGTTTTGTAGCCATCATGTCTCCTTTCATCTTCCAATGTGTTATGAATCAGCCATTGACTGCAAATCACACGCTGCACAGAACTGCTGTATGGCAAATATTGCCAGCCTGTCATTGTTTGCTTTTTCTTCTGTCTGGGTAAAGCAGACATTTTGCTCAGTCTGCAATGGGACTGCACTGCTCATCCTGATTTACACCTCAAGATGCAATGTACGTGTGTGGAAAGAGGGATCTGCCCTAAGTCATGCATATACTGAAGTGACAGAAGCCCCAGTGCTGAGGTATTTTCAAGCCAGGGGGAACGGGGCAGAGCAGAGGGACAAGAAGGAAGCAAGAGTGACAGCCCCACGAGCAAAGGACCTAGATGTGAGAGGCACAGACCACTGTCAGATCTCCTACAAGATACTTGGCTTCCAGTGCACAGAACGGTCTCAGAGCCCTGTTTTTTCCAACAGAGATCCCTTGTTGCCTTCTGGTACTGGGATGAGAAGGAAACTAGTTCTCTTAGCACATCAAGAAAATTCCTCAACACTAGGATATTACTAGTTGCTTTGTAACTCAAACTTATATATAGAACTCGAAGGGGAAGATTGCATTAAAGCAGTTGGGATAAGAGTATGAGGATCACAGGTTCTAAGGAACAGGCATGGGCAATTTGACCATGCAAATTGTTTGCAGATCAAAATGAGAAGCACCAGATGGATTGTTTTCCTGACACAGTGGAGCTCTTCCCTTCTCACTGCGCAGTGCCAATGTTGTCTGGGTGCTTTGCATTCCTTTCCAATTCAGAAAACCCAACTTTGTGAGCCATCCAAGTGGATGGTTGAGCTAGATCAAATACAGGGCATGCTTTGCTAAGTTAATTAAAAAGTTAGTAGAAAAAAGATTACACCAAGCCCTAGGAATTGCCTGGCACATCTCTGCTAGACAGAAAGCAGCAGGAACTTCCACATGAATAATCCTCTTGTTAGAAGGCCTGCCATTAGTCCTAAGTAAATCAAATCTAGGCATCAGAAGCACAGATGATATACCAGAGTGAAGTATCTTGAGACTTCATATCTTCCTAGAAAAAAATTTCATTCCTTTAGTTACTTCTTCTTAGGGGAACGATGGGCTTAAAATCCAGGGGGAGTTAATGAAGTCTTGCTAAACATGAACAGGTACAAAACCACTCCAATGTGGAGCAGAATCCAGAACCACAGAATACTTGAGGTTGAAAGGGGCCTCTGGAACCTCCTGCTCAAGCAGAGCCCCCTGGAGCTAGCAATCCACGACCAACAAAGATGACTTTTGAGTATCTCCAAGGATGGAGACTCCACATCTCTGGGCAACCTGTGCCAGTGCTGGGTCAAGAAAAACCTAAAAAACTTTGTTTCTTGATGTTCAAGGAACATTCTGATGAGGTTTATTTGGGACCTAAAAATGGTAGCAGTAAGGTCAACCTACCATTGTGAATTTCCTTGAATATCCCTAGATTTCTGAGATAATCTTGAGCACTTGCAAGAGCTGCCTAGAAAGCACCAGTCTGGCCAAGTACAAGCTGGGCCTGCATGGTATAGCAGATACTTGAATGTATCTACTATAAACACGTACAACCCACCACCAAATCATATGAATGGGAACAGAAATTATACCCATGCTCCACATATGCATCATTATACCCATGTTCTATTATCATGCACACAGAAAAACACATTTTACATAGAATCATGTGTATATGGGACATACATACACTGACATGCATTTTCCCCCACCTTTCTCAACCACACTGGAAACCAAGGCAGTTAGTTTCACCAAAGCAAGGAACCTCTCTTACAGGAAATGGAGCAGACTTAGCAGTCTGGCTTTCAGGCACTTGTATAAAATTACACACAAGTTATGCTAAAAGTCTCTAGTTGTTAAGAAAAAGAGTTATATTTGTAATTAAGCAAGAGATCACACTAGTGTAAAAAAAGAAAGAGATCAAATCAAATCTAAAGCACCACACCAAAGTGAATATAATGTATTCATGGCACCCCAGGAAACCTGTTATTACAGTGCAGGAAAATAAAAAAAACCCAGGTTCCTTGCAAGCCAACTGCTAAAATCATTAAAGCTTCCTGGAATAACAGTATATTCCCTCATGCCTTAGCTAGACCTGTCAACAACAGGAGCCCTGAGGAACCTGCCATGTTTGCTGGTTACTGCTCTCCTCCTTGTGGTCTTTCTATCACATCATGATGTTCATCTCAAGGGCAGAGCATAGCTGTCTACCTTCCTCTGGAGCCTACCAGGACCATTCCTGAAATGACCCCACAGCTGCAGAGGGGCAAACCAGCCGCTGTGCTGCGTGAGATGTCTGCCTTGGACATCTGGGGGGCTCTTTATGGGCCATGGTCATCCCACCCTGCCTCCTCCTTCTCTTGGGACACATCCATTTCTTCTCCTCCTTAACATAACCTCTTCCCTCTTCTGAAGCATCCCTTGCATTTATTTATTGACACTGCACACATAGCCTGCATCTCCTTTATCTCCTGCTCATCCGTAGCCATCCAATCACCTCACCCAGAGAGAAGCAGCTCTGCTCAGAGGGAATGGAGCAGCACAAGCAAACTACTGGGCACAGCTGGCTCATGTTCAACTGCTGTCAACCAGCACCCCTGGGTCCTTTTCAGCTGGGCAGTTTTCCAGCCACTCTGCCCCCAGCCTGTAGCACTGCCTGTGGTTATTTTGACCCAAGGGCAGCACCCAGCACTTCACCTTATTGAACCTCCTACAATTGTCCTCATTGATCCAGCCTGTCCAGTTCTTTCTGCAGAGCCTTCTTGCCCTCCAGCAGATTAGCACTCCTGCTCAACTATGTGTTATCTGTGAACTGACTGAGGGGGCACTTGATCCCCTCTTCTCTCAACCAGTCTCCTAAACAGGCCCTCTAGCGGTCCAAGGTGACAGATCTGCTGAGTCCCTCCTTACTTCTCCGTGAATCAAAACTCTATCATTTTGTGACCACTGTGCCCAAGAGGCCTCCAAACACCACCACTTCCTTATCTGCTCACAAACACCAGGTCCAGTGGTGGACCTGGCTCATTCACCAGCGGTGTCAGGTGGTTGTCAGCCACACACTCCAAGAACCTCCCAGGCTGTGTCCTCTGCTGTGTTGTATTTCCAGCAGACATCTGGTAAGCAGAAAGTCTCCCCCAAGGAGACTTTGAGACTTCTCCCAGATTATAAAATCTTTCAGCTGCCTCTTTGTCCGGCTTGGGCAGTTGGTAACAGACCCCCACCAGGATACCTGCCTTGTTGGCCTTCCCCCAAATTCTTACTCATAAACACTCAACTCTATCATCACCATCATTAAGCTCTAGACAATCAGAACTCTCCCTAACATACAGGGCTACCCTACCACCTCTCCTGCTTTGCCTGTTCTTTCTGAAGTGTTTATAGCCATCCATTGAAGCATTCCACCTGGGACAGTCTTCCCCTCATGTCTCTGTGACGGTAACTGGGTCAGTTTTCCTGCTCCTCCTGTTTGTTTCCATTGCTGTGTGCACTGGTGTAGATACGCCTCAATGGGCTTTTGATCCCACCACCTTTTTGGAGGGAAGAAGCCCTAATTCCCAAATGACCTACATTATAGTTGTTAGTAAACAATCAAGCACAGGCACAGTACATTGCTTTTGGGGTGATGATAATCCCAGTATTTATTTCATTTTCTCTAATCAGATCTCTAAGGAGGGAAAAAATCATAACCACCCTTTCCATAGGCCTCACGATTATTTAACTGATACTAAGCAGATGAGGACACTGTGGTGACACATTTCTCTCCTGAAGCACAAACCATGGGTGAAGCTATGAAAGAATGGTGATTCCAACCTTGCAAACACTATTTGGGATAGCTTGGATCCATGGCTAAATTTAAGCTTAAAAGACGACTTACTTCTACAATGAGCTAAGCCATATGAAGACAAGGGAGTCTTTATTCTTGAGCATACCTGAAACAACGACTAGTGAACCAGGCTAAGACACTCAGAGGCAAAATGTTCTCATCGGCATAACTTTTTGCTTTTGAAAGCAGATTTTCTTCCACATCATCTGGTTCTAGAGAATAAAAAAGGTTATCCTGCATCCAACTTCGCCTGTCCGTAGCGGAACAATGAAAAGTTCTTAGAAATGAGTGTTCTGGTCCAATAGTTTGAACTCTAGCAGCAATGTCTGAGCAAATTTGCCATGTAATGAGTTTCAGAGGGTTTGGCTTTGCTTAAATAATTTTGGCTTGTAAGAACGAAGAATAAGAACCAAATTTTGGGTTACAGTTTTGTAACTTTACAAATCAAGTAGTGACATAAATGTAGAGTGAAAAAAAGACTAGAAATAATGTGCCATTTGAGAATTTGAGATCTTTAGTTTTTCTGTTAGGATGGCATCTTATTTTCATGAAAGCTGTTCACGGTCTAGGCACTCAGATTATACATATAATTAAACCTGTAGTATGTCTGTATAGACCATAAACAACCACAACATGCAAGCAAAGTGCAAACACATAGTAAGGCAAATAGAAAGGAAGGAAAGTCTCTTGCTACAAATAAGAAACTTGTTACATGGAAAGTACTTTACCTGTCCACAAACAAAGCCTTTTAGAAAGATATGAGCTACAATCAGAACCAAATCAAACCAGAAAGTACAGGCACACACTTCCCTTCAAAGGCAGATATAAAATCCTTTACTTGTTACTTCCAGGCAGGTTTTAGACATTGGCAGGCAAAGCACCATTGGGTTGTGTGAACACCTAAAAGAAGAGCACATTGCTGTCACCTGAGCGGCTCAGTTCAGCTCTGCTCACCCAGGCAGCCCCGGAGAAAGCAGCTCCTTCCTACTCACATTCAGAAATCTCTGCTCAGAATTTCTGCAACACACGAAGAACTAAGATCCAACCGACAAAAACAGGAGCAAAAAGAAACTGTTTCCATGAAGCTTTAGCAGGATCTACAGTCACAGTTGGCAAAGACTTTTGCTAATGGGAAACAGCAGAAGAAACTGATTTAACAAGTAAATTAAGTATTTTCTACACCTTGTATATGCAAGTCTCTTACCCTCGGGCATACTGTCAATGAATGCAACTGCAGCTCTCTCATGACAGCCTTGCATTCAATACCACTTTTGTCAGGGGAAAAACCTCAGGGCTTTCAGGCAAACTGTAACAGCAGGTCATTGCTTGCAGGCCCTGAGTCTAATTATTGGCAAAATAACATTTGAAGATTTAGCTTTAGTTTGCACTGTGCTTGTTCTCTGGCCATTAGCAAGTATTTAAATAGAATTAATTGGCTACTTGCAAGGTCATTTCAATAATTTTTGAAACAAAGCCTGGTGAGTTCTCGCACATGCAGGGTAAGTGGCACACAGAGCCCAGCCTGCCAGCAATGAAGTGTGCAACACACAGCCTCAGCGACAGAGCTAACTATTGCAGTCCTCACATTAGTGACCCTTATGTCTATGCAGAACTACACATAAGCAAACCCTGTGTATAGATATCCTAATCACTCTATATTTAGGGCTCAAACCACTGAGAGAAATAGTAACAGAATGAGCGAGGTGGAGGAAGGCTGGAGAGAAAGGAATTTGATTTTGCTGATAGCTACAAACTGCTCTTTTCCCCCCTCCACCCAAAACCATGCATTTGCCTTTGAAGAGAAGCACGGTTCAGCAATACAGCCATGTCCTAAGAGATTCCTATTTAAAAACACTCAAATATTCCCATTCTAAAGGCAGCATTTCTCTCAGGTGCACACTTCTTTTTCAGGAGAGAATTTAATCTCTATGTGCCTTTTGTGGTAAACAGCTGCATTAAACGATTCAATTAGCAACACACATTATACAATTAGGTAGCTATTGTGCTTGAGCCAGTCCTAAATTGAGCCAATGTGTAGCTTGATTGCATAGTTTGCATAATTAACACAACACATATTTAAATCCTATCTTTGCTCATGAAGTTGCAACAACCTGCGAATCAATAGCTATCTACTGTAGATCATTAACTTCTCAAATCCATTTATTAAGCCGTTGGTATAAAATTCACCAGAAAGTGACAGGGAAAAAAGATCAGAGAAAAACCCCCAAGAACAGGCATGGAAGTCCTACAAATGTTCACACAGTTCTAATAACACTACAGCAAAATGAAAGGTGTGACATACTCAAGCATTTGTGAACAGCGTATTGTATGTGTGCCCTAGGAGATAAGTTGCAGCTTGTAACAGCTGACTCAAAATGGATAATCAGAGTTATGACACTCGGACAATTAAAACTAAGAAAACAAAGCCATGCCTAATAGTGGACTTACACTTTTTTTTTCAGATCTAGCATAGTCATAAGGGTTTTGATTATGTAACTTTTTCATGTTACAACCGGATTGATACATTAGAAGTAGTGTACTATGGAAAATTACCCTAACTGTACCTGTAGTAGGCTCTAAAACAGCCATTACCATGTGGAAAACAGATGTCGGTATCACTGGGAAAATGTCAACAGGCTGCTCTGGAGACACTATATGAAATATCAGAAATGATTTAAAGAAGAAAATGTTTTCTCACTGCATTCATCTGTGGATATATTCAGAGATTTTTTTTTCCCTGAAGGCAATAGTAGAACTGCAAGAGATCAAGACAGTGCAGGAGAAGCAATGTAGAGCTATTTAATAATGAAAGACACTGGGCAAATAAACAGGGAATGATTATTCCCTTTTCCTTAACACAGAGGAAATAGGCAGCAATCAATCAGGTTATCAAGCAACAAGCTTAAAACTAACACAAGGAAATACATTTCCAACCTCTGCAAAAGGTCCAAAGTACATCTTGATCAAAACCTAAACTGATCAGAGCTACAGAGCATTATTCTACTGTATATTTTAAACATAGTATCTTATACTCAAATTATGGCTTAGGATTTCCAAACCTGTAAATGTTTCTGAAGGTGCCTTCAGGCACTCTGCATAATTTCTTTTATCTCTTCCAATGGTTTTTGTTATTGCCCATTTCTGAATATAGGGTACCTGGCTATATGTACCATTATGGAGAGCTCTTGTGCAGTAATTAGCCCTGCTGTAGCCACAGCTATAAACAATGTTCTTAGCAGTAGAACTTACCCAGGTTTGGAGAAGGAAAAGAAGCCAAGTTAATGTAAGGACCCTGAAGCTGCATCTTCAGCAGAGTGCTTCTCATAACAGTGCTGGTGAAAGTCTTTTGTAAGCTATTTCATAAGCTTTGTCTATGTTTCTGTGATCATGGAGAATATGAGAAAGCTACAAATTAATATGTGCTGGCACCAGGACATTCAGAGACCTACAAGTCTGTCCTTGGCTTAATACAGAGTTCACCCAAAATAAGAACAGAGACAGCATTATGTATTTCTGATTGGTCATAAGCAACATTTCGTATGTGGAACTCAACATTCCCAAACTATTTGATCAGACTTTAAAAAGAGATTAGGCTAAAATAAAAATCCACTGAGTCCATTTGTTCTGCAGAAAAAGGCAGTAAATTATCTGCATTAGTGTTGTCATTGTCATTCTTTGCTGAAGTCCCTTAAACAAGTAAGCAATTTAGCTAGTTCCCAAAACCAGGGATGACGTCACATAGGAATCAGAACTGAAAAGTTCCATGACCAAAACCTGTGCTGTCATAACCTCCAGTCACAGCAGTCTGGTTTTGTCTGCAAGCTCCCTGTGCAACTGCGTGTTTGCACATGCATATGTGAGAGAAATGACTGAGCTCAAGCTTGCATGTGTGCCTTGTTCTCCAGGCAATTTACATCAAAACAGGAGACCTTACTGGTGAACTCTCCAGGATTATTTGAAAGAAAAACTAAAGAGCCTCTCTCAAGATGTTTTATGAAGTCATTCATTTAAAATATCTTATTTGGTTATCTACTTGAAGATTTTCTAAGATAATATTGCTTCATTTGAAAGAGCTTGGTAATCAAAGGGAGAAAACAGTTTTTTTACTTAACTCCTTCTGTCAACTGCGAACGGATTCCACTTTTGGTTGGTTTTTAAAAAGAAACAGCAACAAAATGCAAAAAACAATGCAGCAATTTAAAAATACCTCAGAATCAAGGTAAGCAGTCCTTGAGTGCTGAACACTGCCATATACAATAAGGTATGGTGGTTTACAGAGATTTACATGGCATCTGCTAATCTCAGGATTGCAATATCAAGGAAAAGTTGTCTGAGTGCTGCCTGGTACAGTAAGGCAGCAGCCAGAGCCCATGTTCTCAGGCATTCCCATCACTGCTGCCCTGACCTCATTCTTTTGGCTTTCTTAATTCTACAAGTTTTTGCATTTGGTGGGCTAGCAGAAAGCAAATACCATTGAAAATTCTTGTGAAATCAAGTGTACCAGAGGTGCTTTGGCATGCTGGAGAGCAGGACCTGGGCTCTGAGGGAGAAAGGAACCTTAAGCTGCTTTCAGATAAATTAGAGTTCAAGAAGGAAAAATATATGCCATTTTTTAAGGTAGGCCTTTATTTTTCAAATGTTTCATTTCTAAAACAAAAGGTCTTCCCACCTTCCTCCTTACACTGGAGGAAGGAAAAAATGACAGTACAATTTCCATATAGACAACGAGAAAAATGCAGTAGTGCTGCTTTATTTAGGGTGAGTGGAGGAGATAGCCCACACTCCAAGCACAACAGAAAACACCACTATGTGCACCAGAGAGAAATGGTAAATACAGTAATGGTGAGATGGAATTGGATATAAGCCAGGGCTTCCTACAGGTACCACTCAAACATCCCCTTCCCCAATGCAAACTCCTGGCCTGGCCTAGCCCTTGCTCAGGACTTTTTCCCCGAAGTCCATGGATTTCATCTGCCTACTACACTGCACTGAGCCCAGGAGCAGCAAGGATACTTGCTGTTTGTACCATGCCAGTGCAGTTCGTTTCCTGACCTCTTGCTTAATATAACTCTTCCCAGCAACCTTAAACAAGACCAATTCTGCTTTCAGTGCTTTCAGTGATTCTGCTTTTTGTGGACAGCAAAACTTCCATATCTTGTGAATTACCACATTTATATGGGGAGCAGGAGATCTTGGCTGGTGGCTAGAATTACCAGCCTGTGCTGAGTTCCTCTTGCGTATTAATTACTTGCAATGAGCAGCAGGAAAACGCCATAGCAAGCAGCAGAATGACTATGTCATTGAGACTGACAGGTACTGTTTATTCCTAAGCTGGTTTTCTTTTTCTGACTCCAGGCTGCATTTTTGTCCTGGTGTTTTTCCCATCCAGCAGGATGTACTGTTCCTGCTGACAGTGGTTAAGCCCATGCATAGAAAAACAGTTCCATCAAGCTAAAGAGAGGCAGCACTTCTCCAGCACTTGCTTACGTAGACTTTGCTTGTCTATTTGGTCCAAATTACCACTTTAAATGGTGCACATTTTTCTTCTTTGTTAGAAAGGACAGAATGAAGCGGAAACTCAGTCTGACTACTCTACCACAAAGCAGCTGACAGGAGCTTCCTGCCTTCTTGGTTTAGCTCATGGAATAACAACCTCTACAACTACCACCTCATCTCTTTTAAAGAGCCTCACAGTCGGCTAGCCAGACATCTCAAATAATGATTTTTCATGTTTTCTACTTTTCTCTTTTGAAGGCTAATCATCTGTCCACTCCACTTCCGAATGCCATGCCTACACACCCTCCAACTGCTTGGCTGAGACCTGAGAGCCTCAGAGGAGTGCAGCTCTACAGCACTCTGCTGGGACTCTCCATGCTACTGCAACTCAGCTTTTAAAGTTTTTAAAGAAAGATAGTGGAGGACCAAAAAAAAAAAAAAAGCTCCAGAAGCCAGTAAAATTATCAGGCCCTCAAAGAAAGTGTCCTATAAAGAGGAGCACCCGCTTACTGTATGGATAACTGCATGGGAAAGTTAGGGGGAGATTTCTGAAGGAAGGAGGAGCCTGATGGTACAAATAAATGCCAGGCTGGGTATTTAGAAGTTTGTGGTCCCCAACTTTTGATGTCTTCATGTATCTTAAAATGTGGCTGTCTGTCAGCTCAAGGAACAGCAAAGCAGGAGTCAAAATCAAGTTCCATCTCTAACAGGATGACAAATGTGGCTGCCATAAGCCTGAAAGGCAGGTCCTTCTGTTATTTTAGCTGATAATTCATGGCTGGTTGATATAAACCCATGAATAAACAAATCAGTAGGCTTTCTTTCCTAGCAGAGGTTGTTAGGAGTGGGCTGCCCTGGCTTCGGGACCGTGTGAGCAGTGATGCTGCTGCTGCACCAGGATTTGGGTATCAGCACTGCTGCAGTTGTCACTGACTCAGTCCTCATCATGCCTGGCTGGTGGCAGCAGCTCTGCCAGGGTGGCCAGGAGCCAGGCAGGGCCAGTGCCTGTGGACTTGCCACAGGAACCTGCTTGTGGGTTCCTGGGAGGTTGCACAGAAGAGCGGGCTATGTTTTATTACACACACTGGCTTTAGCTAAGATTCAATAACCTGTGCATTCTCTAAGTGTTTCAGTTAGCTTACAGCTATCCCAGCCATGTGGGCAAATCTCAGGCAGACAGCCACCAGCATGGTCCTGTCCTGCCACTTGCAGACTGCTGCAGCTGGAGCTGCAAATTTGCAATTTGCCTTGCACGTGATTTCTTCCAGGAGTTAAGCAAGGCTGAATCAATAGGGTTTTTTTCTTTTATGTTTCAAGGATTATTTACACAACTAAAAGAAAATAAATTTCGTAAGGAGGAATCTTATTGCAAAGGGTGAAATCTTTAACTTGTTCAGAGCAGTAAATTCCATGGAACTAAGCCAATGTAGGCCAGCTGAGTTTCTGTCCCTTCATGTTTAATGACAGAGGTAAAGACCTCGTACAGAGCTTTGTGATACAAAAATGCTTTATAATGCAAAACAGACTAACTTCATACGAATGTTCCCAATACTGAACTTATTTTCATAGCAGACTTTTAGGAGAGAGCAGCACAATATTGTGACTTCAGAAACTTTTACTAGAATTAGACCAAGAAAAAAAAAATCAGAAAACAACCATCCATGTCAAGGGCAATTTTCAAAACCTCTTTTGCAGTTTTCTCTTGCCTCCTTTTTACAAATGTGAGAACAGTTAACCACTCAGGAAGAACACTTTGTAAATTTGGAAACCTAAAAAATTCCCCTGTTAGACTTAGCCCACATTAAAACAAAGAGTTTAGATTTTTTTTTTTATCTAGCAAAGAGTAAACATAATATTTTGTGTGACAAAATACAAAACAGACTTTGTCCCACACATTTCAGTCAGCTGAGAGTCTAAATAGCTCTTAAAAAGTGTCATGTAACAACCAGACTAGCAGTACCGCAGTGCAAAAGGGAAATCTTTCTGACTTTTTACGCAGCAGACCAAGACCCAGCCCACCAGAGACCAGATCTTACATCCCCTCTGTGGGATGAAAGGACTTTGTTACAGCTACGAGAAGCCTGCACAGTAGTGATCTTGTCAGATGGAGTAAGACTAACCAGAAATGTCTTCTCCCTTCCAGCCAGCAAGACTCTTCGTCCAGCCAGGGAGACTTTCCATGGCTCACAGGGTGAGCCCTGCTGCCTGCTGCCCTGATGGGAAAGAACATCTATGAAACTTGGAGGCTGCCTGGTCAGAAAATTGTGACTCAGCTCCATTTCTCAGCTTTCCTGGGAGCTTGGATAATCCCTTTCCTCCTTCTCCATCTCCCTGTGGTACCCACCTCCAGACCTCTGACACCAGGCCCTTCTGGTCAGAACTTTTTGGGCATGTTTCAAAATCCTTCTACTTCTTGACAGAGTGACACACTCGCTACCGTAATATCTTCAGGGGATAAAGCAAGCCTGGGTTCAAAGAGCCCAGCTTTGACCATAAACAGCTGGTCTTTCCTGCAGTACACGCAGTAAGAACACAGATACTGTGCAGTCTCCAAGTATTTTTAAAGGTGCCAAGAAAAGCAGAAGAGACCAGCATCTCCCTCCTAGAAAAAGGCATCTGGTAGCTCAGACAGCAAGTGTCTTAGACTTTTGTCCAAATATGTTTGTGGATAAAGAGGCAACAAGCTGCCTGCCATGCTACATGCACTATCTGTAGTGTTGTCTGCACATGAGAGGTTCTTTAGACTCTTCAGAAATAAAAATCTCTGAAAGGTTTGAGAAACACAGGGCTTCTCAAAACCAACATCTTGCCTAGTGTAGTGTTTGCCTAGTATAGGGTTAATGAAGGCGGGGTTCTTTTGTGAATATTATTTAAGTTGATCACGTTAGAATGTGTTGGGCTCAGAAAGGCAATAGAAGAGCAGAGAAACAAAAAGAAGTTTTAAAATTACCAAAACAAACAAAAAAATATTAAAAAGCATCTCCGTCTTTGAACTGCACACATTTTTTTTCTGCCTAAACACAGCACGGAATAATTTTTTGTTCACATGTCCACACATCTTCTCAACAACCAGAAGAATGTTGCATGTGGATGAAAAGATCTTTTTTGACCAGTTAAATCCATGAGTAACATAATCACAAAAGCTAGCAATTTCATGCTGTCTTGTATGCACACACATTCTAGTTTGCTCTTACCTGTACAGCAGTTGTATGTTGGGAAGCTCAAAAAACCAGACCCATGGTCTGGATGTAAATCAAACAACTTTACTGCATACAAACTCAAGCCCTCTGTGCCTATTAAAATTCAACAGGAGTGATATATCAAAAGCTTTGCAGATTGCTGTGAAAACTTAGCTTCAGGGAAGCTGACCTCTTTTATAGCCACAAGGAAGATTTTTCACTAAAAGCTGACTTGAATATTATTATTACAACTGAAAATCTTTCCATATTCCCATGAGATGACTGCATTGCATGTTATCCTGGAGACAAAGATTGCAGGACAGACTTGACAAATCCAGACAACATTAAAAGTAAGCAGATGACGATTTTTCTGCTGGGAGAAATCCAGCAAGTTCTAGACTTGTTTACTAGCCCCAGACCAGAACAGCTCATCAAACTGCAGTACTTAAAACCAGAGTTGAAGCTCTAATATTTAAAAATGTGTTTTGGAAACAGTCTGTGTACACTGAAACCTTGGACTGGATTCAAAAGTAGCATTTGAAACTGCCATCTCCTAATTAAAACAATATACTCCTAGATGCTCGCTTCAATTGATACCTTAAGCACATTTGTTGATTGAATTTGTTTAGTGAATGGAGATAGAAAAAAATCCTCTCAATTAATTTTCACTTATTTGTATGTCTAAACAATTTTACAGTCTCTTGTTTCCTCCTGATTAAACTGACTTACAAATGCTGAAGATTGGGGTACGGTTTAGTCAATATCTTCCAGACTTTTGGCTGCATGATTCTATAAATTCTGTGCTGATACTGAATGGAAATTTCAGTGTTTGAATCACTTTAATTTGGTCAAAGCTTTAATAAAAGCTTGTGCAGAGAAAAAGAAATATCCACACCTTATTTAAAGGTGTTGAACATTTTTATAATGAATTTGCTTTAAAAAACAACATCCAAGTTTCCTATAGAAAATGCAGAGTTTCAGAACTTTTAAAGGAAATTCATAAAGGAATATCCAATGGCTTAAACTTGTTAAGAATATTCTCCTGGTAAGGAAAATATAATTCAAAATAAAATTAAATGCAAAGTTCATAAAGTCTGCATGCAATGGTTCTAAAGGTCTGATGACCATCTGGCATCGTGTATGTAGGACATCAGGCAAGCCACCACTATTTTTCACTGTTGCAGACTAACCGAAGGCCAGTGTATTACAGGAAGTGAACACATTTACTCCAAAAGATTGTTACATTGTCCTCAGTGCTGTCTTATAAGCGGTTCATGAGCGATGCAATTTTTATCTCTCATGTATGATACAATGTCTTTTGCTCACTTCTTTTCTATTTCAGGGTGTTTATGTGCTCTGTTGAAAAGAAGTACCACGGCATTTTACTTCAGTAGAAGTAAATAAAAAATAATTACCAGTTACAACTAATTTGACTAAGGGCCTCTTGCTCTGCTGAGAAGACCACTGTGGCTGAACAGAGCGATCTGGATAACTCCATACGTTATTCCAGAGACTGCGTCCAGAGACAAGCATGGCCATGTTGTCAGAAACAGCCTCTGTCTGCAGAAACGGGTAGGCACCACGTTAGAAATCATCAGCTACAGGATCTAGTTGGGGTTCATGCCAGATAAGCAACATTCACCTTTCAAAGCCACAGCAAGAAAAGCCGGAAGGTTTTGATGAAAGGAGAAAGTAAGGGTGTGAATAAGACACTGTTAAAATCAGTAACAGTTTTCTACATACAGCCTGGTACTCATAATTTAGGTTTTGAAAAGTCTGGAGAGGGTAAAAGGGAAAGACAAGAAGACACAGAGGACTTGAGAGCAGAAGAAAATGTAATATACTAAAAAGCTTAATAAGTGAAAATCAATTAATTTTATTTTAAAAAAGGAAAATGTTCTATGAACAGCAAAATTCCTGCTGCATGAATTCATACCAATTTTTGGTGTAAAGGAGTTTGATGTAAACAAAACTTGAGGAAAACTCTCCCTAGTTTGGTGTTTCTTATGACTCCATTAATGTATGCTGCTGGTGGCCTGTAAATACATTCCCACTGACTGGCTGGCTGTGTGCTGCCAAATAGTGTGTGACAGCTGAGGTCTCCCTTCTCTGAGTCTCTCTCCTCTACCCAGGCCAATTTTTCATCAAGCCAGCAAGAAGTGTCTTCTTTGAGACTCCTACACTCTTCCAAACTTGTTTAAAATCAGCGAAGTATTCCAAATGTGTTAGATAAGAGAAGGTGGCGGACAAAACAAGATCACAAATCTTGTCACTGCAGGATTCAGACACAAAACAAGGCTGACTTGATGACCACGTGGGCATGTGTGTACCTTCACTAAGAAAAGGTACTAGGAGTGCTCTTTAATCTGAAACAAGTGCAACACCTTTTTAACCTGAAAAACTTTGCCAAATTAAAGGCACAAAGGTTGACTAAATAAGTGAAGGCTGTAATTTGCCATGTGAACAAGTCACTGAAGAGGTGATTCTACATCTGTTATGTGTTCAACACCAGATGCTGATATGAAAAAAGCATATTTTACCCAAAGTGGATGAAGTATGATGGTATAATAAAGGCGGGGCAGACAGTGGACCCTAAGGTCTTAAGCTCTGTGAACCATTTTGCATTAGTTATTGATGCTGTCCTGAAATATGTTGGTGTTAGCAAGAACTCTGTGAGTAGTCCCAAAAGCTGGGCTGAATGGGCCTGCTGTGAACATGGGCCCTCAATCAGCAGAGACTGCAAACTCTTCAAAACAATGTTTGCTGCAGCAGCCCAAACACAACCCTGCATGGGCTCTTTGTCTAAAAAACCCTATAATCCATCAATTCACACAAGTAAGCACAGCTCACAGTGTGCCACTGGAAGTGATTGCTGTTCTATCCATAAATGCTGCCTTGCACTTTTTGCTCAGGAGTGCTACAGCACTTCACAACTGCTGAGCACAGTGGTGAGGCAGGTTAAGGCTGCAAGGACTAGACACAGCAAACCTCTGTGTGTGGCAGCCTGTGCCAGCCACGGTGCAGGATCACCCTGTGTCCTCAAACAAGTGCTACCTTAGCAGGAACACTGCGAGACTGAGCACTTAGTCCAGTTGGAGTGATCTGGCTATTTCAGACAACACTTGCCCCTTTTTAAGCACCTCTGAGATTGCAAAGTGCTCAAGACTTCATTCTGTGTTGTTGTTAGACAAGGTGCCCACACTGCCTGGGAGCACTCCTGCAATTCCAACTCAGACGGACAAGCTCCAACTTCCAAAACCCCAACTTCTCCACCACATGTTTTCTCAAGGATCCTGCAAATGCCTGACCTTACTTGGCTTGGGAGCATTTACTGCAGCAGACACAAACAGAGCTGTCTGTAAGTGGAACACTTCCTCTGGGATTGCGTCCTCCCTCCACACTGAGTCTCACGGGCCAGGCTCAGTCACTGCTTGCTTGGGCAGGCTGACAGCCAGGAGTGTCCCACCATAACCATTTACAGAGCAAGGCTGGTGGAACCTCATGCTCTGTAGTGAGAGTATTGCAGCAAAATGCATCTGGCAGAAGGAGATAACTTGCAAAAAAACTAGGGTGAGAAGAGTTGAGTGTTGGCAACCTTAACAAGCTGGATTCCCAAAATGAACTTGAAGGATTTGGCAGAACTCAAATTACATTTTTAAACAGTTACTGTAAGTGTAAATGTTATTTTATCCACCCCCTTGAACAGGATCATCCTGGCCAGCCACCAGGCAACCACACCCACACTGTTACTTTTACAGCTGCAGAGATGGGGTCAAGATTGTCTATACTCTGTGTAACTCAAAACCTATTATTAAAGTAATTCATTTGAAAATAAATCATCCTTGTTATGAAGCTCCAAGTAAAAGGAATAAAATAAGAGCTTGTGAGCTTGAGCTCATTTGCTGAGTGCAAATCCTCCTCCCTTCCCCGAACACATTTAAGTCATTAACAAGAACTTGGTCACCAAAGCAGCTCCTTACTTCATTCAAATCTGGGGAAGTTGACACAGGAAAATAAATAACAACAAAAATATCCCCGAACCCCCCACAAGATTTATCAGGTAATGGCTCATCACAGGAAAACAGAAAAGGTATTACAGCACTCAAAGGTCTAACACTGAACCAGAACATGACTGAGAATATGATTTTTAATTAATTTCAGCATGACTTTTATCAGATCATGAGAATGTAAGCCTGGTCCCAGCTGAATCAGTATAAAGCCCCACTAACTTCGATGGAGGCAGGATCTCCTCACCTACTGTGTAAGTTTTGAAAACTATCACATGATTCCTGAGAGGAAATAAGCAGCCTTGTTTTCTGCAGCCCTTTACATGATCCAGCTCTAAGTACTAAGGGGTCCAGTTCTGCATTTGTTCAGCACCTCACACCAGCCTGCTCTAAAGGCGTCTTCTTCCTGTGGTGCTTTTTGGGTTTTTTAACTGTCCCCTTTTGTCTTCTTACTGGGCCACGTTTGGAAGTTTTTTCTTTATTTATACGAATGCCACCAAGTCTTTTGAATAGTAGGTCAGACGTATAACATATTTTCTTTTAGTCTTAAGGTAAAAATTTTAGGTTTGTGTACTTCTGCGAGTCTGCACCTGGTTATTCTTCCAATATTTTCTTCCATGATTCTGTAAGATACTGGATACGCATGAGAACCACAAAAAAATATATTGTTAATCAAACCTGGCCTTCAAGATTCATTATATCTTTAAACAAAACAAATAAAGGAATAAGTTGTTATTAAGCATAATGTTATTTTGTGCCTGCTAAAATATCCACAAATATACATAAAGATTAGTCAGCTTTCATGTGATGAATTAAAGCCACAGGATGAGCTTTAAAGCGATACCACATCCATAAAAATACTATGCTGAAACTGAAACAGCCAGAGCCAAACTTTTGTCTTACATTATGGTATAGAGAATTCTGAAAGAAATTTCCACAGGATATATTCCACCATCTTAAATAACCATTCCTTATGTAGTGTACCTTCTCTGACCCTGTATTTCAGGGCCTCTGATGATCTAGCCACTCACTTTCTGCTGTGGCTAAAGACCAGACCTTGACCAGTATCTAAGCTGAAATGATTTTTGTATTTTATTTTTATTTCCATAAATATTACATATTTATATTTAGACACACTTTTGTAATAACTACTTGAAAAAATTGAACTAAGTTTGCTTACATTCTTTACTGTCTACAAAAGCATTAAGGTTCATTATAGATGTTTCTAAAGATGCTGTGCTTCTTCTCAATATGTAGTCATATGGCTTATAAATGTGAATTGACTTTTTCTACAGCAAGAGTATATTTTCAGTATTTATTTCCATTCCTTTCAACTAACACTTCAACACAAAGAAAGAAATATTTTTATACATTAATATTGGCAATATCTGGAAGCCATTATATTTTCTGAATCCCCGACTAAAATCAAAGAGGATCTAGCACAAGAAGCAAATGTATTTTTGAATGCTACATGTTAAGCCCCACCACTTTTTTCCTGCCTGTGGTCTACGTGACAGACCTCGGGTCCTTCACGGACAGAGCCCAGATCTTGCAAAGTGCCCTTCCAAAAGGAATGCTGTGAGTTTCTGCTCAGAAATTTTTTAGCAGCTTACAGGAGAGAAACAATAAGCCATCTGTCATGCAAAGTCCATGCTGCTACAATCAAAGGCCGAACGGAATGAAAAAAATACGTACACACAGAGCAGATTGTCAGTAACTTACTGTTTTCCTCCACCTTCCCTTCTCTTTCCCTCTGTGGGACCTACCTCAGACATGTACGGAGCACAGCTGTGGTAGCAACCTGTCAGGAGACCATTCCCACCACCAGCTGGCCTGCCACCGTTACTCTTGCACCACTGTCCACCCTTCATCTGGAAATTACCTCATCCTTCATCAACACGTGTCCAGTTGTTTGAGGCTTGGAAACCCAGCAGTGATGCTCCCTGCTTTTGCCAGGGAAAAGCCTTATTTTATGAGTCTCGGGATAAAATTACCTGTTAGTACCTGCAGAGTTGGTGCTCACTGCTCCTCCCCCATTTTTAGGTCTTCGAATATGTAAAAATCAAAGCGGCACACTATTTTTACACTTCAGAGAGCAACACGCCAGGCAAAGGACACACATGAGATTTTGTGAGGGGAAAAGTATCAATGGTCTCTTATTCACTCATCTTCCAAAAAACAGCACCACCAAAACAAAGGCACAACTGTTCCCACAGGATAAAGGGAGCATTGACAGTGTTCCTAAAAACAAGCTAGTGCACTCTTGACATTCCTGTCTTGTTGAATCTTCACTAAACTGTTACAACTGCTCGATTTCAATTTGTCATGATCACCAACAACTAAAATTGCCAGAAGAGCAAAGGAAATACATGCTTGGGCAGTCTCCATGCACAAGCAAAGGTACCTAACAAGGTATCAGAAGAACAGGAGGGCATATATAAAGTGAAGATTCCAAGAAAATTATCTATTGCATCTGACTAATACTTATTCAATAATACTACTTTTTTTGGTCCTAACAAAAGTCAATAGCACTGTGTCCAACTTTTTAACTACTGATGCACACGCAAAGGCAGCATTGTCACAAGAAGTCGCATGGGAGCAAGTATCAGACAGGACAAACTCTGCCCAGGCAAAATTAGAAAAAAAGGTGAGAAAATGTTTTAAAAATATTTGCAATTATATACCTTCCTGTAATTTTTACAGGGCTATAAATATGAGGCCAAGGAGGGATGCATGTGACTGATTATCTGGGTGATTACAGTTCTGCTAAAAAAAATTATAGTTATTTTCTAAAGTTTTCAGCAAACCAAAAGAAATCATTTCAGTTAGGAAGATGAAATGTTTGTGTGCAAATTTGCAAAGCATTTTGAAACAAAGTAATTTTTAGTTATAAAATATTTTATTGTATTTTTAAGGTGATGCAGAGTCTCCTAAAACTATGTCCTCTCTTCCCCCAGTCGAAATAATTTGCTGTGATAAACCCATTATTTCCAAAGCACATTAAATTTCTGCCTAGGTTTATTAAGGAATTCTGAACTAAAACATTTCACTCAACCCTTATTCTCTCAATCTTGTTTAGACTGAGATTTGTTAATCTAAGGGTAGAGCACTGGGGTAGTCTTGTTGTGTTATCAGCCAACATTGTACAGAAAAATGTATGCTGTTTTCCAAAAAAATAACTGTAACAAGCACTCAGGGAAAGCACTATCACTATATGAAATATGAAGGGTGAAAACAGAGAGACAGTTTATTCCTAATCTACAAGAATGCTGAAAACTGAGACGTATAGGGATGCTTTCCAAGTACTCAGAGCAAGAACACTGCCAAGTTTATCCCATGCAGCTGAAACACCCCAGCATGATAAATAAGACAGTAATTTTGTTGTCTTTATTGAGAGGACTGCCTGTGAGCTTATAGAAAAATTTGTATAGAGAAAGGTCTATAAAGCTGTTCACCCTTCCTGCTGTCCTTAAAGCAAAATGAATTGTTTTTCCTTTATGCTGACCTAAAAGAAGTATCTTACCAATTTTAACCTTGAGGGCCCTGAACAATTTTCCACACAGTTACGTTGAAGCTGCTCTGCATGAAAAATGTGAACAGAAGGGAAGTATGTGTCCCTCTGAACAGATACCAGGCCCAAAGAAGGGTCTAAAGAACAGCACAGCAATAAACCATTTTGAAAAAAAAATCATTTCTAAAATGTGAAATTTGAGTCAATATTTAAAAAACAGGTCAAGCTTAGACAAAAGTGAAAAATTGTAATTGATTTCAGACACAGAAAGCTGATAATAGCATTCCACATGGACACAGGTCATGGTCACAAGACAAACAGTGGTGACTCCTGAAGAGATGCAGAATATTAAACACCAATGTTTACTATTAGTAAATAATGTTTAGTAATTTGCCTTTTTTATTAATAAACTCCAGAATATGCCTCCAAATGGCTCTTTTTATTTCACCTTCTATTACTTATAATAGCTTGTACTTAGAACATTTCTTTCTAATGAATTAGAAAAAAAAAGGACAGATGTTTCTTATTTTCCTCTATACGCATGACAACACAGAAATGTATTGTGGAATCTGGCACTGACTCATTCTTGAAGTAGATTTACCACATGTCCCAGTCACAAAACAGCAACACATAGCATAAAGTTTCTGGAAAGGATCTTGCTGCAATAAAGTGGATCACAGAAAGTTTTCTATCTATGAATTCTGCCCAGAATGTAAAACACCAAAAATTCCCCTGATTAAGTGTTTGAAATTGGAACCAATTCACAAGCCAGGGTGGAGGCGAAGAGGAGGGGGTGGAAGTTAGTAGTACTTTACAGGAAAATGCATTCCTGTTCAAAAATCACTGCAAACTGCTGACCACAAGTTTTTACAATCATGCAGAACATCTTTTGCAATCTGTGAAATATATCCAGTGAACATACTATTTGGAGAAAATGTTCATAAATTCATAAATCAGAAGGACTAGCACAAGTACCCAATTTGATATGCCTTACTACACAGGTGAGAAGGCTTCCCTGAATTAATGCCAGTTTGAACTAAACACATCCATTTTAGTTAAAAATAAACTCATGGTTTCAAAAACTCCCAGTGATGAGGAATGTACTATAAAACTTGGTAGGTCACCTAGTTAACAGCTTGCTACATGCCGCAGGGTGAGTGTCCAGGCTTGAGGGTTTTATTTTCCAGGGAAGTGCTTATAATCTTCAGATTTCCTTCATCCCCCTTTTCAAAAGCTGAGCAGCTTGGTCAGAATTTTTCAGGACACACACACACACATGCGCCTTCACTCCCAGACTAAAATTTCTCTCACACCGATGGCATCCTTGCCCTGGATGAAACCCCCAGAGCATTCCCTGAATTCACATTCAAAAAACCCCACTAGTGCTCCTGGCCACACTGCCCCTTTGGGAGCTCATGAGTAAATAAATAAAACAGAAGTATCCTTTGCCGCTTTTCCAGTTGTTGTTCATAAGGTCCAGCATGTTTCCTGAACAATCACAGACCACTTTTCCCAAGAAACAAGGGGCTGAGGAGCACACCAGCCTATCCAGGGCAGCAGGTGTGCTGCCCATCTGCTCCCACCTTGCTTGACCAAATGACCCACGAAGGTACCCTGGGCAAGTCACCCTAAGCTTTGGAAACTTATTTTATCTCACTTCAAAGATAAAACTTGGGGATCTACAGCAGGGACAAGGACAGTGGAGTGACTTGTGCAGACAAGCTCAGGAAGATGAGGGCAAATTCCAACCCGGCCCTCTCCCCAGTTAAGTGACCAAGCCAAGGCAGTGTGAAGTGTTCAGGATGCCACTGCCTGGAGGGGTGACTGGGTAACAGCTGGTACTGACTGGCAGGATGCTGCCCCACCTGCCAGGCTTCAAGGAGATGCTTCTGGTTCTTCCTTCAGGGGAAAATCTAGCAACTCAGGAGTGGGGCACTACCTCCTGTGGCTGCTCCAAGCACAGCTCTGCCCCAAGAAGGAAGCTCCACCGAGTTTCACAGGCTACTGGGAAGTTTCACATGCTGTGTCACCAAATAGGACCTTTCTTCTGAATCTGATTTTACTCTCAACCCAACAACAAGACTTTCAGGAAACTCATGTTAGAAATGGGAAAGAAATTATCAAACAGTTAAAAAAAATCAGAAATGTAGAGAAACAGAATAGTGAGAGAGGAAGAGGAAGACACTATTTTAGCACAGTTTCTGGATGACAGATCTACCACAGGGAAGCTGCCAGGCATGTTTAATTTTCCCTTTTTTTTACACATCTTTCGTTTTATCTTTCCTATGTAGAGCGACAACTTTTTGGTAATTTGTAATTTTACATATATACATATATACATACATGTATATATATATATATATTCTGTAATTCCATATATTTTTGTAATTTGTTTCATATAAAGCTATTTTGCATATTACAGCCATAGTCCACCAAGACACAAATGAATAGAAGCACTTTAGACACACTGCAAATCCCCCAGGCTTCCTACTACAAAAATAAAGGAAACCAGTGGTATCAAAAACCACAACAAAGCTACAACAGGATGTAGGATGACATTTCCTAAAAGTCAACAGTCATCCTCAGGACCAGTGCAACACTTTGTCCTCTCCTCATCTGTGACATGCTCCAGAGTAGATGGTGAGAACAAATGCACGTCCATGGGCTGTTCATTATCAAACATCTGGAATGCTAATGTAAACACCTTGCATTTATTCATGCTTTGCCTTTAAAGATTTTGCCAGCATTAATAATAATGCTTCTACTCATAGAGCTTTTGTAAGGATTAATTTGCTGCGGTCATTAGAGTCCACTGCTCTTTACCACAGTCATGTAATAACATATTTGCTGTACTCACCAAAACAAACAAGTAAACAAACAAACCAAACAAGAAAAGAAGCCAGCTTCAGTACATTAACTTCTGCTCACGGGAATCCAGTGATTTTTTCTCTACATGTTCTGGTGATGACATGTAGCCACATACTACAGAATCTTGAATACCACATCTGCTCTAATCTTCATATGCCCATCATCACAACATCTGCCAATCTACCATTTCTTCTCTTTCATGAGGGCACTTTCAGTGTAAGCTGCTGTACCAAGCAGGACTGCTACTGGCAGCCCTGTGAGCACTTCTTTCCCCTGAGTATGGTTCACCCCATCCTCTGAGCCTCTTCCAGAGGTCTATGGAAAGATAGCAGCTTGCCTGTCACTTTGTTTTCCAACTATAACAGAGAATCCAAGCTTTGGCCTGACAAGTCCATAAGGAAAGTCTAGCATTGCTCGAATCCTCATGAATTACTTGGTGTGCAGCACTGGTGCATGAAGAAACAGGCTGGGGTTGGTCTCTAAATTAAAGTTCCCTGCCCTTCTCGCCATTCCTGTCTCATCAACATGCCTCACTATGCTCCACATATTCCTCCTCCTCACCCTTTTTTTCACATAAAGACCATTTCTCCTACTTCAGAGTTGAAAATTGATGGCTTTTACCTGAGGGTTAGTCCTTCACTTCAGTGCCTGGTAGTAATCCCTCTTCTTTTCCAGTCTCTTTATATTTTTCCAGTCCTTCCCCAATCTCCTCAGCCCCCTCCCCAGCTTCTGAGAAATACAAGGCACAGAGAGATCACAGCCCAGCATCATCCCTGGCTCCTCCGGAAAGGAAGCAAAGCTCCTACTTCAGATAGTTCCTAATTTTAGCTGGGATGAATCTGGGATTAGACCATCAAAGAAGGGAATAAAACCAAGGCGTCTCAAGTATTAGGCTGGAGTCTTAACACCATCACTACATCGTGCTGGGGATCGCTGCTATTCAGCGGCCCAAGTGTGCAACATTTAAAATTACTCTGATAAAGACCAACTTTGAGATCTAAGCAAGTAGAAATCAGGCCTTTAAAAAGGACAGTATTTAGCATATATAATCACTTCCACTCTAATTTTTAGTTTTCTTTTTTTTTTAAATTTTTTTTTAAAGGGAGAACAATATTTGTATTAAGCCTGATGTTGTCAGTATAGTGCTGGAGCAATATCTAGCTTCCCATATGCACATGTAAAGGTGCCACCCCACCATGGTCCTGACCTGGCACCTTTACAAGGTAACTTCATGCACCAGGCTGCCATGGCATGCTGCAGTGCAATTGGACCCTGTGTTTTGCTCCATGACAGTGTTTAATTGAGTCTGTGAGCAGCTGTACAGGTAGACAGCCCTCCATGAGTCATGGATGCTTGTGCTCAAGGAGCTATGCCTAATGGAGGCAATTGCATAACTTTGAAAAGGACAGAGGAGCCAAGGCACACCCCTGGGGAAATGGTGCCCGATGGTATGCTTAATTATAGGTAACATGTCTGGCATGTTGTGCGTGATCTCGGAAATCAGAGATGGAAAAGACCTGCTACATAACTTAACCACTACCATGGCAAAGTGTGTCTCCCTTCCTTTTGGAGGCAGTGAGCCTTTCACTGCTTTCCTTCACAGGAATCGTCCACATTATTTACCATGCTCCTACTTCTTGCTGTCTCTTGTTATTATCTTCCATTATTTTCTGAGTCAGACCATTTCCAACAGTTAAGGGCTCTTTACAGACTCCACCTCCCACCTGCTTAGTGATTTACTGAGCACACAGACTTGCACCCACCCTTCAAAACAGGGAGTGGAGGCAGCTATAGAGAACCCTGACCTCCCCACAGCCACAGGAGGTTCCTGCTCCCCACAATGGGTTTGGGGTGCTTGTCCACAAGGCCATGGCCCAGGACAGGAGGCTTAACCCTGGCACCACAGACATTCAAATTCTTTCCCTCCTCCCTCTGCCTATGCCGCTCTTGTCTACCCATCTAGGCACCTTCCACTTGTTTGCTGATTTCTGTCTGCTCTGCTTGCTGTGTGACAGATATCCTGAAGGAAAAGAATAGGAAATATAAAAGGATTGCTTTCCTTCAATTTTTTTCTTTTTCTTCTCACTGATGTTTATGTGTTTTGGTGGTGCTTGCTCTGGACTCCTTAAAATTTTACAGCATCACCGGTGCAGCAAGTCCCACTAAAACAGGACCCTGCATGCATGGTGCTAATCCCAAATCACAGCTTCTTCCCTGTTATTATCTGCTGAGCTCTGATGTGAGATGCATCACCACAGGAAATTCTTCCCAAATTTTCCATCTGGTAAGTGAGGAAACACCTCATGCATACAACAGGGAGTTCAGATGTGCATTTCTCCACACCAGTCAAAAGATTCTGGTATTTATTTATTTATTTGTTTGTTTTGTTTTTAACCCTGAGGTGGCTTCTGTGCACTTTTGACCTGCTCTCAGTTTGAGCAGCAATTATTTTTTCATGAAATGGAAGAACACACAGCATCAATGATGCATTTATTTAAGTATGAAATACCAGCAATTGCAGTGATTTATCTGCCCTTCTGTGCATTCAGCACTGGAGATAAACAACAGTGAAAAGAAAGGAATGGGTCTGAAACTCAGAAAAGAGCCTCCTGTGCTCTGGTGACAGGTTCCTAAGCAAGCTGAGGCTGCCAGCCAGCTCAGGAGCAATGCAAGTTTTCAGACTTGTAGCCGTAGTCTTTTAGTGGAGCTCTTCAGGCATTTGTGAGGAATGCAACATTTTTACAAAGAGATTATAAAAAGAAAACAACCCAGTTTTTGTTGTCAAACACAGAAAACTCTAGATAAGAAAGTATTTGAGTGAAGCCTAAACTTCCGTTCAAAATTGCAGAAATGTCTTGGTGCTATGACTTGGGACCAGCTGATTGCTCTCTGACACGGTTCCTTGGAAGTGATGCTGAAGGAGAACTGCCTGTCTCACCCCATCACATTTGCTCATTACTTATTCCTATTTTGTGGTTGTCAGCACTAAATATGATGAGGGGTGCCTGGTTTCCCAAAGAAGGGCTTGGTGTACCCTGATGGAACACATCACTGGCTGCCAGGCTGGAGGCAGCAACACAGAACTGGGTCTGGGGGGCTCCAGGGATGGTAACAGGATGTTAATGAGCTAAATGAGAGCCTGATTTTCCCAGAAGTCCTGATATCTGAAAGATAACACTTTAAATTGTGAACCAAATGAAACAACATTTTCTCCCAAAGAGTAGCTCAAGAGAAAAAAAAAAAAAGGCAGATGTAGGAAGGCCACATAATCCAGAACAAGTCAGAGACATCCAAAGATCCAAAGTAAAGCTTTAATAAAAGGAAAAATCACTGCATAATTTAGACCAATTAGTCTCATTGCATTGTTCTTATTCTGAGCTCCTAGCTGCCTAACAAGAAATAGCTATTTTGCTTCCAAAATTCATCATCCTTTCTGAATTTAATAGAAACTGAAATTTTATAAATTAAGCAAAGGCATATTTGGGCAAAAATTATCTGAGGATATTCTGTGTCACTGTGATATGACTGTTCCTTCCGAGGGACAAAAAGTGACGCAGAAAACCCCTGAATGATGCTTCAAGAAGTCAGTAAGAAGCAAACTTGTGAGCATCTGCTCTGGACTGACACCAAAGATGCAGCAGCAGCTAAATAAAATATTTATTAAATGTGGTTCAAAAATTTATTTCAGAACTCAACAGGGAAAGGTTATTCATCCCTTCTGCTCTTGAAAATTTTTCACCTAAAATGGCCAAAGTTTTTGCTGTTGAATAAATAAGAAATATTTTTTATCTGAACTGAATGAGAAGAGGGATGTTGTCATTCTTGCACATTATTTAGGTTTCAGAGGAAAGCTGCACTCCTCACACAACAGTGTGTTTTCTTCTCTTTGTGAAGAACAGATGGTAATTCCTCATGGCAGTCATGCGCTCGCAGTGCATCACATGAACCACAGGTCTGCTGGAGATCATCTTTTCCAGGGAAACACAAGTCTCAGGTACCCAAAGAGAAATTTCCATAAATGTTTGTGGCATCTTTACAGCCAAAGTATTTATGCTTGGGTCAAATGCTTTAGCCTTTGGATGGATGAATAAATAAACAGCACTTCTCAATATCACATGAACATACACTTTTTCTAAAAGAACAACAAGCCACACAAATAACACACTTTTACAAAGTAAGCAAACTGTTAAACCAGCAACCTTGAAAATATATTTATCTAAGAAGTGATTGTGTGAAAATACATTCTCTAGAAAAACACATCTCTGAGTGGCAGACCAGTTCTTTCTAAAACGCAGCTCAGACTACATGAATCTGTGCTTGGAAGTGCTGCTCTGATTTAGGACATCAGAAAACAAAGTGGCTTCCACCGTTGGGAAGAGAAACTTCCTCAGAGGGAGCTTCAGCAAAACAATGCAAGATTTCTGCCATCCTCCTGTGTCCCCGGTTTGCTGGGAGGTGCAGACAGCAGCCTGTGCTTTATTCTGATAAACAGCTTTGAGCCTCATTTCCCAATATGGAACTTCTGGGGATTGTGCTTGCATTTAATAAAACCCCATTCATTCAGATACGAAAGCTACTGCAGCTGCTCTTCAACTATCCACTTCACAGGGGTATCTAAAATTTCCATGTAAAACTTTTTTTCTCCAAAGCCATGGAATTCCCATTATGAGTTATCCTATGCCAGAGTCAGTCTAAACGGAAACTGTAACTATCAAATGCAGTTGGAAAAAAAAGATAAAAGGAAAATGTTTTGTGCTGATGCTCTTTCCAGGATCCTCAAGAAAAATGAATGAAATTCATAGTCTCCTGGCACTTGCAGCAGGTCTAACCTGAAACCATCATGCTTATTAGAGCCTTGCCAAGAATATTTTTGGGTTTTAACTGAGCAGTTCACCTGAAAGAAATGCTGAATTCTCTCAGACATTGGCTCCAGTGCTTTACCATTTCTACATGCTGTGAACACATACATTATATTCTGACCCAGGGCTGCATCTTGACATATGGAAGTTCTTAACTTCCCAAGCTCTGAAGTAGATGAACGTAGTATATGCTTCTACAAAATTCCTTTACATGACACATTTTAACATTTTTGTGTTTCTGAACAAAAACCAAAACACACTGAACAAAAATTGGGTTATTAACTGAGTCATTAAAATGCCAGGCATAATACACCTCATATGGGAAAAAGAAACAATCTGGAATTGCAACACTGACATTAATTTGTTTCGAATGTTTGTAATGTCCAGCATTTCCCAAGAATAAATCTGCAATGAAATTATAAGAAGTTTTCCTTTTAGATAAAATGTAATACATCAGCTCCTTCGGGAAGGACAAAATCTGTGCTGAAAAGCTGAGGTCGGTACAGATTGGAGTCGAATGGCTGCTTTCTGTCAGGGGGCTGGTGCAGTCAGTGGGGCTGTCTTAGGTGGGCAGGGAGGTGCCTGGCAAGCATCCCGTGCCTTAGGGAAGGGGAGGGCAGGGAAGAGTGGCCAGGCGCCCTGCTGCCTTCCTGTCCTCCCAAGCCGGAGACCAATGTTGGCACTCAGCTGGTGACTTTGCAGCCTTGTCACAGAATTCATACTCAGGAGCCATTTCCCTCCTGCCCAAAGAGGAAGTTTTTCCCAGCATTGAGCCTGGATTTTATTGGCTGAAATTAAAGTCATTCATTTGTACCCTTTCTAGAGATGCCAAGGAGGACAGACTAGCCCCAGTAACATTTATGCACTCTTTAAGACTGCATCCTGGTCCTGTACCACTGCCCTTTTAAGGACAACAGTAGGTTTAATTCATCCATCCTCCTTTCAATGATCACAGGCCTCAGAAACATGACCTCTCCCACTGCTGCCTTCTGGACTAACTCCAGTTTCTCCAGACCCTCTGGAAATGCATCATCTGCCGTACTCCAGCTGAGGCACTATCCATGTGGAGCAGGACGGAAGGATTACTTCACATTTCTTGCAGGCTGTGTGCCTGTTTATAAAAGCAGTGGACGTTTGCTTTTTTGTGGCAATGCAACTCTGCTGACTCACAGGCAGCTTGTGACACTCTGCAGCCTCCAGAGCCTGGGTGCATCACCCCTCACACAGCCACCCCTCACCCATATCTGAATGGTCCTGTGTGGTAAAGTCCTGCCTCCACTGACTGCTGCCATGGGCAATTCTTTCCTCATCATGATCACACTAAATGAAAGAGTCTTGGGGTATCCCTGAAAATCTATTTAACAGCACTTCATTAAATTATTTTTATTTAAAAAGGCATAATTGTCAGCAGATGGCAGCCCAGCAGACGGCACAGGCATGGCTCAGAGCCCATGCCACCAAGGTGTCCATTATTCTCTGTCTGCTTTTTAGGGAGGGAGGAATGTTGATCCAGAGCTGGTTTCCTGTGTGAGCTGCTGCAGAGCAGGGGACAACTCTGGGATAGAGCTTTGCAGAGAGTGGCTCACCAGCTCACACCTCCTCTTCTCCCCTGATTCCAGGGGGGAGACTGGGCTCAGCATGCCTGCAGCAAGGCTACCCAAGCAGAAAGTCCATTTCTAGCATCACCCCCTTTGCAAACAGTCTTTCCTCTGTAGTTGTCTCCGCTCATCTGGAATCAATCTGAGGCCATGATGAAATACATGCCCTCCACACGGGGAGGTGGGAATTTTGCTTGGGGGTCCTTGCACACACACAGACACACAGAGACACACACACAGAGACACACACACTCCCCCCACCCCAGCTGTGGGAGTCACTGGCTGGGGTCAGGCTCCCAGCTGACCCCAGGACCACGGTGCAGAGAGGGCAGCAGCACAACCCCCTCCACAGACTTGCCATCCTTTCCAGCCCTTCAGGGGTGATGAGATCTGGGGAGCAATAAGTCTCCTTTCTCCAAGTGGTGTTGCTCAAACAC
Source organism: Ifrita kowaldi (assembly GCA_013398055.1). Classification (NCBI taxonomy): domain Eukaryota; kingdom Metazoa; phylum Chordata; class Aves; order Passeriformes; family Cinclosomatidae; genus Ifrita; species Ifrita kowaldi. The sequence goes on from VZRS01004576.1 coordinate 376,689, forward strand.
CACACAGGACGGGACTTTCTGTTCTTGTTTGCTACATCCTTTCACAGTACATGGAAGATGCTCATGCAGTAAATCTCATTCAATCAGGTATTTGTTTATCATACACTCCAGAAGGAGCCTAGGCTCTTGAATAAACATGCATTGGTCTAAGTGGGGCTGTTTTTTCAAAATGCCTCTATAGCTTTTCTTTCCCTGTGATCTGTGCAAAAAGGCATGTTTATAAACAAAGTGCTAGATCTATTTATGCTATAGCTCAAGACATTTAGACAGTAGCATCTCAGAGACTTTTGATGGAGGCAGTAAATGGGGCTGGAAGTTGATCTGACAGGAAATAAAAGCTAAAATTATTTTTCTAAAAACCAGCAGATAACATTAACAAGCTGGAATGAATAAGAGCATGGAATCCAGATCGAGCTGCTGGATGCAGCAATCTGTGTGCTACAAAATCCTCTGTCAACTGAAAGAGACTCACATTTATAGAAGAAAAACAACAGCATAGTTCAATCATACAAGAACAGAAGTGGAGCAGAGCTACCAAAATCCCCAGCAGGATCTCATGTTTAGCAAGAGAAAATTTCATGGTGAGCAATATACAAAATAATAAAATAAAAGCCAAGACTAATAAATTACTTGAATCCATAGACATATTTTCTGGATGACTGGTTGGGAAGGTCAGCATGATCTCCACAGTTTGTTCTAGAAGAAATCTTGATTAGATCCGTTCATACAGATCTTTATCACACATGTGAACTTCAAGTTTTGCCATGACTCTGAAAGTAAATAGCAGATGTAGGATGGAAACCATCCAGATTAAAGATGGAAACAAATACTCTTGCAGCAGTACAGTTGTTAATGCCTCTGGAGGGGTACAGCTACATTGAAATAGAAAAAAAATACAAATGTAGCAATTTTTTATCCTGGTAATATAAGTGTCAGATAAACAGTTCCTAACAAGTTCATGCAACCAAGACAACTGGGGGAGGGAAAGCCCGCAGCACCTGGATGACTAGTATTGAACATAATGAGAAGGAAAAAACAGCCATAAAATGTTAGCACACTGCAGCTCCTGAGCTGCCTGTGTACACAATCCATTTACAGCCCAAGCAGCTCTGGTGGAGCCTCTGGAGGAAGCCGTGTTCAGCAGACGGCTTCACAACGCCAGCTACAGGAAGTCATCAATCAGCCTGGGGAGAGTTATGCTGAGATTCTGCCCAGATGAGAGGTTATCAGCAAAAATAATGCTCCTGCCGACAAAAATGGAACCAAAAATAGAAGCTTGAATACCTAATCAAACCGCAACCTTGTTGTGCTCAGTGGGGAAACTCAACACGCTGTGCAAGCTGGATGGCCCTGACCTCCTTCCGAAGGTCCTGTGGAGACATAGCAGTGTTGCTGGTAGCATTTCAGCATGTCAAGATGACACACCAGCAAGAAATAAGCGAGCTCTTACATGAGCTAGGCAGTTTTGACTGGAAATGAAGTGACTCACACCCAAGTCATAAGCAAAGACAGCCCCAAGGGGTCAGAGTGAGGATCCTGCCTCGTACCCTGCTCCTGCCCCACAGGAAGTGTCCGGGAATGAGCAAGAGAGCAAAACACCTGCAGAGAGATGCTTTCCTGCTTTCTTCTCTGCATCACCTGTGAATGAAGAACCTTGTCCAAAGATTCCCATCATCCTCAATAAAGGATCCATGCAATTGAACTGTCAGTTCAAAGAAATGAAGGCTCTATAAGTAGTACTATTCTCAGGGAGGGAGTACACATCTGGATACAGGGGAGCAAATAAAATAATAGACAGCTGAGGTGTCAAGTGAAAAGGTGTGAACCCCTTCAGTCCACCTCAAACCATAGGGGAGTTATAAAGCACATAGATAATGGGGCTCCAGGCTCCTGCTATCTAAAGTATCTGACAGCCTGGAATGTTGGCAAGAAAACGGAAGATTTTATTTTCTGGCTTAATCACAGTGTCTGGGTTAGGGTTTCAGAGTCAAATACAGTTTCATATGACAAGGTCAATATTTTCTCCAGCCGTGAGTGTTGCACTCATTGTTTTCACGCATGTCAAGTCCAGGGATGAGCTGTGGGGATCATATCTAACTGGCAGCAACTACCAAGATATTGTGGGGTTCCTATCTAGAAAAAGTCCTCCCCTTCCCTCAGAATGGCTAGCTTCCCCCTAAGAAATCCATGGTTGGAAAAACAGCCCCCTGTGGGTAGAGGTAATGGAACGTTTTTCCTTTTGACACCACCGTTACATGCACCAACTGACAACCTTTGGAGTCGTAAAACTATACATGGAAATCTGCACTTCGGCAAATAAACAAGAAAAATATGTGCATTTGCAACAACAAAAAAGAAGTCTACATCAAATTTTTATGAATTTAGGACGATTAAAAACCCATTAACATTTACTATTGCACAAATCTTTATAAAAGAGGTATTTCTCATTCTCGTCATATTCTTCAAGAATGTTGCCATTATTTTTCATATATTTTTACTATAGGTTTAGTTACTAAACAAGGAGACATCTTTTAAGTTTTCCTATGGAAAACATTTGTAGCTCCTCTGATGATGAAGACTGCTTTTTACTTCCATAGTCTGAAAGATGAATAATAAAACACTTCTTTTTCAAAGGAGCAATAGTAGCTTAAATTAGCCCTTTTGCTGGCCCTAGCAAATCATAAAGATATCCTACAGTGCCTTTTATACCTCTGCCATCCCTTAAGAGCTAAGTATATTCTAGCTGTGATGGATAAGAACACTAAACGAGCAAATCTGTTGGAAGTCTATCTTCAGAGGATGAGTACAGGTGCTGCACATCTGGTTGTGCACCTAGTGGTAAATATTTGAAAGTGTTCAGGAAAGTAAAGGAAGCAGAGATCTTAAACAGGAAGGGAAAGTATAAAAGGGGTCAGCAAGGGGTTAGCAAGAAATCCTGCTCACAATGCGAAAATGAAAACATCACCAAAAAAAAATCCACACTAGAAATGGAAATTCATAAAACTTATTCCACTGAAAGCAAGTTAGAAGTCTGTGCCATCCTAGGAAGCAGGAGGCTCTGTGGCTTCAAGTCACAGAGTCTCATTAGGTAAGTTTTTCTAATTCTTACCTCTGCTTCAGGGTTCTCACCACTTCTCCTGCTTGTACTGTGATGTATGATATCATCTGCAAGGTCGTGGACCAGCCATTATGGACCAATTTCCTTACAAGCTGACTTCAGATCAGTTGCAGATGGCTAGTTTGTTTGTGCCAATGACGCTGAGCATTTGAAATTGTTTTACCATGCAGACAATTGCTTTGTTTCTGTGGAAGGAAAAACTTCATCTACTCCTTTTCATCAGAAATCAGGAATGCATTAGAATATTTTTGTCAATATAAACATTGTAACTTTATATCTCTATGAAAATTTCAATATACTATAGCATTTCTAAGCCATTTATGGAGCTTGACAATCTTGCAAAAATATTAATGTTAACTGTAATATGTGATCCCAGAGAGAGAACATAAAATCATCTCTCTGTTGTAATAACAGTTTGAAAAAAATGTCCATTTTTTTTCACTGCTGATCAGCTGTTTTCAATGCTAAGAGGTTACCCAGCAGATTCTTATACCATCACTATAGCAAGGCTGGAAGATGCTCTGTTTTCTCTTTTTAGATCTGAGCTGCAGGTTGCTTGTTTTTTACAGGAAACCTGTTCCCAGAAAAATGCTTTTCAAGTATACATTTTCTTTACAATGTCCTTTCAGTGCTTGGAATTGTTTGTCTCCTTATCTGTTGCCTATTTTCATTTTGCGAAGTTTCACTGAATGCCACAATCTTTAGTGTTTTTGGTAGGGGTTGCTATACTCTTACTTTGATTGCTCAACATAGATCTTTTCAGATTTACTGTGTTTGAGACTAGATTTTAACAGCAATACTAGAACTGTTTCCACCTCAGGCAGACTATTTAACTATACGGCATAGAAAATCTCACCTTTTTTTTTTTTTTTTTTTTTTTTTTTTTTTGTTAAACTGTAGANGAAAAGGAAAAAAGGCTATTTCTACTCTAAGGACACAGCACAGATTTGCCTTTATCCGGAGCCCTATTTCTTAAAATGAGTCATCCATGAAAACAGATAGCTTTAAATTACAGAGAAAATGCTCTGCAAGCTAATCAGGGTTGCAAAAGCAGAAACAGCTTAGGAGACCTGGAGAGACTCCAGTTCCATAGCATTCATCCATTCCCCCAGTCCCCAGAAGTTCAATCTTCCTGTCATCCTCCCTCCTTTTGGGAAATTGTTACGTTTTGGTTAATGCAAGACTAAAAATCTGTCCAGAAATGGATGTGTTAATAGGGAGTAAGAAACAAGCCATTCTTTTATGATTTCCAGTAGGAGAATCACATTGTAGAGGCTGTACTGAGTTTTGTCTTGTAGTCCCTATCATGAGTTTTGTTTCAAACATAAATTTGGGACAGCACATTTAAGTAACACATAACCACAGAGCACATCATCCAACGCATTCCCTTGCCTGTTCATGGAAAGAGTTGACAACACAGCACCATGTTTCTGTCTGTGGTTTTGATGAGCTGAATCCAAACCCAACCATTTTCTGTTCCATCTGGCGCCATAAAACTCAGAGACTGTCCTGGAAGTACAGGCATTTTAGATGCAGAAAGCAACTTCTTCAACAATTGTAGAACAGCCTGGGTTACTCTGCAGCACATAAGGTTTAGGCTGTTCATTTTTCAAAACCTTTCTTGCCATGAAGTAATGCAACATGGACTTATCTATTTCAAGCACAAATTTCCTTCTGCTTCCTGTTTGCAGAGGTCTGCTTGGGGACAGGAGATGAAGCAGAGCTAAATTCCTGCCCCATGTCTCCTCATCAGCCAATGTAGCCAGCCAGGGCCACAGGAGACAGCTCATCTCGGCCACCACCCAGACACAACACTATATCTCAACCTGCATATAATTATTTGGAGAAGTGGTTTTCATAAAACGGGGTAGTCCCGTGACTACAGAAATATTTGCAGGAAAAGCTCTGTGATGTGTGTACTTCTCTGTAGGATGGTGAACCCTGAATCACATTTATCATGAGTCAACATCAATACACACTGCTGATGGCCTGGACATTGTGCCAGAGGGAGCACTACACTGTGCATGTCCTGATCTACCTTTCCCTGAAAAGTTTCTTCTGGCTACCATTTAATCATAGAATCATAGAATGGTTTGGATTGGAAGGAACTATAAAGATCATCTAGTTCCAAACCCCCTGCTGTGGGGAGGGACACCTTTCACTAGACCAAGTTACTCAGAGCTTCAACCTGGTCTTGAAGACTCCCATGGATAGGGAATCCACAACATTTCTGGACAGCGTCTCAACACCCTCACAGTAAAGAATTTATTCCTATTACATAATCTAAACCTACCCTCCTTCAGTTTAAGGCCATTCCCCTTTGTTATATCACTATATGCCTTTGTGGAAAGCTCCTGTACACCTTGTTGCAATCCCTGTCCAGTGAAGGTGCAATAAGGTCTCACTGGAGCTTTCTCCTCTCCAGGCTGAGAAACTCTGATTCTCTCAGCCTGTCTTCACAGAGGAGGTGCTCCAGCCCTGTGACCCTCCTCCAAACTCATTCCAACAACAAGCCAAAGCCTTCCTTGTGTTGGGGGCCCCAGATCTGGACACGCTACCCCAGCTGGGGTCACACGAGCACAGAGCAGCGGGGTGTTGGGGCGCCCTCTATGAGGGCATCCTCCTGGTCCCTTCAGGAACCGCCCTTCGGAAGTCCGTCCCGCCTACGACGGTGGGCGGACGAATCCGATTCGGGGGGCAGTTCTTTGGGAGGATCCCTTGAAGTGGCAACTGTGTAAATGCCATGCCTCCCCTCGGTGTTCCCTCCCTTTGTTCTAGAACCTTCCATGTTGTACGGTCCCTCATTGGTGCATGTTGGAGGTCTCCTCCCCTAAGTTAATGCTATTGGTTGTGTGTTCTGTATCTCCGCCCAGTTGCTGTTTCCCCATTGGTTGTTCCCTTGTACTCCTCCCCTTTTTCCTCCGCCTTTTAAGCCGCTGCACGGACCCTGCTCCCCTCAGACTTCCCTGGATTTTCCCTCAATAAACCCATCACTGTTGGAAGTCTCCGCTTCGCTGACTCTTTGCTTTTGGGGCTCTCGGGCTTTTCCATCTGCCTCCTCTGCCCAGGGGAGAAGAGCGCAGAGCTGCCCGCCTGCGCTGTGCCCGCACGGCAACGCAGTCGGCTCAGCTTCGTGTCTGCAGGCAGGGCACAAGGCCGATCCCAGGGAGCGTGGCGAAGCTCCCGAGGCTCGCCGCCCCGGCCAGCGTGTCAGAGGGGGACAATCACCTCCCTTGACCTGTTGGTTTCCCTAGTCCTCTTCTTACAGAAGGTCTCAGGCCAGTGGTACCTGAAGTGTGCTCCTAGGAAGGGTGGGGCAGAAAACATAGGGAAAACAAGGATGACAAGAAAGAGCAGATCAGACGGTGACTTCCCTCTTGACCTCCCTAGGTCAGAAGACAGCTCTGTGTAGTGGTAGAGGCTGGCAGAACTGTAGAGGATCTGATCCTCTGAGGCTTTTCTTGCCTTCTCCTCACAAGAATATTAAAGTAGATCTAACTCAACAGCTCCTCCCCTCTTCCCCTCCCCTCTGTGACTGTGTTTGGCAGCAAGGTTCAGTACAGAGGTGAGTGCCAGCCCTGGGGAGCCCTGTCTCGTGGTCTATAACAAAGGATTGCTCCACTGCAGGCAGGCGTGGAGAGCCACACAACAACACTTCCAAACTTCAGCTTTTACAGATGAATGTCTATCTGTTTTTCAGACACCTTCCTGGTGTCTAGCATCTCAAAATGCTGAAAGCATCTGGTCTTGGCACGCATTTTTTGGTGGGAATTTTGTAGAAGTATATAAATAGTAACAATATGAAATATACAGGTAGGTTTGGGTTGAGATTTTTAGCATCTTCAAGATTAACCTGATGAATATATTTCAAATATTTTAATGAATCCAGTACACATAAAGAAAAAAAAAATATCCCTCTTGCTTTGTTCAACACACGAAACTCCCTCCAAAACTGCAATATTTTATTTCAATAGAATTAGAGGACACACGGGAAGAAAATCTGTAACCATTTTTACGTCAAATGAAGTGCATTAACTGTCAGACATCTGTATTTGCATTTCCATTCCCCTAACACAGCTTGTTAACACCTACACAAATTCACAAGATTTCTCCATGCCACTGAATACAGATTCATTGTTTACATCTACCACCTCTTCTTCCACTCTCCCTTTCTCCTTCCCTCTATCTGTCTCCAAAAGGATTTGACCAAAAAATTGCCCCCAGCTCAATCACTGTCAGCTTTTTCAGGCATTTGGCTGCATATGTGTAAAGGCTGAGGATGGACCCCCAACTCTGAAATCAGACAGGCTGTATACCAATACTTGCAGTTTCCAATGGGAACATCTTACTTCTGCTCTTCTTTCCCATTATTCTTTTTCCTTTCTTCTTTCCATGTTCTCATGGTTGAGGGAGGCATAAACAGAGTCTCACCATGCCCCAAAATACATAGCAGCACTTTGGGAAGTTTGACAAACTGCAATACATGTTTAGATTTCCTGAGTCAGAGACAATGCAGAGAAGAGGGTTCTGGCAAGCTTCCTGGAGATGGGATTCAATTGCTCTGCTTTGCAATATACAGTATGGGTTACAGGCACTTTGAACATTTACAGAGCACCAGTTCAAGAGGAACAAATCATTTTTTAATCTTTGGGTTGTAATTAAATGCAACTTAGTGGATTTTCTGCATATGAGAAAGCTGAATGGAAAGAAGTCAGATTGCTGTGAGCAAAAAAGGAATTATACATGACACTGTGCAGAATGTAAGTATGGCATGGTTCCTTCCAAAGTGCCTCTCAGATTTTGTCATCTCTTCCTCCTCTGACTTCTTTAGGAAATATGTACCCCTTCATCACTTCCTTATCTGTATGACTACTCATTTCCTGCACACATGGTATTTGGGACAATTCACAAAATTTCACCAGATCCATGGAGTCTGGGGAAAAGAGATTGAAATTTCCAGGTAATATTTGTGCACACCGTTATAAAAAAGATCTGATCTAACTTTGCAGCCACACAAATAACCTGGTTTGTATTTCCAGTCTTGGTAGCAGATACCTAAATATATTTGAACTTTTCCTGGCTTGGTTGGTCCTTAGCTTGCCTTCTCTACAGTGTCCTCTCTTTTGAGCATCCATGGCTTCCCCACCCACAGCTTTTTCCGAACTCCTTCTCCCCCATCGCTGAACTGCCTTCTCTTCCCCTTCAGTGCCCACAAATGCCCTGACAGGCAGATCCCATCATCCCCAGATCTCCTCTGGGTCAGCTCCTTGCATTCCCCCATGTTGCTGTCCCCAAGGCAAGTGAGACAGAAGCAGGTGGAAATTATGCTAAGAAATTCCAGTTTCTTCCCATATTTTTTAATTGGATTTTTCATTTCAAAATTTAGATGATTTTTTCTGAAGTGAGTTTGTACTTGTAGATAACATCATTATTTATAATGCACTTTAACTACAGTGATCAGTTTTAGTCTTCATCAATTTGCATTTTTATTAGTGTGATTCAACAGACCCAGATTTTTAAAACCAGGAAGCTAATATTTTCTGAAAAGCTGAACCAGTAGTACAAGAGGTCAAGCACACTGAAACTGATCTCTCAAATTTAAAGAAGCTCTCATGCAAAAGCAGTGCTTTCTTTCTTAAAAAAAAAAAAAAAAAAAAAAAAAAAAAAAAAAAAAAAAAAGCAGATCACAGAAAAACTTTAAATGAAGCTGGGAAAACACTTCATAAAGATATTTTTGTCTCACAGCACTTATGAATAGTTTGTACAGAAAACTCAATGCACAAAACACACTCCTGCCCCTAAGGCGCTCAGCTCCCCCTTGCTCTGGGGGACATTGCTTAGACTGTAGCACACGTGATTCACCCTTGGAATATCAGTATAATAATCATGATCACATAAAAATATTCTGGCTGATCTCTTTCTTTTTTGGCTCACAGTCAAAAAAACCAACCATAAACTGCTTCAGGAATACTGAAGGGTTTTTTTTCCCTTCCACGTGCAATCACATGCATTTTTCCGAACAGAAATGACAAAAAGCATTGGTAATGGATAAAATCTTAAGAAGAAAGAAACCTGTTTCAGACACACCTCAGCTAAAGAAAAGACAGCCTCAAAACCAGGCTCCACCATACTGCAGTAGCACTGAGATTTTTGTTATTTAAGGGCAATCTGTCTCAGCATAGGAAACCTTCAAGGGAATAATAAGGCAATTCAAATGTACGTAAGAAGGAAAACAGGACATAGTGAACTTGAGACAGCTTACTGCACTGTTCTGAAATGATCTGTTCAAGTAGGCATGTTTTAACTCACATCACAGACACTTTAAAGTGATCTTGCTGCATTCTGCCAGATCGTGTTATCTGTACAAATATAGGTAGAAAAACATTTTAATGCATGAAGCCACAGCATTGGCTAGGATCATGAAGGATGGGCAAATGGAATTCACAGAAAAAAAAAATCAAGCTCTTCCCAAATGAACAACAAAAAAAATGAGAGGACCTTTAGGGAATAGGTTTTAGGAAGCAGCAATTACATCTGAGAGAGACAAGGTTATCTGGGATTTATAAATTTTTCCAAATATTTATGCCAGGTGCTAAAAAGCAGCATTGCCCTTGCTTAAAATTATTTGGACAAGCAGGCTTAGAGCTTTCCTCTCTGTGTAAACAGTATAGCAGCATTCTAAACAGATTAATAGCAGTATCAGTTCAAGTCAAATATTTGTGTAAGCTAGATGAGTGGAAAAGGTAGTCTAAGGGGAATATTTTAACCACAAATTCTAAAAGATACAGAAGTGTCCCGCCTGCATGCAAACAGCCCACCTTGACCAGATCATTCTGTTTAAAATTAAAAGATTTCATGACCTAATCCATTATTTCTGGTGACCTAAGAAAGATTTTCTCTCCCTTTCAGCACTGTCAGAGACATTTATGTTTGTGGTAATCATCACAGCAGAGAGGTACCAGAATCTTCAAATACAAGATTCAATGACCAAGCACTAGACTGAGAAGGGATCACCGATTCTCTCTGATCTTACTGTTGGTTTATGCTACAATTATGAGTGAAAAACTAATGCTCAGATTGTCACATCTGCAGCCAGACAGACGAGAATGCAGTGGAGGGGAGATGGGGACCACACTGCTATTCCTTGTCACAGCAGAGCCCCTGGACCTCAGGGCAGGCTTCCCAGGCACAGGCTGCTCCCACACAAAGCTATTGCTGCAGCTTTTTGAGCAGTAAGGGTCTCAGCCTACTGTCAGTCTGTAACAAAGGCGAGTATGGAATAGCTCCTACATAGCTCCTACAGCTCCTCTAGTCCATAAAACTGATTGGAGAAACACAGATTTTATGGTGGTATTCTGGGTCAGACAAAATTGACAGACACTAAACCAGGTCGAATTTATGAAGACAGAAAAAGCTGAGGTGATGTTTGTCTCTCTCTCACACCCATGATCAATGGGTTTGAAGAAATTCGTAGACATCCCCTTGCATATGAATCAACATCACTTGTTCATTTCTGTCTTAATGTTTTTCACTTTTGAATTCAAGTAAGAACTAATTTCAAACAATGAACTGCTATGGAATTAGAGCAGCACATCACAGAGGCTGAACTGTTTTATAGCTTAAACCTGATGGGTCATATTTCACCATTGTTTTCAACATCTGCAGTTTTCTCTTGTATTGTGGAAGACAGAGGTAAATATTCTTTCAGGAGAGGCACCAGAGAGAAGCAGACAAGATATTTAAGTGGCACAGCTGTACTGCCTCAAGAGCTGGAGGGAAAGCTCTCCCTGAGAGCAAGTGGAGTGAGGAAGCCTGACACAGATACATGCATTCACCACTAGTTTGTTAAACTGGGCACTTATCTTCTTCTGCACGTGAAGCCAAAGAGCAATAGTTAAGTGATCTGCGTCATAGAGAGCCTGGTGGGAGCAGTCAGTGAAAGGTGAAGTCCCCTTTCCCTAAAGCCCAGTCTATAAACACCAGCACCTATGGGTTCTGAGGAGGCTACAAGCCCAGCAGCCCCACCACCTCCAGGGCTTGCCCAATTCTGCACCACAGTGCATGGCAGTACAGCCCTAAATCTGTCATTTTGGGAACATCAAGCACAGTTTGAGAAGGCAGAAGGGGAAGAGGCGCTGCTGTGTGTATCAGCAACAAGAAAGGGGTACTCTTGGAGGCAGACAGCTCCAGTGAAAGCAAGCAAGCAAGCAGGGAGCCTATTAAATCAGTCGCTAGTGACTTTTTCTGCTTGGCAAAGTAAGGGGCATTTGTGTGGCCCCTGCACTATGTGGGAGGTGATGCACCTGGTGTGTAGCTCTACTAGGTCATCATCCCCTCTCCAGCCTCCATGTGTGGTCTGAATTTGTCTCTGTGTTAAACTGGAGATACAAACTGTGACAGCAGAGACCTATTAATAAGGGGAGAAAAGGCAACTAAATCCTCTACATATAAGAGCTGCAAACAACAAACAAACAAACAAACTGCAAAGGTGCAGCAGTTTGTCAGGGCAGAGTAGTTTTTTCCCCCATCATTTTTTTTAACTTCATACAGAGGAGTGCAATCAGGTGATAAAGGCTTTTGAGAGAGACACTGCCTAACAGAGGATGCAGGAGCACCGTCACTTGCTGCAGGTGACGGCCCTGGGAGGAGGGAGGAGGGAGATGGCACTGCTTCTGCAGCCAGGGGGTTGAGGAGGAAGGAGGAGACAAGCCTTGGTGTGGATGCAGGAGCATCAGATGCTCCCAGAGGAGGAGGCTGTGAGCTTCAATGCTGCCACATCCAGGAGTCCCAGCTCCGAGTGCAAGAGTCTCTGAGCCAAGGGCAGCCAGCACAGCACTTCCCAAATGGTGGCACATCCTCATCAAGAGCCACGGGCTTTTGCAGAGACAACTCAGGTACATGCTGGCCAGAAATTTTGCTCCCTTGCCTCACACCCTGTCTTCATTTGCAGGGACAAGGGAGTCAGCCCACAGGTAGGTCTTGCATGAGGTCCCTGACAAAGCACCTTGTACCCTCTCTGGTTCGGAAAAACCCGCAGGACCAGCAGCTCACACTGCTGAACTCCCTCTGACTTCTTTTTGCAGCACAGGCTCCAGTGAAGAAGCCTTGTGTAGGACCTGGTTTTCCAGCTGGTTTCCAGCATTCCCAGCTGAGCTTTCTTGCAGGAAATGTGCACCTTGGAGCGCAGCCATCTGCATCGGCTGTAATCCCGGAGGCCTTCCTGTCTCACTGGGGCTGGGGATAGGAGTAGTGGAGCCTGGCACAGGAACTGCTCTGTCCTGCCCCAGCCTCAGAAAGGCAGAAAGTTAAAAAGAAAACACAAAACAACCCAAAATACATGACCACAATCCACTGTTGCTCAGCAGTGGCACTGGTTTGATTGCTGCTGTTCACATGAAGTTTAGAAAGGCTTTGTTCAGCCTGAAAAATGTCCTCCCATCTGTGCCTCAGCCTGCAAGAAATGCTCACAGTAAGAGAACCCACAACTGTCAAATATTAACTGTTGTGGGATTACAGACAGGGGCTATAAATCCTGGGCTAAAATCTGAGAGATAATGGGGTTTGGATCAAACAGTTCGTCTTCAGAGGCTTGAGTGCTGAATTTCAGCTATTTTGTTCAAGTGCAGAGGTGGTGCTCTAAGCAGCTATACATGTTTCCTGGAAATGTCATTGCCAAATAAAAATTGCTGAGGACAAGTGGGACTAGATTAGAGTCTATTCTAGAAGATCAGGAAATGGAAATGGTGTTTTCACTTCGATTTAGATGTCTGGTTTTCAGAGGAGTCTCCTCAAAAGCAGTGCTTCCACTGAGTTAGATTTGTAAATGAATGGGTCACTCTTTCAGAGGATGATGGCTGCAGGTAGTCACAGCCCTGGCTCTCATGCCACAAATATTTGCTTTCAGATGTTTGTAATTCTAATTAGTCTTCCAGGCACATTTCTCCAGAATGTTGGGTTGCTTCCAGAATACAGGCCAGGATCTTTGTCTTGGATGATGATACCTCTTCTCCTTTCAGGAGTTACTGGACTGGCAATTCAGCTAGAGTCATCTAACTGGTCAGACAAACTGAATCATGCAAACTGGTCTCACTCATCAGAGGAAATTTCACATTCTTGCACACACAGGAACACAGGAAAGACTCCCACATTTTTAAATGACTAATCAAAGATATAGCCATTTGTGAAAGAGGTTGAAAATATGGCACTGTCCTTACACCGGTGTCAGAAGTGTTTTAGACACAGTGCATACTTCTACTTTGTTCCAATGGATTAGTACAAATCTACCAAACATGTTATCACCTATTCTAACTTACTGACAAAGACGTTTAACTTGCAGAGTGTTGAGAGAAAACAATTTTCCATTTCAACTAAAAATAAAAACAATAGCTCAATTGAATACAGGAAGTATGAAACGCTCTTCAAAACAGGAAGGAGAGGATGCTTTCTGGATGAACAACTCATCTAGATGCATGTTATTTTCTAGTCCAAGTGGATTTCATTCCAGATGAGCATCTTTTTTGTACTGCTGCTTGTGTAGGTGGGATACATTACATGTTTGTCTTTCATTAGTAGACTTTAGTTTATTCAATTAATAAATATTTAAAATAAAGAAGTTCACAGAAGTCTGGTCTTTCAGATATAGCTCTGGAATATAAAGCACTGTATAGAAAAATAAAGTCACTTGAAATGTAGTTTATATTCCAGTAACTTTTTTTAACATCTTGATGTTGTACGGTAATCTTATACCACAAGAGAGGGGAAAAGTACATGTTTGGGGGGTGCGGGGGAGTCTAAAACAAGGATTTTGAGACTGAAACAATTTTTAGAAAAGTTACAGGAAACCCTGTTAAATAGATGCCAAAAATTTTCCAACAAGCCAAGCCAAATTCAATGTAATCTAAGGAACATCAGAGGAACACTCAGAGCCTTGCTATGATTATCTGCGTCTGTGCCTCAGCACAGTCCAATTTTAAGTGCAGTGTGACTTAGCAGGGTGTTCATAAACCTAACCTTCCACTTAAGTCACATTAAAACTGAATTAAGCATCCCACTGAAGTGCCAAACCATATGCTTAAGTACCATGCAAGGTATTGATTGAAGGGGAAATGCAATTATCCCAAACTCAGAAATACCTGAAGCATACTAGCCCTCCAGCAAATCATGTGCTACAGCTGAGCTGGCAATGGCTTTCATCCAGCTAACATTGTGATGATTTCTTATACTCTACAGAGATGGGATTATCTCATTCCCTGCCTCCCTTCCCTCCTTCTCACAATTTCATGGCAATTAATATGCAAGCACCCTAAAGAGGTTTATTCTTAAATGCACTGACTTATAATTAAATACATAGAAGATCCAGAGCTAGTCCACTGCTGCATCAGCAGAGACACAGCACTCCGTATGGGTGCAATCTTTACAACAGCACCCTCTGAATTCAGAGACTGGCAGAAACCAGACCTTGCTGAGCTCTCATGATGAATCAGTTACACTTAGGAGTCTCACACACCTCCATCGGGACAGAAATAAACTGCACTTAAAATAGGATTTTTCTTTTCTCTGCCCTCTCTCTGCTTTCTCATCTTTTAGATAGATGTATTCTTTGGCTCATTCCTACTCACAAGAGGAAAACAGAGGACGCATTAGGCTGGTAGTTCAATGTACAAAGATGAAAGGCTAAAAATCAAGCCAAAGAATCATAAAACTTTCAAGGCTAATTGATGAAACCTTCTGGATGCTGACTGAGCGTATATATTTGTGTGCCTTTACAAATTATTCTGCAGATAAGAAAGGACCCTTCATATTTTTTTTTTATACCACCTCAGCCAGTCCAAGCAAAAGAGCAAGCCTGGATGGCTCGTGCTTGCACCCCCCAGCCCCACAGTGCAGGATGCCAAAGGACCCCTCTTGCTGGGGATGGTCACCAAGAACATGGACTTTCAGGCTAGGCTGCCCTACTACAAGATGTCAAAGCAAAAATCAAGTAGACCTGTGGCTGTGGTCAATGAAATGAGCAGAGAGCTGCGGTGATCTTCCCTCAGCAATCCAAACTGCTGGAGGCCAAATGAGAGAGTCTGGGACAGTCACAGCCAAATTTAGGTCTGGAAGAAAAATCCTTCACTGGACAGAACGTCTGTTGTCCAGCCCAGAAACTGCAGATGTGGATCTCAATGGCCTATCCAACAACTGATGGCGGGGAACACAAGCTTGCAACTCACTGCGGGTGAAAGGAGGTGCCTTGAGGAGCTGCTTGACTGCCCAGAAGCAGCCAGGCGCCTGGAGGGGCCCTGTGCACCTCGTGGGGTGCCTTGCCAACACTATCACTACAGAACCTGAAAAACTCATCAAAACATCTGTGTTAGACTAACAGGCAACCCCCACTCAGACTAAGGAGACAGTCATTCACTATGTAGAAAGAGCAATACTAAATACTTCATTTGCACATCATAAACATCAATCCTTCCGTGGCACCAAGTACAGCCGTCACAGTGTTGTTCTTTCAATCTCCAGCTTTTCACTCATCAGACAGTGATGAGTTGAGATCACCTGCCATCCTAACCAAGGACTAACCTCACACACCCAATCACAAGCAGTTTGGGTCTTTGAAACAGATGGTGAAAGAAATACTCCATAAAAATCAGAAAATTCTGCTAACAGCTTATAGGCAAAAAAAAAAAAATCCCTTTCTCTCAACAACAAAATACATTTCTGAACAGCTCAGAAAAGTTGTACTTTTCACAAGCAGAGACTTCTATGATGCTGGTTATTTTGCAATCGATTCTCTGGTATTACAGGGGTGTTTTGGCTGGAGGATTTCCTTGGCCATAACAACAGCTGAATTTGAATTTCAAATCTCACAGTCTACACAGTGCAGACGTCCCTTTCAGGAAGCACTTTAACCTTCTAAATTTCAAATTCCAGATTTTAGCAGACTTGGCAAAACACTAGGATCCATAATTGTGCATGCAAAATATTGAAAGTATGAGTGGAAGCCAACAATCCCATCCTGCACAGGCAGGGCAGCTATGTTTGCAAAAAATCCTCTCCTGAAAAAGGCTTCCGATCCAGAAATGTATTACAACTGTTGCAGTTCTGTTTCTATCGTACAGTCAATGCAATTAAGATCTGAAATAAGACTGACTTCCAGTCAGGTGCAGGAAAATAGTGGCAGAGAAGAGACCATAAAATCTGCGTAATTTTTATGGGTTTCATTGTTTGGGTATCCACAGCTGGGCAGCAGGCGGTGTCAAAGCAGTAGAAGGGTGATTAGAGGAGCCTGGGTTGACCAGGGACCTCCTCACTGCAGAAGGCACCAACCTCTTGCCATTTCATCAACAGCAGCTGAGCAGCAGGTTCTCCCAGAGCCTTTGATCTGGCCCAAAATACAGCCTGTTCCTTTCACTGCAAGACCATCACCTCCTTCAGAGAAAGATATCGTCTCTTGAACCCATTGTGGCTCAGCATGAGACCCAAACCACCCCAGATTTTGGAGCCCTAGATGTATGACTTAGTGTAAAATATCTCAAGAGATGCAGCTGAACAATTTCAGGAAAATGGATTTTAGCTGCTACATTTTTTCTCGTGTACTGAGCACTTAGCTCGATGCGCTGTTACATTTCCCTCACCACACAACAAATCAGGAAGGGTAAATGCACATGGACCTGGGGCAGTAGCCTGCTGATAAGTCTGTTCTAACACTCACTGGTACAATCTAATGCTGTGTGGGACAAAATCAAACCAACCCTCTTCCACAACACACAGTCTGCTGTGGCTGTATTTTTTATTTTCTACAGCGACAACAAAGGAAGTTTGTAAAAAATTGTGCACCTAGTTCATATATATATATATAAACATACACATATATATAAATTCCAGTACTGTACATAGCCATGAATGGAAACAAGTCAACTTGACAATTAGCCAACATAAAGAGAGCTAAAAGAAATTTTAGCTCATGCACCTATCCCTACTTCCCCTGCCAAAATGTGGTTTAGCCATCACTTTTTCCTATTAAAAAAAAAAGAAGTGTAAATGTTTCCTCTGTTCCTGTGTTAAGACTGTAGAAATAGGAAAAGTTACTAACACAATGACTCTCTGGACAAAACTCCATAACTTCTGTACCCAAAGGGTAATATTTTGGTATTAATGCAGTTGACAATACTCAGAAATCAGCAGAGCCAGGATTCCACCCCCAAGCAATTCAAATGCACAAATTAAATAAAATATAGAAAAAGAGAAAGACTATAACACATTTGATCTCATGCAGTCATTAACTTCAAATATGGTTGCCTTTAGCACAATACCTCTAAACAGTCATGTAGTTCTTAGAGATTTCAGTCTTAGGAGAGAAGGCTCTCAATCTGAAAAGTTTTAAGTCATGCTGCAGTGAAGCTGCAGCAGGGTTTAAGTGACTTAGTGAAACTTAAGAGAAAAGACAGAATCAGCACCAGAGCTGAGAGCAGCACAGCCTGATCCCGTTGTAAACCCTTTCAGTCACTCTGCAGCCTTGATCCTTCAAAAACTCAGAACACTACTCAGGTTAGGAGCATCTTTTTCAGGAATCTACTGTTTGCAGCATGAATTCCCTGAAAAAAAATAGGTAAAAGAAAAAGTAACAAATAAAAAAGGAGCCTAGCTCAGAAAGCACAATCATACCTTTAAGTGCTTTGACAGCTCTAAGTGTTTTCTTCCTGCTCAGGAGGCTTGTTGGCAGCCTTAGCCGACCTGCAGCCTGCTATGCCTTTAATCATGGGCTTCTGGCCACGGTTCATCTGGGAGCTGCTTCTGTGTTCCTGGTTAATTTTAGCCTTCCCCATAAGCATTAGGGGAGATGTGATGTCTGGCATGGAGGCAGAGGGGGCACGGGCCTCCAGGCTCGGGGATGGGGCAGAAATCTTACTGTAATTGTGACAGGCTTCAGCTCATGCAGAGAGATGTGCAGCTCCTTCACCAGCACACAGGATCCAGGCAACACGAGGCCAAGGACCAGTGCTCTGCTCCCCACTGCGGAGGGGACAAGGGCTGCCTTGCTGCTCTCTTTTCCCTCCTCAGTGGTATTTAAAGATGAGAGCAAAGGGAAGAGCTTTGCTGCACTTTTTGGGGCTGCGTCCTGTGGCTTGAGGAGAGAGGTGTACATGGGCATATGTTCCTCACAAACATCCCCAAACAAGTCACACAGCCCAAAGAGCTGCCAACTACTCTCTTCTTGCCCCAGGCAGAAAGCTGGGCAGACTCTGGCCATGAATCATAGGAAGAAAAGTCAGAAGGACTTTAACTTTTGAAATCTTGCATAAATGGCAAAGGTAAGAGACACCGTAAAGGAAGAGGTTCTGGATGACTCTGTGGTTACTTTAAGAAGACACTGACATCTTCAGAGGTGTTTTTTTTCCCCCTCTGGACATCATAATTCAAGAGACTTGGCCCACATTTATGGGCAGCAAATGTATAAACTGTTTCCCAGGACCATCACAGTAGGAGTAGGATCTTTCTGGCGCACTAATTACAGGGAATGGTGAAGATGAAAAAAGTGCACTCCAAAACTCCATGCAGATGCATTAAAGATGACATCTCTGCTCAGAGGCTCTCCCAGAGCATCCCGTCGGACTCTACTTGTCATGTCACTTCATATTATTTGATGTGATGCCATACACGGCTGATAAAACCAGACAGACATACACAACAATAATGTAATCGTGCCTCCAGAAAATGGCAAAATTAGTCCCCTGTGACATTGTGACCAAGTAAGTTAAAGCCAGAGTGGAAAAAATATGTTTCACATGTATTTTTTTGTGACCTAGTATGAAATTATTCATTTAGTTTTACTCTCCAAAACTTCTTGAAAGCAGCTGTCCCTATAAAATAGGGACAGTCCTACAGAGGGAATATAAACTGCCCTTTTGTATGTGTAAACGAAGAGCAGCCACAAAATACATCCTGTTGACAAGAAGATATAAAAACCACTGGAGAGACAGAGTAAGTTAGGTATGCTGCAACACAGCATTCGTTACTTTATCACATCTTTCTGGAAAAATGATGATGCTTGCCATCACATCAAATTAGAAGACACCTTCCTTTCAATTTAACACTGTGTTCCCAGTCAAGGCCTCTAGCCTCCAGGATTTTAGGTCCTGAGCTGTGAGTCAGCAGAGCTACTGCATTGCTTAACTTCAAGCCTCACTCTCAGAGCCTTTATCAAAAGGATTGTAGTGCCATTACCTCCCACCCTGGCTATTACCCCACCTTCGAGGAGCTGAAGCTTTCTGTCTATCCTTGTTTGCTTCATCAAAATCTCTCTTTTGTTCAAGCTGCCATACTGGATCAGACGAAAGGTCCATTTCGCCTGAAATTCTGGGGTCTAACAGCACTCCATGGCCCCTGGTATGCTCACAAGGGAAACACTGTTCTAGCTTCTCTCACCCACTGTACTTTCTTTGCTATCCTTGATTAACACATAGGTTGTAGCAATCACAAAGTATAAATATTTTTGGCATGAAATGGAACTATTATTGATGTTAAATCATCCTATAAAAGCACTTATGGTAGATTTCACAGATACTGGATAGCATATAAATGCTTTCTGCTGTCAAGCACTGTTTTGGGAAATATAAACACCTTAAGTTCTTTATGTATATAGAACACAGACTGCATGATTAGCCTGACCTGTCTT
Organism: Ifrita kowaldi; assembly: GCA_013398055.1. NCBI lineage: Eukaryota > Metazoa > Chordata > Aves > Passeriformes > Cinclosomatidae > Ifrita > Ifrita kowaldi. Next base: position 396,470 of record VZRS01004576.1, read on the forward strand.
TAGCGCTTCTTAATCCTTTCCCAATTCTATTACAGTTGCCCATTTCCCCCTTTAAGACAGTAACAACAAAGACCAGAAGCAGCACTGAGGGAAACCAAGTCTAAATTCTTCTTCAAACACATTTTTTAAAGTTTGGGCCCAAATATTTCAGTCATTTCTGAGAACAAAGCCTGAGGAAAAAAGCATTTTTTTAGCTCACATTAAAAAAAAACCACTGTGCACTTACTAAAAACACTCAAGCCTTCTTGCTCTGAGGGTGGGACTTGGGATTTGGCTGCAGGAGCAGAGGGACTGTGACACCCAAGACATGACTGCAAGAGTGGGAAGCCTCACAGGGGACATGGCAGGGACTGTTACACCCAAGACATGACTGCAAGAGTGGGAAGCCTCACAGGGGACATAGCAGGACAGCAAAGAATGCAGCAAATGGGCAGAAGTGGCAGGAATCAGCGGGTAGAGATGAGAAATACCCACATACAAAGGCATTGCTTACCAGAGCATCTCCCCGTCCCGAGGCCAAGACTGAGCCCGGCTCGCCTGATGCTCACCATCCCTCTGTGCAAGGAGATGGTGACCAGTGGCCTCTCCCCCTGCCCTTGCCTAGGTCCCCATGGATAAGCAGCAATTATGGATGGTCGCTAACTATGTTATTTAAAGTGCCAGAGGTCTGTGTAATACTTTTCAAGGCCTCAGGTGCAGTTCAGGTGACAAATAAATGCCTTAGCGATGTCGTGTTGCAAAATATTTGGGGGAAGAAATAGTCTTTTAAAATCCAACTGGGAAGTTATACACAGGGAAACAGTAAAGAGCCAGCACTTATAAAACTAAGTTTGGCAGTATCAGCTAAAGCCTGAAGCAAAGCTGTCTCTACAAGCTTAAAGCAGTTCCTTTTATCCTTGTTTTTTGGGATACTGTCTTGCAATTCCACAAGTACTTAGAATTTTTTCCATACAATCTCTTACCAGAGTCACTGCAAAGGAAAGAGAAGCTTCAGAAATACAATAGACTTAGATACAATATAAAACTGCTGATATAATCCATATTCTGTAGAAAATAATTTATCTGGGGAGATGAGGCTGGGGACCGCAAATGAAAAAATTTAGTTTCACATGCAGCAGAATATGGGCCAGCAAATCAGCTTTACTACTCACTTCTTACTAGATAATACTAGATTAGATGAGCCAACTCTTCACTGGGCTACTGCATATTCCTCTTTTTTTAGGAACCTGAGCTAAGCTGATTTGAGTTGTTTGCTGAATTGCATGAGCATTCACAGAGTGGACTCCTCTACCAGAAGATTGCCAAATCCCAGATTTTTCTCTTTTACCTTTCTTTGTCTAACTTCCCACAAGTTAGCACAAAGTCATCATAATGTACACTTATTTCAATGAAGCGCCAGAAAAATAACTGTGGTAATGTTTGTGAAACACCAAGTTACCATAATGACCAGCATCAGACTAAGCCAGGAACAAGCAGTTTTATCTTAAATATCACAAGTAAATAAGACAGAATGCTAAGGACTGAATAAGAAAAAGCTGTAATCTTACTTGAGAAACAATCATCCACTCTGAACAAGGAGGAGGAGAGACTTTGCATTCATGTGGTCAAACACTACCATTAAAGCAATGGAGATGAGTAAAGAGTGCACTGCAGTTTGACTCCTGGTATTTCTTGAGTGTCTATTTTATAAGCTTTATGACATTCTTCTAATATTTCTCCTGGGTAAGCATTTGATATAAATATCATGGCTTTCAAAACAAAACCAAAACAAAGCAAAACTCAAACAGGCAAATTCTTTGGTGTTAGGGACAATAGCCCATTGCTTGACGAACTTCTGCCTTTGAAAAAATGCCTGGTAGAGTTTTGAAGCAGTTCTGTGAACCAGTTCAATTACTTTCCTGTAAGTAAACACTGCTTAACACTGAGCTAACACGTTGCTCTTGAAATGCTTTCTCGAACTGCTGGGCTACAATGGCTGCTTGGACCTGATCAGACACTTAATCATGCAGCAAGTCTGGGGAAATGCACCCACTTGGGCAGGAAGAACAAACTACTTCTTTTTGCTTCTAGAGCATCTAGCACAGCCCTGAGACGTGCTGATAGGGAAGTGGCTGGCTCAGAGCACAGCTGTGTAACATATGCATTTTACTAGGGTTGATGATTCATGATTTCTATCTAGCAGTATCATCTGGTTATTGTATCAAACAGAGTAAGGAGATTCCATAATGTGTGCTCTGGAGCCAAGGCAACAGCTACTCATGTCTCCCCAGAACCCTCATATGGGGTGCACCAACCCCTGAGCTCACCCACCAGCACAATTCACTGCAGAGTTGGCTTTTTTCTCTCCTCTTTTCTGGAAGCAGGCTAGGTAAGCATGGATATGTGTGTGTGTTTGTGTGTGTGTGTGTGTGTGATCTACTCTGCATCATCCCCCACTAGATGAGCCAGACTATGCCCCCACTTAATTTCCCTGAGTGCTACTTTGCTGAGAGTTGGCTGATTCTCATTTGCTCCTCTTGCATCAGGCCACACTGGCCACAGTGGGAGCCCACCTTCCCCACGCATGTCCTGCCCTCAGCCAGGAGGCCAGCCCCAGAGCTAGAGCTACCTCCTTCCTCCCAGCTGCCATGGGGCAGGCAGGGTACTGGGGGGTAATGCTGGCTGCCCGGGCACCCAACTGAAGCTCTTCTTCTTTGGGGCTCTTCTTCTGCGCTGGTTGTCTCAGAGAACAGAGCAGCTTCTTGCCTGTATGTATAACCAGTTTGCATCAGTGCAAAAAACTCCCCTCTGGCAGGCAATTGTTCCCCTGCCCGTGGGAAACCTAGCAGAAAAAGTGGGAACAGTAAGATTTTTCAAAAAAAGCTGCCTAAATCTCTACCTACTGAGAGGATCCCCATTTGGGCTGTGAGGGCAGGTGACAGTCTCTCTGGTTCCTCAGTGGTGTCAGATTGTCAAATATCCGAACTGCAGAAAACTTCCATTTGTGTGTGTGTGTGGCCATGAAAAGAACCCTATTGTGACAGAGGCTGGGATCCCATCAGATACAGGTTTGCCAACGGTCATCCAAGCAATGGAAGTGCCCTGTCCTTCCCTTTCTGAATGGAGGTAGCCACAACAGCAACACATAAGGATTTATTAACTGTGCCTATTCAGCAGCAGTGCTCTACTACAAAACTACAGCAGAGTAAACACAACACTTTAGAGTCAGACTAGGAGTGCAAAGGTTCTTTCTTGTCTTAGACCACCCAATTTCCAAACACTGGTCAATGAAGACTCACCCATTTAGGAGTTTACAGCTTTGATACAGTTGCTTACACTAGGCTGTATGCACTTTCTCTCTGTAAAAAGACAATTTGACTCCGCAATAATTTACTAAAGGTGGTTGCTTGAAAATAAAAGCGGAAGTAGTATTTCTATTCTTTATTTGTTTGGATTGTTTTCCATTTCATAGGTTAAGGGAAACCATCATTTAAAAGATACTCATGAGTTATGAAGGATTCACGACCTCCTTTATGGTAACAAAGACTAAGCATGAACCATGACTGTACATGTATCAGTCTTGAGTGGACTTTTTACTTTTGGATGCTAGTACTCCTTAAAATATCGCGTCAACAAAAAGTTTTAAGGAAATCTAAGTTACACATGATAAGCCTAACACAGTTACTTTATGGTCCGGGCTGCAAGCCAGCAGACATGTAATCCTGGAACAGACCTCAAGTCTAGTCTATCCCCCTAAATGATACACAGAGAAAGGATGACCCAACCATCCTCAACAGACCTAGGCTAACCTGCTCTTAAAAAAATACTCCAGAGAAGGTGGTTCTTCTCACCTTGCAATTATGCTGAGAACACACTAATCTTTGCAAACCTTTGTCCTAGGTCACAATGTAAGCTGTAACCAAAAGCATGTATTCCATTACCATCTTTGCAAGCTGTTAAAGCAGGTGGGGCAGTGCCCATTCTCTCCTACCAGACTCATCCCTGATAACTCCCTCAGGGGGCTATCTCTGTTTAATGGCAATCAAGTACCCACCGCATGGCTCACAGAATTACATCAGTCCACTGTGAGATGCTCCGCCCAGGGGGAGGAGCCGAGCATTCCCACCTGGGTATAATCTGGGGTTGGAAACAGCACAAGGAGCCCTTACCTGCTGGATTCCCAGAGGACAAGAGCTATCACTGGACCTAGAGATGAAGACCAGACCCTTCTACAGGACCACTTCATCTGGACTGCTGCCACCACCCTGATGAACAGGGTGTCAGGTTGTATGCTGACTCTGTAAGTGTTCTGGTACTATTGCATTTATTTTAATTTTCCTATTAAATTATAATTCTGACTTGTGATTTCCCACTGGTTTGTTTTCAAACTAGTACAAACTTTTATCAGGAGAAATTTAATATTTTCCTGAAGGTCATTAAAGACCTCTTTAGATAGCAGTGTGTTTAACACTGGTCCTTGTGACACCACACAACCATCCCTGGTCTATTTAGTTGCATTTCTCTTTTGATGACCTCATTTGGAGATGTCAGCTAGCCATACCTTAAGTCACTTGTTAAGTGTCTTGCTAAGATATGCAAAAACACTGCTTTATAGTCACAAGGCTATGTGGTGTTAGTCCACCACCCCTGAAGTCCACTGTGTCACCTCCCTGCCCCATTCACACTTGCCTCTAAACCTCTGACATCAGGAGCATTTAGCAAGTCCCATTCTTTTCTGAAACCACGCTGACTTAGCTGTAAATACATTCCTTCTGTTGTTTTTGTCTCTTACTTCAGCTCCTAAATAGGCAGTTGACACAAGTGATATCAAATTAACCAATTTACAATTAGTTACCAAGCATGGCAGAACTCTACTTCTGTGATGGAATTTCCAAATACAGTAGAAATTACAGGCAGTGGGATTTAAATCCCTGCAGACAGCTGTTTTTGAAGCCTAGTCTGCAAGTGAAACAGGACAACAGCAGTGGAACAGATGAAACCAAATTTGTGTCCTGCTTCACCTTTCCACCCCAGGCTCCCTTTTCTGGAGCATAAGTGTGTGAATCTGGCTGGCCATGTGGAAACCTGAGGCCACAGGCTATGGGCAGCTGGCCAAGATATACCTGCAGGCTTGGCAACAGCTGTCTGCAGTCAAACAGCAAGGAGAGCAGCTGAGTTTTCCTTCATGGACTGAAACATTAATGGGGTGTTTCTCCTCTGCCCAGATGTTGATTTTCACAAGGTTTGCAGGGGCTGATATCTGTGAAACATCTCTGCTAAATTGGGAAGAATTAGTCTGTGGGTTTGGAATTATTTGGACGGGATCTGGCAGACTGTGATCCTTTTTGCCTCGTTTCTGTAGGAAACCAAACTGAAAACTCTTCTTCTGCCTAAATGGTCTCTCTTTTGTATCTGCTCAGTCACTGAGAAACTGGAAAGCACTTCATTCTCATGAGATCCAGAGTCAACTTGTCACTACCCTTAAAATGAGACAAATACTTACTGAATCCCTTTTCATATCATTAGCACATAACCATCTTGAGTGATTCTGGACAAAAATGTCTTGGTACTTCTTCAATCCAAAATCACTTTATGCCCAGACTCTCATTAAGTGATTGTCCTCTGTGGCTTATCACTTGAGGAGAGTTTGGGACTAATATATCTGAGGACAAGTGAAGCACAAGGATCACTCAGAGGTAAGAGTTTAAGCCCTGCTCCTCTCCTCAGCACTGCCAGGGGCTCAGCCCCCAGCTCCATGTGCTTGCCTCTGTCTCCTCACATAAGCACCAGCTTTCCCATTCCCTTTGTGGGCAGCCCAGCACCTGGCCAGTGCACGTGGAGATCCAGGCAGGTGTCTTAATGTGGGGCACAGCACAGTCCCTGTCCTTTGTGGATTTACTGTGAGGCGTCTTAGAAAAACTGGCCCCAAATACAAACAATGGCAAGCACTTTATTGCAACAAAATTCTTTAATGAGTCATGATGGGGCTTTGGGAGAGTGAGGAATACAAAAGACACTGGCTGACGGCATAAATATGTGAAATCCTGGCGATAAATGAAGATTTCCTTTCTTGTGCAATAGAATTAGTCTTTTAAATTTTAACAAGGTCTTTCAAAATATTGTGAACTCCCTTCCCAACCTGCTGTGCTGCCACAATTACAGCAGAAAATAACTGGGGAGAAAATTACTGGGACATTGCTGATACTGCTACTTTCTTAGCTTGGTTTTCTGCCTTAGTTTCCCTAATCGCAGCAACAGCTAAAAATATTGGGTACATAACCTTGAAGACACTTTCTGCATGTGAAATGTGTGCTGACATGGGGCTGTCGTACCCTGGTGTGGGAGCAGCAAAAGATTTTTTCCTGAAACAAATGTGGCTTCCATAAAGAAACCTCTTAAATAAAGTAGGTGGTTTAATGTATTTTTGGCAGGGAGAAAAGCCATTACACTGTTGACTTTGGGGAAAGGCAAACCTGCATAGATCCATGTTGTCCTGACATGACGGACTGCCATGCCTGAAAAAGCTCCGAACCAAAGTGCACCTCAGCTTTGAAAATCATCTTTTTTTCCCTTCTATTTAGAAAAACCTCTTTATAGTCAGAAAGCTTAGGATTCATGGAATGAAGCACATGCTACATCAAGGTTTAAGTCAATGGCAGAAACCTGCACTTCGCCAAGTATATGTTGTGTGCTACCTGTGAGTTTCCAGCCCTTTTGCATAATAAGATGGGGGAGAACTTGTACCACATTTAGACATTAACACGTCTTTAAAAGTTACCTGATGCAGAGACACAATGGCTTATTTTCTAAGCAACTGTGTAAATCCTGTTTGCATAATGGACAACATATCTTCTGATTGCACAAAAAGTGCACATTGACATTTTAGGGATGTAAAACATGTACTCTTGAAGTATTCCAGAGACCACCATTCATGAAATTACAGGAGCATTATTTTCAAACACTGGTCATGAATGTTAAGCTTCTAAGTTAATGTTTATGTTCCTAGATATGAATTACAGAAAGATCAATTTATAATCCTAATATTAAGTACCTACTCTGCACTCAACAAAATTATTTGTACACATTATTAAATCCTAAAACCAATTATTTTTTAGATAACAAAATGGAAAGCTCTTCACTAGTATTAACTACCATAGCACCCTTCACAGTGAGCAGGGCCAGCAGAATACCAAGGAACTTCTTTCTGCATTTGCAGGGGAAGAAATTAATGTACTATCCAACTCAGCTGATAGAATTCATTAAACCCATTGCCTCCCGCTAGGAGCTCTGTGACGTGGAGATCAGAGCTGTCCTGGAAAAGGTGTGGTGTAACTGACCATTAAAATATGCATCCCGAACCCATTCTCAAAACCCACTTCAGGAAGCACTGCTGCTGTTTCCCCTGGGAACCTAGTGGTTTGTTCTCAGGTCAAAAGATGGTCCTTCTCTCTCCCTGCTTGCTTAGGCTTTGACCTAGTAAACTATGGTCCCCAGTCCCTCTTTCCGACAGGCACTATTGATTTCATTTAATCTTTTCCAAAAATAAAAACTAGAAAATTGGGAAAGTACAAAGCAAAAAGAGTAATCAGAAGGAACGTGAAATCTTTGTGATGGTCTCAGCACGGAATTAAAGGGCAGAGACTCTCCTGTCACAAAGTCCTAGCAAGCACAGTTAAAATAAATGTTGCTGCTTGATGTAAAAATGAGACAAATTTTGTAAACATTGGGTTTATTAGACATCTGCTTTTGTGGAGTCCAAATCAGCTTGGAGACTGTTTCTTTTACAGGGAGATGTCAGAGAACTCAAAATGTTTTACAAGAAAAGGCACCTTCCGTTCTTTCCATCACCAAATATGAACACCATGCCAGAAGTGATGGTTGTCTACCATCCCAGGGACACAGCTGAGGGGGAAGGAGCAAGAGGCCACATCTGCTGCCCTTCTGAGACACTTGACCACTGAGCTGAAGGAGAAAAAGGCTGTGGGAGATTTGGGATATAACTAGAGGAAGCAGTTTAGCATGTTTAGAAAAACAAGATCAGAGCTTTATTTAAGGTAAGTGGCACTTTGAAACCTCTAAGTCAACATATATATTAAATTAACTAATTGATTAGTGTTGGAACTAGTAAGGATTTTTTTTTACTAAAAATATTATAGCATCTGATCAAAGCAGAGTGTGAGAAAATGGCAATGACTGGTTTCTCCTCCCTTCACTGGCCTGATGCACAGCAACTGCTCTTCTAACCCAGACTCATGAGAGAAGGAGAAAAAAGAAAGGACCCCTGATTTGAGATACCAAATCCCATCTCATTGACCTGGGACCTCTATCCATGCATCAGTCCCATGCCAGCAAGTTGGAGGGCATAAATTGTTTGTGAGGATGAATCAAGGCAGGACATCATGTAAGCATTTTATGCTATGGTACACCCACAGACATTGCTTGTTCTCCTTGAGAATTTTCTGCACACACATAATGGTAATAATAGCAGTAAAAATCTCCAGGGTCTGTTAGGTCCAAAAGCAATCACTTCTAACCCTCCCAGTCTGCAATTATCCTCTTATTGGTAGGCATAAACCACCCTGTGCTGGTGGGAAAGACAGGACATTTCAATAATAGTGTGCCCTGCCAGGGCAGATATAAATTCTCATTCATGTCTCAGCTTGTTTCTGTGTAAACCCATGGGCTGTTTTCCATTATGGGCTTCCTACCAACATCAGGCTGTTGCACTAGCTAGCAAGGAGCTTAATTCCTAAAAACATTGATGAGGAACATGTTAATGCCCATGTGTACTGATACCAAGCAGATCTCATTCCAGAGGCACAACCTTTTTAAACAGAACGTACTTGCTGGAAAGCCTGTTGGAACGGATGGGGCTATGCGCTATCCGATGCTGGCATTGTGGCCAAGGACCTGAACCCCTTCATCCCCAAGCTACTTATCCAGCAATCTAATGACTTCAGCAGATACAAAATGGTTCCAGAGGCCATATATCTACTCTTGGACACACATAAGCAATCCCTAATGATTTCCATGGCATATTGCTATTTTTACATCCTCTTCATTTTTCAAGTGTGAAGAGAAGTTATCTAAGAGGCCAACAAAGTGTGACTAAAGGATCAATTTCACACAGATTTTTGCAGCATGAGATGTATTTGTATGAAAACCTGGCATTATATCCTGACATCTCCCTGAAGACTCATCTACAAATGCTCCTGAGCAACACCTTTTCCTAAAACATTTTGTGAAGTTTTATTGTACAGCTAAAAACTGCTGGGAACAAATCTTATTCTGTCCCTTCCCTATAACTGTGACTGGACCCAGCAGCCTATATAACCACCCCAAATTTCTACATCTCACTTTTGGACCTTTTAAATCTATACTAACCCACCCCTGTTTTGCTGGTCCTGACAGCTTAAGTCTCCCTGGATATTTTCTGTCCCCTTTCTCACTTTCTTGTCTGCTCTTTGTGCATGAGTGCTTCTCTCACATACCCTGTGGCTACAGCTGCATTCGCCTGTGTCACCCCTCACCAAGTACCCTCAGGATACAGCTATTATTAATTGTTTGCCATGCCCTGTACAAGGAACCTTTCTTTGAGGACAAACCCCATACTGAACGTGGACAACACAAAGGATGACATCAACTCCTCCCTGAGCTGGTGTCTTAAAGATAAAGGGAGGGCTTCTGCAAAGAGGTTCCTCTGTAGATAAGTCAAAGAATGGAAATATCTGGGAAGGTTTTGCAAGATGTGAAGGAATTTGGAATGGCTCAACCAATAAAATGGAAATGCAGTTAGTATTTTGGATGAGCCCTCTTTCAATCATTGTGTTTGAATTATTTCATGTTTTCCTCCATCATATGATGGCATTGTCAAAACAATAAAAAAAAAATCTAAGTGTAACATCTGTGGTAGAAAAACAGAATATATTTCAATATGGTCTAATGCCAAGGGGGGAATTTATCAACAAGAAGAAAGTTATGCTGCTGCCAAATGGCTGGTCCTAGAAGTTGACCCAATTAAACTAACATGAAAGGTCCTTTTTACACTCTTTTCTCCAATGTAAAAATAACTTCTTATAGTTTGAAATACATTTGTTCCAAATGTTTCTAAAAGGCTAAATGTATGGCAGGATCCACAGCATTTACTGGCAGCAAGAGTGATAACTGCAAAAAGCTGTGTAACCACCTTTTACTTCCTGGGCTTTGAGGCCAAATTCTGCCACAAAATGAAGTGAATGGCATTCTCTAGTCAGACACTAGAGAATCAAACAATACTTGGACTGACATAGGCATCATACTCTGCAGGAAAACCTCAAAGCAACTCCACTAGCTCAGTGTCCCGCGTTGTTCATGAGTTGTAATTCATACAATTAACAATTCTGCTGTTGCTGCTTTAAAACAAAAACAAAATGTACTTCTGAGAGGATATATTTATCATACCTGGGGTTTGGCAAAATAAAGTATTATCCACTCTTCAGTTTATAAATTCTCTGAGATAATTTCAATGTGGAAAAGCAAACCCTTCTTCCAATATAGACATTTATTCTATTTACATTTCTGTCAGCCCTAGAATTCTGCAAAGCAGAATACAGTTTCCCTGGAGTACAGCCCAGTGAAGAATTGGTGAATAGTTTATATTTTATAACAGTGCCTTAAGTCTCAGTTATTAGCTATGCATTTGGAATAGGACATTTCCTGAGTCCTCATTTACTGCCATGGTATTACAACATTAAATCAAGCTTTAGGTTTTTGTTTGCTTGTTGCTTTTGGAATTTTACTCATTTAAAGGTATTTTGCTTTGCTACATGGAGAGGAGGAAAGAGACAAAGAATGAAAGACTCTTGTTTTGAAGGAGGAATTATGTTATTAGAGGTTGCATTACACATACGCATGTAATAGAAAAAAATACATATATGTACCACCCTGCATGTGTAATTTAATTTGTATGAGGATTTTCTATTCTCAAAAATTAATAACATTATTCCCTTTAGTGTTCTACTAAAGAGTCAACAGTAATTTAAAATCATTAAAATCACTATAGATGTAGATGTGCATGCAGAAAGGGAGTTGCACAGGACCTTTTCAGCAGAAATAAATACTGTGTCGATCAAAGTAAATGACTCCCTTGATATTTTAATTGAAACACAACCTTTGGGAGGGTTTGGATTTAAGCATGTTGGATTTCTTTTACTTTGGATGCATTCATTTTTTTTTCTTCCTTTTTCTGTAGCCTGCATTCTTTTGGAGTGTCAGGAGCTGCAATTTGTTTCACTAAAGCCAAAAATGTGGTTTTGCTTTGTATACTTAGCACTAGTTTCTATGTAAGATACACACTGGACAAATCTCAAGTAAAGGTCTCTTCCAGGAGAAGGTCAGACGCTTGGTGCCTTTTCCATATGTTCTGAACTGTGTTGCTGGCTGCCTGTGTGTTGAAAAGGAGCTTTGAGAAAGAAATCAGTCCTCCTTGCACATCTGGAAATGTTGATGGTCAGTTAGATTTTAAAGCATTATGGTCATTCTCCACAGCAAAGATTCAACATACCTTCAAGGCAAAAGCAGCGATTTCCAAATGCTCATGGCATTCCAGTGGTCATTTGAAATGAAGAGAGAATGGATTTAAAAAACCTAACAAGTGACCTTACACCCCTCAGGGTGCTCCTGCCAGTGTCTAAACTTTTACACTGCTATTGCAGTAAGACAAAACACTTTTGTTGTTTTTTAGAGTGACTTCAAATTGTCAATATTATTTACATCACGAGGCTCATACTGAAAAAAATTAAGGAAAAAGGAAGACAGAAAAACATTCTCGGGCAAGAAGAGAGCCCTGTTTTCCTTAAGAAAAGGAACAAACAAATTGTCCTATATGTTCCTAGCAAAATGGAAAGATACTGTGCTTTTAAAGATAAGAATATCTATGGAGATAAAACGTCTCTTATTCACAAAGTATTGTGTTTTCTGTATATGGCTCTTACAAAATCTTCTTTCTTCTCAAGAAAGCATTGTATGTTTATCTGGTCTCCTGGAATACAGAGAAGGGACATATGGTGAGCATTTTTGGACCATCAATCAGATTCTAGTTCATTAGTCAAATCTGTGCAATGTAAACACTGTCCTAAAGAGCAAGGTTGTTTCTTTATTTTTTATACGTGTAATTTGTAATATTATTTACTTATTTACACTGGAAATATTTTACATTTCTTAGTGTGAGAGCTTTACCACCTGACATCACTTCGAGAAAAATAGTTTTCCTGAAAAGAATGGATCAACACCTCTAAAAATCAAGCTCCTCTATATCTGAAAACATAACTGCAGAGATAGTCAAAATAATTTGTCACCTTAGTTAACACCTTAGTCGTATCAAGACCCTCTGTACTTTCCCAGACTTTGTATTTCACACTAAGATCAGCGATTCTCACTTCCTTTTGCTTGGCCTGCTTGTGCAGTTCTTTTGTGTTTGACATCTAAGGGATTTTCCTGAAAAGATTTTGTCTTAGTCTGTATCTATTTGCAGCTCATTTGTTCATCTGATTTTTCAGTATCAAAAGACCTACAAACTAATATAGAGCTGTCATGGTACAGGAGATCAGTGGCTGTAATTTGAAGTCAAATGAAGTGAGATAACTGCAGCACAACCAGGTGATTTGGGAGTGGGCCAAATCACCTGGTTGTGTTGCCCTGGGAGCTGTGAGGTGTTCACTCACACTGCCTCTAGTTCGCTTCAGTATTACATTGACCGTATGTAAGATAAACTCTCTTAAACCCTTGAAATTTAGATATGGGCAGGGCTTGCAGGCTTGAGGTCAAATTCAGAATCTGACTTTTGAAAATCTTGATGTATTGGGTTAAGTGCTGCTGACTTGCCACACTGTAGAGAAGTTTATATGACTTTTTATGAGGCTTATCCTCCACTGTAAGTTTAACAGGTAGCAAGAAACTGGAGACATGGAGCCTCTGCTACCTGGCCATAGCTGCAAACAGTGGAGCAGTAGCCTACTGTGTAGGCAATCTCTTTGGCTTCAGCAGTAACACACACAAAGTTGGCTTGAAAAGCAACAGAACTCTATTGTCTTCCATTTGTGCCACTTCCAGTAGATGTAAATTCCAGGTGCGGGTTTCCTAAGACACAGTATTTCCTTTGGATCTTGGAGCAGAAAGGTAAGGTCAGCCCTAGACTTGAAAGAGTGGTGTCAGGCTCTCTTGTTCCTCTCTCCATTTCCATTTTTATATATGAAATAATTACTTATTAAAAAAAATTAAAGTTTACAGAATGTTTAAAAATCTCTAAAGATAACCCTTAAATTATGAAATAAACTGTTCAAACACTGTGTAAACTATATTTTAAAGTGACCAGTTGTGGTAAATAATTTGGAACATAGATAAACAAGATGGGTATTTTTTTCAGCATGCTAGGCCAACTGTTTGTGAAACATTCTTCAAAACCTCTTGAGAAAATGCTGAGAGACATCATGGAGCTGCAGGGAAGCATGAGGCTCCACAGGGCAGGCAGAGTGGAAGATGACACCAGCAAGATTCTCTGGAGCAGTCGCTTTGGGGTCTGAGCCCAGACCACGAATTGCAAAAGAAACCTCTGGGAAGTCAAGGGAAACACAGTCCAGAAAATTCATCTGAGAGCAAATCTTTCCCAATGCTAAAACTAGCTATGTAGGGTATGGCTTGGGTGGTGATGAGGCAGCAAGAAGTTCACCCCAGGCCCCAGTGACCAGCTTTGGCCTGTGTGACACTCAGAGCTGGCATGTCCAGTCTAGTTGTGCCTACAACAGCAGCCATGGTGTAGGGATGGTCAAGGCATCCTGTAGATATTCCCAGAGGCTTGTATTTCAGGTGATCTCTTCCTTTACAAGCTATGGATTGATTTTCAGGGGCTTTAGTGTAATAGGCTTAGCTCTGGCCGTGTTTAATCCATTAATCTTTTCGACATGCATTAGTTTGCTAAGAGGCAAGGCAAATTCAGGATGACAGTGAAAAGGAGACCACATTCAAGTAGTAATTGTTTCCATGTCAAAGACCGAGGCCTAATCTGCATAAAGCTAAGAGGGTCCTTTTAAAGTTTAGCATAACCAGGAATACTGTTAATATCTCAGGGATTACTTTATTTCAGACATGACACGTAGAACTGAGCTAAATTAAAAAGCAATTAATTTTCAGCTCTGATTCACCTCTGGGATTTCCTGAGTGTCCAGCACCTCCAGCCGGACTAGCCTTGTCACTGGCCACCCTGGTGCCAAAGCCATTGCTACTGGCACACAAGGTGAAGGGCCAGCAGGTAAATTCTTGAGCGATGGATGGGTTTTCAAAACTGTAACTCCAGGAAATTTCCTATTATCAAGGATCTAAGCATTTAACAAAGAGCAGATGACTGATATTAATCACACTGAAGTAAACAGGCAATGTTCTTGATTACAGCATAGTGCCTGTGCTGACTCAGGGCTTGTAAATGTGTTATGCTCAGACATTGTTCCTTCAGGTGTACTTCACACTTCTCCCACTGCAACGCCCAGTTCACAGAATCACCAGGTTGGAAGAGACCTTCAAGATCACCGAATCCAACCCATGCCCCAACACGACCTCAACTAAACCATGAGACTGAGTACCACATCCAGTCTTTTTTTAAACACATCCAGGGATGGTGACTCCACCACCTCCCCGGGCAGACGATTCCAGAACTTTATCACTCTTTCAGTAAAAAACCTTTTCCTAACATACAACCTAAATTTCCCTTGGCGCAGCTTAAGACTGTGTCCTCTTGTTCTGCCAGTTGTTGCCTGGAAAAAGAGACCAACCCCCACCTGACTGTGGTGGCCGGTGAGCCTGTGGTACAAGGGACAAAGAGAGTGCACTGGTGGGACAGTCCCTAGTACAAAAAGAACCTCCCCAAGTTAGGGTTCCCCCAGAATGCTCTGCTTTGGAATGTTAATCTACCCCAGTTCCACGTTCCTGGTTGGCCCATTGCCCTCCCCACCTCTTGCTACCTTACAGGTCCCCGATCCAGAAGGTTCTCCTCTCCAGGTTCCCCCCATTGGCCCTTGCCCCATCGCCACTCCCCCAGAGTTTCCCCATTGGCTCCCATACCCTAGCCCCGCCTCAGATCATTGGTCCCTTATGCTCGCCCCACTCCCGTACTTAAACCTGGACCCTCCATCTTTTTTCTGTCTTTGTCCCTGGACCCCTTCACACGTGTGGCTGCAATAAACCTCGTCCATGGAGCCCCATACGAAAACCCTTCCTGCCTCTTTGCTGTCGACCCATTTACTGGAGCTATCAGTGCATGTGTGTGTACACGCTTGTGTGAGTGTGTGGTGGTCCTGCCGAGCGTCTTTGCTTTGGAGACACTTTTAGGAAGGTCGCTGCACCTCGCGCTCCGGCACCGACAAGCCATGCGGTTTGTGGCACCTGACTACAATCACCTTTCAGGGAGTTGTAGAGAGTGATAAGGTCACCTCTGAGTCTTCTTTTCTCCAGGCTAAACAACCCCAGTTCCCTCAGATGTTCCTCATAGGGCTTGTGTTCCAAGCCCTTCACCAGCCTTGTTGCCCTCCTCTGGACACGTTCAAGCGTCTCCACGCCCTTCCTGAACTGAGGGGCCCAGAACTGGACACAGTACTCAGGGTGTGGTCTCACCAGTGCCGAGTACAGGGGAAGAATGACTTCCCTGGTCCTGCTGGCCACACTATTCCTGATCCAGGCCAGGATGCCATTGGCCTTCTTGGCCACCTGGGCACACTGCTGGCTGTTGTTCAGTCAGCGGTCGACCAGTACCCCCAGGTCCCTTTCTGCCTGGGTACTGTCCAGTCAGTAGCGTTACAGGGGGTTATTGTGGCCAAAATGCAGGACTTGGCACTTGGGCTTGTTAAACTTCATCTTATTGGACTCTGCCCATCTATCCAACCGTTCCAGGTCTCTTCGCAGAGTTTCCTTGAGTAACATTTTTGCTAGTAAACTTGATTTTAAATTAAATTCTGTGACACAAACAGACAAAAGCAAAAGCATGAGAAGACCAAGGGCAAGACTGTGAATTCATTATCCTGAAAATGACTGTTGGGCACTTGTTACTTCTAGTCCCATGCTTCTAGAGCAGGGATTGCGTGTAGGACAGGTTGGCTTCCTCATCAGGCAGTGCTCCATGCTGCCCAGGACATGCCTGCTGCACTACCACGAACTCCATCCCGTGCACAGGCTCTCATCAGAGCCTTGATCACTTTGGTGCTTGTGCATCAGTGTGACAAGGTGGGTACATGCTGAAAAGTGAGACAGGGGTCAAGTTTCTCAGTACAGCAGACTGAGGGTAGGGCTCTGCTCAGCTGACAAGACCAGAGGATTTGAGTGCCTTCAGACTGAGGAGAGAGCCAGATCCTGGTGTTCTAGCTCGAGGCAGAGCAGGAACAGAAAGTGGCAGGCTTTTGCTTCTTTGTCTCCTGCCATCCTTTAAAAGAGGGAAGCAGCTTCCCATACTTTGCAAAGGGTTGTCACGCCCGCAGCTGTTAGATGCACATTGTGAGCCTCGGCACACTTGGTATCCCAGGGGATGTCAGCAGAGGAACACCTAGGCCTGGATCTAAGTTCAGCCAAAGGCCTGGGCACTACTGGGAAAGTACAGTAGCTCTAAATGCCTGGAGAACCTAAAGAAAAGGAAAGGCCTATGTCATTTGGGTACTTCTAGATTGGGAGACTAGCTGAGCTGGATCTTTGTCATAATGGACTTGGGCTTCTCATAAATGTCCCAGATCCTACTCAAGTTGTAAGAATTCCTCCATCAATCTGATCGTAACAGACTTGTCTAAGACAGAACAAGCAACTCTTGCCTCACCTGTTCATGTGATGCCCAGCACAGCTGATGGTCCTGTCTCTCTGGGCTGAGTAAGACAAGTTGCTGTGGCTGAGTATTTCAAGAGGCACACAACTTCCCTCATGGAGGCATCACACAACAACCCCTAACACCACACTGAGGAGCAGGAAAAGCTAACTTACACCTCTCAGTCCAGCTTGAGAACAGGCAACTGTCCCAGCAAACCAATGGAGAGGAGCATTATCACCTCATACCTGAGCCCCATTCCTGTATCCTGACTACAGTGCAGTCCATCCTTGCAGAAAACCACCTCTGCACTCTGGTGTGTAAGAAAAAGACACTGCATTGGCTAACATTGTTGTGTTTCTACTTTGACAGGAGAACAAATACCTCCAAAGTATGGAAAAAACTCCAGGATCAATGCTGCTTCTTTCTGTGAGCTGATAAGAAGACTGCATGCCTCGCAGTCAATCCTTGTCAAACAAAACATCGTGTACAGCAACACAACATCATTTCTTGTTTCTCCCAGTACAAGAAGGTTCCTATTTGCTTCATTATCAGATGTTATTGCTTGGCTTTGATATTGTTCCCAGTTAAGTCAAAAGGATTTTTGTCTTTAACTCTGATGTAGCAGCATTATACCCATTTCACACTCACACTCTTCAAGAGAGATTTCTTATAACTCTTAAGGGATATTGTGCCCGGAATATTGTGGCTGCCCTGATTTTTGGTTTGTCAGTGTTATATATCCATTTAATTTAGCTGTATTTCAGACACCTCATCCAAAACCCACAGGCAGTTGAAAATTGAAACACCTACAGAATTCAAAAGTTGTAATACCTTCCTGAAAAAATGCATCAGTGCATTTTGTCAGAGCTTGACTATTAGCCATTAACTTTCCAGCTGGATGCTGAAAATTTTAAAGAACATACCGTATCAACCAATAGATCTGGCAGTAATTTTTAATAGTCATTAATTCAATGTTTCATAGACAAAGCACTGAACAAATGACAACACATTCCAGCAGTAGTTACGAAAACATTAGTCCTTTAACAAGGACACATTAGTTAGCCAGCCAGCTTTGAAAATAGATTGACTGTAGCTGTGTTTTAAAATGGTTCCGAAAAGACTGTGAGCACATCTGCTGCATGTTAAACTGGAAAAATTTGGAACCTGAAGAACTGTTACATACAATGTAAGGACTGTCAGACTCTGCAATATATCCCACACCAAGAACTCTCTGCGATGTAAAGCAGGTTATGTCAGAGTCGAGAAGCAATGTTAGACTCTGGATACAGCAGACAGTTGAAATTTGACATGCTGTTTAGGGGGAGCGCAGGCAAAGCAGTTTGCTCAAACGGTGACTTATGATGCAGAAATTAGGGTTTAGAAACAATCTGTGACCCATCCCATTAACTTATGCCAATGGGGAAAAGGGCCTACTGTCCCCTGTTCCTGCTTTGCCCTGACTGCTGGATTAAGCCTCTGCACCTCCTTCTGTAGGCAGTGTGTGTGGGGAGCTGGCTCCTGGGTGGGAAGCAGGACCAGCAAGCCGGCAGGTCCTCCTGCAAGTCATGCAGGGAGCTGGCAGGGCTGCCTTCCCCTAGAGGAGGGGATCCGGGAAGCAGACATGATTCAGCTGCTAATGATTGAGCTGTACCTGAAACAGAGCTTGTAGCAGAGCTGCATTTTAACCCTTGGGTTGCTGGTCTCCTAAAACATTCATGTACCTCCCCTGCTTCTCCCTGTAAGGGGAGAACAGTCTCTGCCGTCCACCGGGACTCTGGCGGTAGGAAGGAGTCTGACAAAAGCAGGGAGCTTCTTAGCCTGATCTGACCAGCAGCGGCCCAGAGCAGCTCCAGATGCCCTGCCTCTGCACCCCAGGGACAGAGCTTCCCATCTAATAGCTGGGCAGCTGGGCTCTGAGCAGTCCCTAACCCTTGCTGGCTTCTCACCCAGCGCACACACTTTGACTGAGACACTGTTGGTGAGAGCCCTGAGCA
This sequence comes from Ifrita kowaldi, assembly GCA_013398055.1. Lineage (NCBI taxonomy): Eukaryota > Metazoa > Chordata > Aves > Passeriformes > Cinclosomatidae > Ifrita > Ifrita kowaldi. The sequence continues at coordinate 415,256 of VZRS01004576.1, forward strand.
TCTCAGGCTGTGCACGTTCTCTCCAGCAGGCAGGCAGGCAGGCAGCAGAGTCGCGGAGTGCTCTCTCTGGATGGCACGGAAGGAACAAAGAGATGTGCGTGACAAGGGATGAGTCTCAGGTTGCAAATAGTGAGACAAGAGCGGTGGGAGAGAAACAGGATGGAGGTCTGGGTGTTTCCCAAGATGGGTGCCAGAAAGTCCAGGTTTCCCTCGTTGATTTCTATGCTGCAGCTGCTCATCACCAACAAATCCTGCAGCATTTAATAAATTGGGCTTTTGAGTTCCCATAAGAAATTTAGGAAGGAGAGAAGAAAGGAAGTGGGGTCTTCTGAGGGCAGCCCATCTTTGTTCTGAGTTTACTGAAGTGCATTTTGGGACAAGCAGGCTGAACAGGGGACAGAGCCTTGACCACAAAATAGCTAAAAGCCCTTTCACAGATTTTACAAAGGGAGTGGTCTGGGAAAGTTTTAGAAAATGAGAAAATTATGCAACTTTCTCTTAGAGCTGGAAAATACTGAAATATATGTATAATATGTATTGAGTGTAATGATTGTTGGTTGTGACTCATCAGCCACATAAACTTCTGTTACCTTGAATCTTCCATGAAATGGAGGGAAAGAGAAACAGGGAAAGTCATCAACAAAGATTTGTTTTCTGTGTATTTTGTTTCTTCTGTTTTTTCCAGTCTTTCTGCTCTAGGTTCTGTACATAGAACTGTATAATTAAATAAAAATACTTGCCATGAAAATAGTACAGCAGGCTAGAAGCCATCTAATGCAATGTCTGAAGACCACTTCAAGGATTAAAGTTAGGGTAGGGAAGTGCAGCTTTGTTTAGCTCTGTTTTCATTGTGTGCAAACTTTAATTTGCTTCTGTATTTTTTTCTTGATTGCTTTATTTGGGTGGTTCGTTCCTGCTACATCCTGGGGCTTTTTGCTTCCCCTAAGTAACACCTGCTGTTGAGAAATCTGTGTGTCTTGTTGCACATACATGCTACCCTCCTGTGTTTAAGTACTCATTAAGTCTAATGGAAATAATTTTCTTTGGGTGGTCCTCACTGCATACACTAATTTCCATACAGTGCTCTACAAGAAGCCAAGAAGGGAGCAGGCCCTGCAAAAAGTGCTCTGCCAAGCAAGCCTGTTAACAGGGTTTTGAACAAGCCAAGGCTCTGTTAAGATCAGTGGTTTGGTTCACAGGGATATCCTATGCACATTCCTGCAAGTCACAGATTGCTGTGTGTAGATCTTAACTCAGTAAGAAAGAGTGCAGTCTGCCAGGCTGCAGGGTGCAGAAAAGCTATCGTGGGGTTGGGCTGCTCTGGCACTGGGAAATAGTGAGGAGCCCACACCAAGCCAAGTGGATTGGAACATGCCGATAGTGCAAGTGCCAAACCTCTTAACAGAGAGAAACTCTGGGGAAGCCGAGCCTTTCCAACATAGCTTTTTTCCCTCCCCACTGTTACTTTCAGTCTTATCTGGCTCAGATTCAGTAACTGGTTTTCATTCAGTTATTACTTCAAGTAGGCCCAAGAGAACTTCTCAAGCATCTTAGTCATTTGTCCCAAGACAGTCCCCTGGGAAGGCAATGCAGAACCAAAGCACCACGGGCACGGTGCTGTGCAACACCCCCAACTCAAGAGCTCTCCTGGAAGAGTCCTGCACCACAGGAGCTGGATCAGGCAGGGGAGGAGCTGGCTGCCCCTGCAAACGTGCTGAGTGTCAGCAAACCCATTCCCATCAGGGGGCTGAGGGAAAGGGCTGACACTGCCTCAACATTATCTCACTGATCAGCCAGCCCACGAGCTGCGTGGGATTTACCAGTACACAGAGCTGAGGAAAATCAGACCATGCTTAGCCAACTCAGCAAGAACACAGGAAGTTTTCAAGAGTGGAAGCCTTTTCTAAAATAGTATTAAAGTATGAAGTATTAAAAATTGGAAATTACTATACATGATAGTGCTGGGTACTACACAGTTATCCCTAAAATTTCCTGTCTAAGCTCCACTTCACCCAGTACATGAAAAACCTGTCCTGTTTGGTGATTTGTACTGAACTGAAGCACTCCCCCTTCACAATGCCCTGTGGATTTGATGTAGGTATTTGCATTTTCTCAGTATGTTGCCTGTCACTAGTGCTGTCTTGCTGTCCTTCCCCAGCCAAAACAGAGAAGCTATGGTCTCTTTGTGGTCACACTGTCTCACCAGTAAGTCCAGTGAAGTAGATGTGACCTTGTAATTTTCTTCTGCTCTTGCCATTGTGGAAAATAATCATACCAGAACTGTGGCCACACTGAACCACTCTTCATTTCTGATTTCTCTTCTCTGAGCAGACAAGAATGACCTAGGGCCTCTTAGTGTGTTTTACATCAAAGACTGATGAAGAGTCCTGACAGCCTTGATGTCACTGCTGTAAATAAACCATTAATCACACTGCCATTGCAGGGAACAGCCTTCTCCCAGAGGGCATGAACCTCCCTCAGGTCACTAATATAAACCACATCTGCACTAATCCGGTGGGGTGGAGGTAATGTCAGGGCTTTCAAGGTGGGCTGGCTCTGTGTCAGGGGGACACTCCATTACTCTCGTTGTAGTGCACAGGTCATTGTTATGGTTCCAGTGAATTGTAAATGGTCAATTAATGGAGAAAGAGTTATAATATAAAGTGCATTGCAGAAGGAGTTACAGTAATAAGTGGAAAGAATAGAAGCCTCAGTGTGCTGTTAAAACTTTTGTTTTGGAGTTGACTACCGCATAAAAACTTAATATAGAAGTGCAAGAGAAACAACAGGGTCAGTGATCTAGCAGACAAGCACAGCAGTGTGGCTCTAGTACTGCAGAGACTAATACCATGAATAACAACGTGTATATTATTAAAAATTGATCCAATTTTAAAATCCATGCCAGGCCACTCTCTTGCCAGCACTACTCTTCAGTAAGATTGTCAGTGGAAATAACATATTTTATACATATAAACAAGCAGTACATGTGTATAAAATGCCGGTTATTATATATAATGCATTGCATGGATTATGTATTTACACACACCTATACATATATATCAAAATAGCATATTAGTGTGGTTTAGAAATACAACTAAAACCAAAGTCAGTTAGACCTGTACTCTGCAGCTGGATTCTTCAGCCATCACGGGTGAATTGCAAACAGAAATCTGGCCTTCTGACAGAGTAGCTTTTGCAATGGGAACTGCCTCATTAAGCATAGCCGTCTGCATGTCCCAGTGTAAAAGCAGCATAAAAATAATGATACAACAGAGCTGATTGCTGCCTCCTTGCTTTAGAGAGTCCTGAGGGCAGTCTGTGATTCCCAGAAGTTATTAGAAGTAGCCCTAAATCAGAGAGCTCAGGGCTACTTTAAACTACACTAATACATTTTTTCATACAGTAAGTTATATTTCTAAAATGTGGTCCCAAGGGCAAGTGAGCCAGATAGCACTGGCCACTTTCACACACTCCCTCCACACCACAGCCTGGCACAGAGACTGCTAACACAGCTTTCTGTGGCCAGAGGAAACCCCCACACTTTCCCTCTGGAGGCTGAGCCTAAGCTTTAGGGCTGTGCACTGAGGTTTACGTGTTCAGTCCAGACAGCACGGTTTTGAAGCCACACTTAAAAAACCTCTGCAGAGCAGTGATGGCAGTGAGTGGCTGCAGGAAGTTCAGGCACATCATATCCCTCCTCTTGGAAGGGGCTCTGTGGTACTGCCAAGAGGTACTTCACACCGTCCTCCAGGCATCCCCCAGCTTCACCAGCTGTGCTGGTTTTAGGACTCCCAAATGAAATGCAGTATCTCTCTCTAATGTCTTTAAAACCTGACACTTGCTAACCCAGGTGGACACAGAGCTGGATCTTCACAACCTGGGCTACTCTCCAGAGGCAGATTCCTTACAAGGCAACCACCCCACTGCTCTGCTGAGCATCTGGTCTGCTCTGCATGGCAGACAAGGTGCCACAGAACCCCAAGCTCTGATCGGCACCACAGATACAGCTAATAAACTGTTAACACCTCAGGCAACTAAATCACAACTCTGCTGGGCTCCTATTTAAAACATGGTCAGTGCCAGGACTAAAATTGTGAACATCCCCTGCTAAAAATTTGGGTGACCCTCACTTGCCTTATAACAAAACAAACCAGGGTGCATAGGGGTGTCTGTGTTAGCATGAGCCTGGCTGTAAAAACCTGACTTTCTTGCTTGATGCCTTAACCAGGACAAGAAGATGAGATTGCTGACTTGGAATGGTGTTTCTTAAGAGAGAAATGAACTAAAGAAATGTTTTACTCTGCTGAAGCATGGATTGTCTTTGGAGTCCAAAACACTGCTATTTATAAATGCCTTTTGCAAACCAAGGGTCATGAGTTTCCAAGCTGTCAAAAGAATCCCTCTCATTATAACCATACGTGGGTCAGGATTCAGCACTGTCCAACAGTGAGATTCATGAGCTGGGCCTCCCACAAGCATCCTTGGGGAGATGAGCACAAGGTAAGCTGCCTTCCACTTCTGTCAACAGAAGCTCAGCTGTGTTCTCCTAAGCTTCATGCCACAGTCTTCATACTTAGTTTTTCAGTACAATATTTATTTCAATTTTAATTTGTAAGTTGCTTTAAATAGCTACTTCAGGGCTTTTCCATGCACCTCCAGCATAATCTTCTGAACTTATACTCAAGTTACAGGCCTGAACCCCTCTTCAGCAACAATTATTTTTTAAGTAACAACAGTAAGATAAAGGTATAAAATTTTGAATTTTGCTTTTTTGTGCTTTCTTAAGGACTATTTGTTTTGATGAATATAGTTTATAACAATAGAAAAGAAAATGTGTATTTAAACCATGTTTCGTGTAATAAAGGAGGCTTTAGAACTCAATTTGTTATAACTAAAAACACCTGGCTGATATTCCCAATATATTTTTTTAAAGCTGTTCTGACAGTGTGGGACAATAAAAGAGTATTAGCTTTATTGCCACCTACATTTGACTGAAATAAAGTTTCACAATGTACCAGTGAGCTGGACAGAAGATACCCATGAAGTCTTGAGAAGCAGAGATAAGCACATATTAGTGCTTCTTCTGACACAGCCTGATGTTTATGTGTGCATTTCTGGAGCTGCCAATAAGCACTTTGGTAAAAATGAACTCAGAGAATACACACATGGTCCATACACAAAAGTCCTCAACCCCTGTCTGGAGTGAGACTCTCTGTGTCTCACCACATCCCTCTGTGCAGGCTTGCCACCACCCCTCCTATCATACCCAATCCCTTACACCCTGTCACAGCCTTCCAGAGAGGCATCAGTGGGGTCTGCAGCTAAGGGGAGGCTGGATGTGCTGCTCTTCTGCTATCCTGCACATTCTTCCTCATTGCTGGGCTGGGACACAAGCAGCTGCTTCCCTTTTACCGCTTCGCTTTCCTGAGCCAACAGCTCAGTGTGGGGAAAATAGGCAGCAGGACCTACTGGTGATCCTAAGGTGCTACCAGCAGCCTGATGCTCTCTACACCGTGGCTGATCTTGCATGGTGCCTAAACTGGTCCCAGCACACTTGGCTTTCCTCTCCAAGCTGTCAAATAGAGTCTACAGCCCTGAAGTAGCCTGAAATTTAAGAGGCTCTTTCAGATGCTGTAGTCATGCGTGCTCACCGGGAAGGCTCCACGGTTCCCTTCCTGTCCAGGGAAGAGCTATTACTTGTAAACAAATGAATACTGTTTAGCATTAACTAGGAGTGCCTCATCCTCATGTGTATTCTACAGTGTATCAGAAAAGATCTTTCTTCTAAACAAAAGAGAAACTAAGTATAACCAATTAATTTCAATACCTTTAGAACATAACAGTGTTTTGTGAGTCTGGTGGGGTACTCAGCACTAAAGATTAACATTACCTTATGAACAGGACTTCTTATGTGATATGCGAGGAAATATATATTTCTCAAAATTATAATTTACTTCCAATCTACATTCTACATAATGTAGGCAAATGCTGCATTTAAAGCATAGGGGTAAAGGAAAACCCCATGTGGAAGGACTGAAGCTTAAGTCTGTAAAATTTCAGAGACACAAAAGCAGCACATATTGGTGTAAATTTCTTTCTGATGCTTACAAGTGTAATAGATCTTTACTGATGAGCAAAACTGTACACAGAAACTTGAAACTGTTTCAGAATTATTGTTAATTGCAAAGCCCTTGAAAATGCCTTTAAGTAAACCAGGTCCTTTTATTTATTTTTCTTTTGCCATAAAATGTGTGTTATCAGGAACAGTAATTGTTCCCCAAAACCAGAATTTCTGCTGGTTGAAATACACAGCACCTCTTTCCAACATACATTTTGTATTACAGAATGGACATATTTAAAATTAATCAGGCCACTTTTTGCATCTATTTCTGTAAGTGCTGCTGGCTATTGCCTTGCTGTAACACATCATCAAGGAAATGGCCAGTGGGAACAAGAGTTCTGCAGATTGACAAGACAAGCAACTTTTATTAAATGCAAACTGTCAACTTTTGTACTTTAGATAAACGCTTTGATTTAGGAGGGTCAGAGACAGGCAGAAGGTGTCAGCAGACAGATTGGAAGGTCTCTGGGACTTTTCAAGAGATTTATATGTTGACTTTTGTTTAACTGCTTGGTTTTTAAGCATTTTGGTTTCTTTCAGGTACTCAAACCCACGCTGACATACCTTCTAATTTTGCTGTGTGCTGACTATGAAAGTTTAATAAAAACACTGCAAATTTTCACTGTTCTCAGTGATTTAGCAGGAAATCTCAATCTTGTAGGTAAAATGGCCTAGAAATACCCTTTGATCTGCAGTCTATGTATGTATCATAAAAGCACAGAAACACAGCACAAAATGCTGCAACAAAGACCTGGGGTTTTTGAGTCACCAGGCTGCAGTACATTTTGTGTGTAATGAAATGGTCATTGCTCTTCCACATCGATAAAGCAGTCAGATCAAACTTCTCCTCACCTGTAGGTAGGGGGAGAGGCTGCTGTTCTCTACTCTGTCGGCCCCAGAACTGGTTCTAGCTCTGGGAGAGCCTGTGGCAACAAAGCAGTTGTTACTCTGTCACTTATGTGAGAGTTGTGGTCAGCTGACAGCTGCTGAGGGAAAGGCAGATGCATGGGGTGCAGAAACATCTCTGTATCCACACTCCATTTTCCTTGTCCTTCCTCCTGCAGTATCTCCTGTGCAGGGAGGTTGGTAGGTGCCAGGGCTCATCCTGAGGCAGGGAAAACCATCTCTCCTCGTGTTGCTCAGAAGGCTTAGGGCAGTATGGGAGCACCACTGCCAAACAGCCTCCTTACAAACAGGAGCTGGTGGCTGAAGCTCTCAGGCTCCAGCCCTTCGTGTATTTCATGGAGGATGCTGGTAAGTAAGGAGCCGTGTTCCCAAGGGCACCGTTAGCATTTTGCTCTGGACTCTGTGCATGTCCACACCACGGACTGCTGTTAGACCACTTGTGATGGAAGAGTCATGGTGGAATTTTCTCTAGAAAGTTCACTTTTGAGAACAGCAGCATGGAAAGTAGTTCTTTGCTTTGACTTATTATGGAAAACACATAGAAGGTAGCGGGACCTACCTCCTAGAATATTGTGCCCAGTGCAATATCCTATCCTTTGCTGTTGGAAGTCATTTAAAAGAACATTTTCAACTTTTCCAAACTGCTAGCCAGTTTAAAAAGGAGATTGCTAGTGGCGTTATAGTAGCTGCTTACTTTTATTCATGATATCTGCTTTGCTGTATGTGTTTTCCTGATGTTTTTGCACAAGAGGCTATTTCCTTGACCTTCACATGGTTTGAGAAAAAGGTTTGCATTTTAGATTTTCATTTTAATTTTGTTCTAGTGTCTAAAGAACAAAAACGAGACTGTAAGCTCCCTGGAGGATGTTTAAGGTACGAGCTGTGAGCCAGATGCAAGCTATAAAACTCCTCAGTTGAGACTCTTTGAAGGCAGCTGTAGTCACCTATCTTTGGAGAATTCAGGTCCCAGTGTGCATTAAAGCCAAGCCCCTGGGATCAAGGGAGAATATTTAATACTCTGACCCTGGGCCTGCTTGGTGGTCATGCCTATCTCAAAAGCATAGATTGTTATCCATTTTTTTTTACGCAAATTAATTTTTCCCTCCAGGACTCCTGGCCAGAGAAGACTTTCATGAGATACCATAGGCTTCTACACATTAAATAATTATGATAAAGGAAAGTCTTTCTTCAAAAAAATGTAGCATAGAGATGAATATGCAGATTTACTGATATTGTTGCTTTCCATCTTGCATACACTGAAATTATGGTTTTTTACTGCATTGATCCCATGATCCATGAAACAGATAAACCTGCTGTAATATTGCTGGAAAGTTCCTAGCCACCTCAGTATATCCAAACCACAGACAAATCCAACAAGCTACCCGTTGCAAAGTTAATATTGCTGGGTAAATGCTTTAAGTACCTCACTCTGTGTCAGGAACAATAAATGAAGTCCTTGGCCCAAAATGCAAATCTTAACAAGGCTCACACATATCATTAACAGTGCAACATACACAATAAAAGAATTATGATCTGGGTATGCTCACTACTGTCAGTTTGACAGCGAGCCTCCCTGGGTTACAAACAGTCACATCCAGAGCTCTCAAGCTGCAGGAATTCATCATCACCCCAGCCAGAGGTGAGTTACACATCTGACATCTGCTCAGGAATGGATGAGAAGCATGATGGAGCCATGATATGTTTTGTGTGAGGGTAGGTGTTTAAGAAAACAAGAACAAGAAGTAACAAGAAATGTGAAGAGAAACACAAAGAGAGGCTGAAGACACTCAGATCCAAAAAAGCATTGATAGGACAGTCCTCAGGTTTTGGGTCAGGTGCTGGGTCAACAAAGTTTGGGCTGTTTCATCCCATGTGTGTCTGCAGGACTTTTGTGAATGCCTTGGGAATCAAAAGGACTGTGTTTAAGACTTCCATGTCCATCATCACCATTGTGATCCACATCCTGGAATACCCTGCATTTTTGGTTACCAACTTAGATCGAAAGTAACTCCATGTCAAGATAGAAAGTTAATTTATGATGGGTTCTTGTCATAGTTCCAGAATTCTGCAATAACTACTAGATACATTAAAATATTTTTTCTTCATTCAGGATACTTTTGTACATGTTATAGATGTGTAACATAAGTGTTACAAGGAGTCATGACTTTTAAATTTTAAATTGAAGCATTGGAGCCATCTCAGCTCACAAATATTTTCAAAAATCACTGGCACAAAATAACCTCTTAAGTTAGTCCATAGGTCATTTCAAAGCACTGTGCTGTATAGGAATAGAAATGTGTGGGCTTTGGATGTCTAATTCATTTAGGTGCTCTTCTTGCAAGTCTGTCGATGTCAGTCCTATTGGGCCTATTGCTGAGGAAAAATTATCTGTGTTCATTTAAATGTTAAGACAGGCTCAGTGCTGAAAACGTTAATTAATCTGCATTAGACAGATGATACCAATTAGAATTTATACATAAATCAGAGGCAGAGTTAAATTCAAAAATTAACAGATTTTGTTTAGATGGCTATGACCATGCTTCTACTTACTACAAAAAGAGGGGCTTTTTCCTTAAATTATTTTATTTGTTTGTACTGGCACAATGTGTTCAGCATGGGATCTATCACTATGTCCAAGTCATCTGTTAACTTCATCCACTTTCTCAGATGTTTATGGTTCCCTATCCTATATTGAGTGAAAAATGGACACCAAAGCCACAGGGTGACCTGAGCTGACCTAACATTTGATTGCCTCCATCCCAGTTCATGGGTGAGAGCTGGTGTTGACTTCCAAAGTCTTATGCACAGCTTGTAATTGATTTCAATTTGACCTGCAGTGTTTAATTTTGTTTACCAGTGGGTTTCTCGATCATCTTTGTTGTTTGTTTGTGAGTGGGTGAGGTCAGTGCACCATATGTAGGCCTGGGCCCACAGGAGGTCACTGGCAACTCTAATCTACTGAGGGACCACCAAGGTCCATTTTAGATGCAGAAACTACCCTTTCATCCATGAGCACTGGGGAACACCACAAAATTCAAAATATATCAAAAGGAAAAAGATATTCCTAATAAAAACTAACAAATTTGTCTTCATTACTTTATTTGACAGGTATTTTTGAACATGCAGAGACTTTGGTTTTCAGAAAGAAATCTGGGAAGAATTCATGCTGGTAATATGTCGGCTCTGGTGTCCATATGTATCCTTAAGTAATGGCACAGACGTAGTATTAACAACAGATATTAATAAGTGCTATAGGAAAAAACGATTTCTGAGCAAGCACAACAGTGTGCTCCCAGGAGCCTGTTCTATCACCTACATTGTCTTCCTCTGTGCATAGTTGAAGGTTCATTCATATGGCCAAGGTAAATAATATCAAGATGAAATTATTTCAGTCCATCAGGCAAAGGAACGATCAACTCTCCCAAAGGTGTGACAATGTCAGTAACCCAAAGAAATTCCCTACACTCCACTTCAGAACTCACCTTTTTTTGTGTGCATGTGTAAATGCAAACATGGCCATCTCATACTTTGCTTAACCCCACTGATAGAAGAAATACTTCTGTTTCCAAAGAAGCATTTCAAAGCATCCTGCAGGAAGATGGAGTTACTGGATAATGTGGAGCATCATCCTTATTTACATGAAGGTGCTTCCTGTTAGCATGGTATCCTCCATTCCCTGGCCTCATATTTTGTCTGGTGCATGTGGCTAATCACTCTATAAACAGGAAGGACACTTGAAAGATCATCTAAATAAACCCTGGTGTGTATAATTCTCTGGTAGGTTAATGAGGAAGAAGTTGGCCAAAAAAAGAAAATTGTTATATGCAAAACAGCAGTTATTATGAAAGTAAAAATGTCTTTGTGTATGGGACCTCCATACTGACTAAAACCACTCTGTAAGTAAAACTCTAAACAAAAGGAAAACCTAAACTTGGCTGTTATGTGTGTTTTCTCACAAGCAAAAGCACCCACATATGTTCAGTCCCCATGCGGCCTCAGGTGAAGCCAGAGGAGTTACAAAGAAGGGATTATCTTGCAATCCATTTGCAATTAAGTGCTGTGCCACCTCTGCTCCCTTGTCAGCTGGCTTTATGACTCCTTCTGTGGACTTTACACCTCCAAGATGCCCAAAGCAGACAGTGTGGCCAGGCATTGGGCACATCATAAGCAAATTCTAAAAAACTATCTAACTTAAGATGGACAGTAAAGCTGCTGAAAACTTCACATCATTAGTCAATTTTTTGTCCCTCTTCCAAAAACTCCCAGAGACTCTTGTTCTTCATATTAACTTCTATTTTCTAACACAGAAATTGTTCAAATGAGCAATGCTATTTTACTTTAGTTCTCGGGTTGGTCTTTATTCCATCCAGATGTTACTGCTCATACTCCTGTCTTCATTTAGAGCAAGACTTTGTAGAATACCTAATCTTTAAGTCACTTTTACTTTAATTCACCGCTGTATTTTTTAAATGACTCTGTTTGACATAAACCACTGGCTGGTTTCACAACTGTGGTGTCTCCACCTTTGGCAAACCGTTCACTTAGTTGTTCCATCCACATTTAATGGAATTGCTGGAACCACTTAAAATCCATTAATATACTACAAATTACAAGTACAAATCATATTTGGTGAATTAGTGCAGTTGGGAAGACTGAATAACTTCTACTCATAAGAAATCAAGTCCATTGCAAATGTGTAACTATAGTTTCCAAAACGGTTAAAGATTTTCCACAAATATTCAGAATTAAATCTATGTTTTGAAACATTTATCCTCTTTTGATTCTCTCTCTCTTTTTTTTTTAAGTTTTCATTTGCTAACACATTCTATGGCCTTTATGCATCGAATTTGAATTTGTTGTCACTAACTCTCAGCTACAAATGCATCTGTACACACTATATTAAGCAGTTACACTGCTTTTTTTGTGTACACTTGCATCTGTATTATTCCCATCCATTCCACGTAATAAAACATTCCTCAGGGACTAGATCGTCTGCTTGCTTATGCCCCTTATTGAATTCCATGTTGATGTGCCAGACAAGAACCATTTCTTGGCTTCAGCCAGCCGAAGAAAAACTAACACCACCTCACAGGCAGTGCCGAAAGTTCAGCTGTTCAAAATGAAACTTGCTTGAAACAACCTAAAAGTTTTCAGTCAGTGTCTTCAAATGCATGTTTCTTTGAGAACTTAAAGGATGTAAGAATGTAGATTCTTGAATTAGACTAAATCAACAAATTTAAGTCATGGGAAAGGTCTGGGCTAAAATGTTTTGCAGCTGATTTTAAATTTATTTGAATTGTAGTTTTATCATGAAAACGCATCATAATTCTCAAAAACAACACAAGTACTTAAAAGAGAAAGTAAGTAGTTGGAACCCCTGCTTATAGAGCCAAGTCACAGCAGGGTTTATACCCATGCTAAGCAAGGGGGAACGGCTTGGTGTGGCATTAAATGAACCGACCCACTGCCTGTTGGGACCGTTGCAGCAGTCTCCTAATGCACCCCACAGCTCTGGCCAAAATCTGACCCTGATTACACTGGAAGGGCTGTTCTGGAGTTTCTCCCAAGTAGCCAAGACAGGATTTTATTCTGTTATATTCAGTTCTCTCATTCTTATTGCTGGTTTTAGGGGAGGTGGAGGAAACAGCCATATGATCTGCCTCAACCATATAGCCACCCTGCATCACAGAGACTTTCCATCCCATCTTAACACCCTTAACATATTAGCACATCTTCCACTCAGCCTTTTTTCCTGAGATAAAAAGCAACGCTGAAACCAAACATGACAGCTGTAGCTACTTCAAAAATACGCCCTGCCTTGAATGTTCCATTTCTTTCCTCCTCCGAAAATATAGCCTGCACAGCATTTTGCTGTTGAAACATTTTGTACTTGTATTCTTTGCCCTCTTTCTCCTCCTTTTCCCTTTCTCTTGTGCCTCTTTCCAAGGAGAAAGTTACTTGCTGGAAAGCTGAATGTGTTTGGACTTGTGCTGGAAAGAAGTCAATTGCTGCAGGTGTCCAAACTTGCCAGAACCTGATACTTCCTTACAAATCAGGGTGGGGAAGCAGTTTCATATTTCACCTTTTCTGCTATTGCAATGAACTCGTGCAAATGGCTGTTTGCAATGCTAAAAGGATCCGGAGAACTCCCAGCATCTCTTGCTGCTGTTTGGTTTGTGCTAAGAAGCACTATTGCCTCAGACCCCTTGCATCAGATTCAGCTGCAGCATAAAGAGAGTAATATTAGGTTTCTTCTCCCTCCAAAAGAAGCACAAACTCCTTCTTGGAGCTTGCTCTCTGCTCCTCTCAGCCATCAATGTGGAGCCACACCATGCAATTCTCACATCCCAAGTCATAAAAAGTCCATGCAGATCTTATCCTGTTTCAATTAATTGTACTGCTCAGTCTCTCAAATCTGTCTTTGCGACTTTTTCTCTCTTTGGAGACTTATGGGACCAGAAAGAAGCCAAATATTCAGATCTCAGGGCTCCCTTAAGAAGGATCCAGTTTCCAGAGAGGAATATGATTACAAACAGCATTCAGGCAACAATGTGTTTTAGGTGTCTGCTCTCAGGCCAGCATGGAATAGAAACAACAGCCCCAGCTTTGTCCCAGCAGCTTTATACCGTCTTGGCTTCTCCAGTGAGCTTTCCTGATTTATGCTGACGTGAAAGAGAGAGAGAGAGGGGAAAAAGAGAGATGTGTAAGGGCTACAGGGTTTTGTGGTTGACACAGCCAAGAAGCAAAAAGGAAGAAATCCTTCAAAAATCTTCAAAATGCAGAGTAAGACTGAGTAAGGGATTTGATGGCACTGATTTACTGTTAGGGAAAGAGACAAGTATGCACTGGTAGAAACATCTATTTTCATTGCTGTTCTGATAGAAAAGATTCAATGTTAACGATTGGCCCAGACCTTCAACAGGTTCTGGTTTGTCCCATGTCATGTTCAGCTCATCTGTCAGAGAGTGGCAGGCAGTGTTGTCTTCATCAAAAGAAAGAAAAATCACGCCAAGAATTCAAACTGAAAGATGTGATCTGCCATAATAAGAAAACAATTTTTTTCCTCTGACTTTTCCCAAAAATGTGAAAGCTGTGCTGTCTCCAAATAAAAAAGATAAATGAGACTCAAATCTGCATTATGTTAGCAGAAACCACCTGCAGTTAATTACAATTAGATAAAGGGATGACTTGTCTTTTGGTCCAGATCTTCTGTCTTTGAGGCCCACGTCTGTTCCAAACCACACGAAAGAAAGATTTCAGCTCTGATTTATTCTCTGATAGGCAAAGGAGGGCACTCATGCCTTTTCCACTCCTCACTCCTCCTGTGTGCTCCCATTGCTACAGCCCTTGGTACTGCATGATGTGCCCTACCTTCATGACTTAATGGATTTTGGCAGGGGTGAACTGCACAGCTTAATTAAAACGTTTCCCCCAAAAAATAGTGTGTGTATGCTCAGGTATCCATTTGTACTGGTTTTCATTCTTCAAGGGCTTCTTTCCTGCAGGAAGTAATTTTTTTTAATCAAAGTAAAGAAGACACTTTTTCCCTTGGCCGCAAGTGTCAGCATTAGTTGCATATTAAAGTTTTATAGGAGTCCAGAAATGATATTTTTTCTATATCAAACTCATCCTTGGAGATTTTCCCTTTCAGACAAATCTACTGTTCTGACTCATGTTAGAGATGGGACAACACAAAGAATGGTCTGACAGCATATTTTGAAAGGAAACTCTTTTTTTAGGGTGGCAGTAAACTTTGGGGTTTTATATCTGATCTACCCTAGCTTGTTGGCAATTTTTGTGTGTGCACACCAGACCTAATGGCTGGATTACTTGCCAGAAACATGTCACCCAACGAAAGCAAAGTGTATCACATTGATTGTACACTATCTCTTTGTACACTATCTCTTAATGGTTTCTAAGCAGTGACTTCATCAGGGCTCTGACACACAGTTAGCGGTTCATGCAGACTAAATAACATTATGCAGAACTTCCTTTGTTCTAAAGCCTGTTTTTCATGTAGAGAAGGGATCCAAGGCTTATCCCAGACTAGGTCCCTTTGATTAAACACAATGTAATTCTATTTTTCCGCTGTGTGCCAACAACAATCACCATATCTATCAGTTCAGCTGCATAGCTGTCAAATTTAGATGCTGCATTTACTTTTCTAAAGCCATTATCAACCAGATTTGTTCACCTAATTTCAGTGTAGTTACAAGACAGGGCCATACTATGGACTTCTTGTGCTACTGTCACATCTAATTTAATCATTTTCTGCTAAGTTAAAGCCTAACCTGCCAGATTTTTGACAAATCAGAAAACCATTTCACTCTTTCTTTAACATCTAATCTCACACAAGGGTTTGTGAACAGGCAGGTTCTCCGAGTGATCCACTCCATTACTGCTGTTGCAGAGACGGAAAAAATATATGAGCCTGTGTCTTCCAGACAGCAGTGTGAGAGCTGTGACCACATGCAAAGAGCCAAAAAGCTGAAGGGGGAATCCAAACGCTACCAAATCACGTAAGTGTTTAAACATGCTGGTTTTATTCATAATCAAGTTCTTCCCTTGTCTCCGGGTACGTCTCCACAGCCTGAGGTGGAGAGCTGCCAGGAAGTTTTCTTGGGGGGCATAGCACCCCACAGAAGAGCTTTGTTGCCAAAAACAGTTTCTTTATTTTGCTGTTTAAGTGTTGTTTAACAGTTTTATGCTAATGTGCCTGAAAGCCTGAAGCTGGCTTGTACCGAGCCACGTAGCCATAGACTTTGTTCATTTAAACTCTCCAAAGCTCTGTTCTCCCTGTTTTTCATTATCTGTCCCTTGCTCCTATACCCCCTTTGCTGCAGTTTCGTGGCCAGCACATCAGTGAACAGCAGCAAGGTTGTGGTATGGCTCCAGGGTCCCTGCAACCACAATAAAGAGAGGTAGAACAGCATCCCTGTAGCATGTGCTGGCAATCCACTGCTGCTCCTAAGGGCACGGGGAGCCAGGTGAGTCCTAGCCACTTCTCAGAGTACCCTAGCAGAGGATAGGGAGAGGTGGTAGCAGTGGGTTTGACACGAGGTTTTGAGTAGACTGAGGGTCAGCTTGAGGAACTATGTTTGGCTGTGGAGGAAGAGTTCAAAATGCAGAGATGTGCGAGTTGTGCAGAGTCGTATGCTGGGAAAACGCCCTGAGCATCAGCCCTGAGTGGATGTGAAACCCAGCAATCGTCACAGCTTGATGAATATCTGCCATTTTGACAGGAAATGCCAAATGCCTTGAATTAATTATGTCTCTAACCTTTTCCTGCTGGAGAGAGTGCATTGGCCCATTTGAAATAATGAAGCCTGGACAAACAAACAAGAACTGAAAAGGGTAAAGTCATTGCTGTTAATCAATCTTCAATGAAATTAATGGATATTTCCACTCCTTCTGCCCCTTTACCCCTGCTCCAGTTTACTTCCACAGAGCACAGCCCATATTTCACAGGATTTTGGAGTAGCCTCACCACATAAAAGCCTCAAAAAACAAAAGAAACAGGAATTCAATCGCAATATTCAATATTGCTGAATATTGTGATGTGGCGGATTTAAGGTGCCTTAGAAAGCTGCACCAGATAAGGAAGCAAAGCTGCTGCTGGGGAAGAGCTGTCAAAAGTGGTACCACACAGTAATGTTGGAACAAATCAGGGCAGCCAAATGGAAAATTAATAAATAAAATTTTAAGGAGAGAGAAGCTTACATGGGAGGGCCATGAAGGGCCAGAAAAAGCACAGAAAAAACTAGTAGCAAAAGTACAAATGGTTCATTGCCATTAAGAAGCACTAGAAAACATTCACCAGAAATTATTGTTCTCGGGTTCCCTGAAGGGTAAGAATATCTAGATTAGATATTCACGCTTCATGAAGGAATTATCACATGGACCTTCAAATCAAGTGCTGGTATGTTCTTTACAGGCAGAATTTCCAATGCAAAGACTGAGCATTGGCCCTAGTGTCAGGTTTGTCTCTTTTATAGACAGCAGGAAGAAAATAGCATTGCTGAAATCCTTAACTATTATTTAAAAAAACTGAGTTTAGCTGTGCAGAATGAGCAGTAAAGCTTGAAAATATTTAGGAATTTGGTGAGAGAATGAACTAATGCCAAGTCCGCTGAGAGATACTACTCCCTCCCAAATTACAGCTGATTTATAGAAGTTTGTTATAAGAAGTAGTTTTGTCTGAGACAAAGTACCTAGCGCTATGCTACTGGGCAGACTAGAAGAGTTTTAAAGGATTGCCCTTTGGGGATGATCTCTATCCAGATATAAATCAAATTCTAAAATTCTAAACTGAATAAATCAAGCCTTCTGTTCAGCTGATTATTTGAAGCACAATTTTGGCTATGTTCTTAATAGCTATATTTTCTTCTCTCTTTTTTTTTTTTTTTTTCCAGAATCTTTTTCAAAGTCTGGCTTGGACTAAGTTTTGTATCTAAAAGAGCCTGTTTAAAGTGCATGTAAATATACAGATGTCTTACTTTAACAGTTATTTGCACTGATCCACAAATTCCAGAGCAAGACAGCTCTTCTTTTAAGCAGGATGTATATTCCCAGATTCGAATTTCTTTGCAAGCTTCCAATCAATATTCACTTTTCCAGCAAAGGGGAAAAGTGACATAGAATAAAGGATCGACTGGTAAATCCCCCTTTCTTTTTTCTGTCCCCAGCTTCATAGGAGAATCTGAGGAAATTGTATTCACACTGGGACCTGTTGGGGCAGTGAAGAAAAGTAGAGTGATGTCTGGCTGTGCTGAAAATTACTTTGTGATATAGGAAAGCTTCCTGTGATGTTTCCCAGAAAAACTAACCCTAATTGCTCTTCTGAAAGATGTTTTCAGCACACAAACTGGCATTTGGACAAAGCCCAGCTTTGCCCAGGAGACTCTCTGTCCTTGTTACTCAAAATAGCAGGTAGGTTTTCAGAATGTATATTGTATAAGCACAGTCATACGTTTAAACATGCTCAGTTTGTTTATCCATCTGTATCCACAGATGCCACCAGCCAGGCAACCACTGGGCTTGTGTCAGTGTTGCTGCCTGATTTAAAGATCACCAACTTGCACAGGACTCAAGCACACAGAGACAGGGCCACAGTATGGACTTCATTTTGATATCTCACTAGGATGTTAATGTTCATTAATTAATGCCAGTGTTCAGGGGAAAAGTTATTCAGTGAAGATATTTACTTTTAGGTTGTTTCCTAGAACTAAATATCAGAGCAGAAGAAGGGAGGTGAAAAGCCCAAAGACAAAAAAAGTCCAAACATTTACTTTTTCCCAGGAATAAAACTGACCTTATCTTTGGGATATTGAACAGTTGTTTGTACAATCAATGAAAAAATGGCTATCAAAAATTACCTGTAAGAATATCATTAGAGTTCAGGTCTAACACTCTTAAACCAGATGATTTCTAGAGTTCAGAGAATTCTTTGTGGGTGACATCCATTCATTAACTCAAGATTCATTTTGCAATTAGATTTATACTTCTACTTTGGAGAAAGAAAGCTGGGATCTTTTAGAAACCGAGGGCTGACAAACTGTATTAATTATAGTAGTGAGTCTATCAGCTCAAGCCCTGCCAAAGGCCAGCAAAGTGGTAAAATATTCCAGAAGCATAAAATAACATTTTCTGCAGCCAGTCACTGCCCTTGCATTATAAATCTCAAAGACCCTTTAACCTTTGGGATCTATTACTTTCACAAAAAATAGGAATAGGATTGCTTACTCAACTTCCCAAGAATGAAGTGTGAGTATAGAGACAATTTTTTCCAAGAACTTCACGCAAAATATTTTATGGATTACTTTTCCTAATTCCTATTCCTAAATTATTGCAAATGCAGCAGCCTGTCAATTGCAATTGCTGAGAGTGAGAGATGACCAGTAGGTCACTGTTCCCAGATATCCTAAGAATGTCACCTTTCATTATTGTATCTTAATATCATCCCTTCTGCAATTGCTATTTGCATTCTACCACACACTGGCCCCTGTTGCTTTTTTGGGTGAAATTCCTAGTTATTGAGCAGGACTAATTTATAGCCAGGCATGAAAACACATTCTCGAAAGCAGCAGGGTGACTGGTAAAAGCTATATTGTTTGGGTTAAAGCATAATTGAATGGCTAAGCTGCATCTAGACTTGTCTCTTGTTTCTCAAAGCCTTGATCTCCCCAGTCCCTCTCAGTTCTCCTACGATTTGGGATCCAGTGCCAAAGCCTGATGTTACATTGCTGCGTTCTTACAAACTGGTACAGAAAGCAGAAGTACTTTGGCCCTTGGTTTTGGTCAAGTTTTCACAAAGAGATTATTCTTTCAGGAAGTGTGAATCCATGTGCCCAGTGATGACCTCTTACTGCAGCTGCCGTGTGTCTTAGGGGGAACAGGAGTCAAATAAGGCAAACTTCTGTCCTTCTTCCTCTCTCTCCCAGAGCTCCCTGGCTTGGCAGTTTGCCAGGATCCACAGCTGGGGTCAGATAGGGAGAGCAACTGAGGTCCAAGGTCAGACTACAGGGCTAGTGGGAGACGTTTGCTGGGGCCTGGAGGGGAGAGGAGATGGGGAATGTAATGAGCTCAGAGAATGGGGATCTTGACAGAAAAATGCACTGAGGGCACGGAGATGAATGAACATGGGCTCTCAAAAAACAGGGGAGTTTTCTTTTTCCTGCAGAAGCCAGACCCCATTTCTCTATCAAGCTATACAAACATAAGCTAGAAGTAGAGCGAAAAGGCATTTACTGAGTGCAAGCAATTGAATTGGGGAATACAATGGACATTAATTTGCCAGCAGCTGTCCTAAAATCACCAGAAGTCAGTTTATCTTTGCCACAGGCCGTCACATGGGAAAAACTTCCTGTTTGGTTTCTAAAATGTTTTACTATGAAGAAATAAAAAAATGCATCCACTGGGTTTTTGTAGTTTCTGATGTTTTATACCAGACAAGGCTGTGACTAAACCCAGTGTTTGCATCTCCCATTAGCCAGCTTCGAGGGGATGCAGGTAAGTTGTTCCTTTCTTACCTCAGGATGGGAAAGCTGGCCAAAGAAGGCTCTGAACTGAAGAGAAAACTTCAGAAATCTTCTGTGGCAGGAGAAGTATTACGCTAGAACGGGTAAGAGCCATTTCTAATAAAAAGTGTACCAGGAAGTGTAAACAGAAAGGTTCTTTGGATTACTGCAAGACTTTAATTGATAACACAGTTAACAAAGAGACAACTCCACGGGGATGCTCAGATGCAGTCAAGATGGGCTCCTTACAGAGTTAAGTCAACATGGCACAGAAAAAAGTAGTCCCCCAAGCCCTGGGGCCGAGGCCATTCCAGGCCACCGCATTCACCGCGGGGAATCTTTTTGCAGTGGCATTTTGCCATGTGTCAGCCCTTTGTTTCAGCACCTTCAGCACCTCTGTGCTCCTCAGTTGCTCTGCCTGGACATCTACCTATAGCCGTGTTTGCTAAGCAAAGGCCAATGGTGAGAATGGCAGTCAGGAAGTGGGCAGGGGGAAAAGAAAACGCGTGGATACAGGGAAAGAGGTTGGGAGCTGAGGGAGGTGCTGTGACCAAAAACCAGAGAAACCAATGGAAGGGCAGGCTCACTGCAAGAAAAAGGTTGAGATATGAGGTGGCAACCCAAAGTGGGACTTGTCCCTCGCTGAGAGAGGCCCAGGGACCTGAGCAAGAGAAGAAAGAAAGACTGAAAGACAGGAGGCAGGAAAAGGGACGTGTGAGCGCAAGACTCAGCAACACACACGGGGCAAGGTGTCACCTCTAGCACCTGTACCTAGTAAGCTGAGGCAGCTGCCCCCCCTTGGCCAGAGTAAGGTGCTGCAGTGTGGAGGGCACTACTGCATGCAGCATGGTGGCCACCTTCATTTCCTGAGGGAGCCAAGAGGGGACAAGTGCACCTTGGACCCATTTCTGGGAAGTGCACTTGCTGTTGTGAAATATAGCAGTTCTTCTTGAAAAGCAGTGTAATCCCCTATTTACTACAAGGCGTGAGAAGAACTGTGCTTAGCACCACTTCCTGCCTAGCTTTGAGCTAACAGTGAACAAGAAAGAAGTCTCAAAAAGAAGCTTTGAAGCCTGTTTTTTTTCCAGCTCTGGCCCCATATGGAGCAGTTCTGCATGTGCTGGGTAGTTGCAAGTGTGCCCTCCGTTTGCACAGCTGTGGGCCCTGCAGTTTTGTGCTCCCACAGAAAGATTTGCCTCACACAAACAACCAACCAACCTACCTTCGGTGTGTTTTAAAAGAAGAAAGGCACTTTTGTTTGGTATAAAAAAGTGAGGTTTCTTCATTGCTTTCTTCTTATGTGATTAGATAGAGAGGCTGACAAAAATAATTTTCCAGCAAAGAAATCCCAGTTTCTCCAATTATTTTGCCATTATTTACTTTCAGGCAATCTCTCCCACATTAACAGTTTTCCTTTTGTGTCTACAGCTGCTGCCCCTAGCCCACACGTCTCCTTCTTCGAGTTTTGTCATGAGTCAACCCCAGGAGGTGGGTCAGGCACGACCATAAGCTCAGTTGTTATCTGAGCCGTGTTACTGAAAGCTGCTCCAGAAAGAGGAGGCTCAGAAGAGCAGATCCTCTGAGCCCTTACATCGCAAGGGAAATTACACGTTCTGCACTCCTAAAAGCACAGGGGAGATGAGATTTTCAGATGTGTCAAAACAAACAACCTAGCCATCAATCTTTTCCTACAAGGCTTGTACAACAGCCCTTTTGCCACGCATCCCTAAAGTGGGACTCTCCTGACATTATAAAACTGATCTAAAATATGGGAAAGTCAAACAAAATGTTACAGACAATAACATTCCTTATTTTTGCAGAACAAGCACGTTTTATGAATATGGATGTTTTGCAATGGTACAAGGGAAACTGCAACTCACCCTCTGCTACTAGGCAGTTGGAGCTTCTGGAATGCTTTCCCGGCAAAAGCAAGGTAATAACACACTATGACAGAAAAAAAGTGGATGAGTAAGAAAATATTTTGAATTTGGATTTAAATGAAACCAGAGGCAAAACCAGCATTCAGGACACATCCCGAATCATTCACTCTGCTGTCTTTATGACTGAGGAGATCAGCACAAAGCCAGCCCCATGAGTGGTTTCACCATGTCCTTTTGTATAGCCCACATGCACAAGGCCAGCTCTGTTGCTCAGTGCGGGGAGAGAAGCTCACATAAACAGCCCCCTGCCTATTCCTGCAGAGGTCCTGGTGTTGTTCTTAGCTGAGGCCTTCCAGGAGGCTGTTAGTCTGTTCAGCCTTTTTGCCTGAGCCTAGAAACTCCTTCTGTCCTCTTTTCCCTGTATAATACTGCCTTACTGTATCTGAACTGGGCTGGCTCCTTGGCAAGTCTCTTCTCCCAGTACACACCTTAGGCATTTTAGTGAACCTCTGTGCACTGATAGCTCCTTTCCTTTGATATACTGAGCTTTACAATGTCAAAAAGCACAGCACAGAGCTTCCTGCACTGTGTAACCAGTCACATGGACAAATTTGGGCAGAGGAGGGAAAATGCAAACAGCAAAAACCTGTCCCTCTTGAATGAAGAGAGCACCGTGATGATCTTTCCTATTGACACATAAGAACTGCAAATGGCAGCACAGGTCCTTGTCCGCTGCTCTGCATCCCTCCTAGTGCAAAATCACCTGGAAAACTCTGTGAGCCTAAGAACTGACAAAACCTGAAGGAATGGGAAGAGGAATGCCCCCATCAGGTGTTCCGGTTGGTGTTTGCTGAGTGGAAAACTCAGAGGGAGAAAATATCCATTTACACCACATGGAACTGACCAGGGATAGTGAATCCCAGCCCAAGCACTGTCTGCTCCCTCCTGCTGGGTGCTTTGGGGCCTTGTAGCCATGGATGAAGGCTCCTTGAGAGCCCAGTGCAGTGAGGCCCCCACACAAGGAGGTCCTGCACATGCCCTGGGACGGGAGCAGGGAAGGGGATTGGACTACACTCCAATTCTCCACTGCACCCTCCATGTGCCATGGGACCACCACACCACACTTGACTCTTTTCCTTTGGAAAAGGGATGTCATTGTCAATGTTAAGTCTTACAAGATGGTGCAGAATTTGGTATTTGCCAAAACCAGGCATGGCAGAGTCTTACTGGTCCTATTTCTTTGCTTGCACTCCAGGACACCAGACACATCACCTTGGTGCATCATCCTGCAGGTGAGAATATCCCAAAATAACAGTTGTCTCTACTGTGGGATTTGCTGGCATGTGTGAGGGCTAGCACCAGGTTTACACAGGGAATACATGCAGGAAGCAGAGCAGCCCTCGAACTGTGGAGGAAAAAGGGGCCTGTTTTTAGCAGGATGCAGAGGAGCATGACAAATCACTAAGTGTGGTTTTATGGGCTCATGTGCTTTATTGTGCTATTTTTTCCTAAGCTCCTGTCTTCAGATGTTGGGAGCAGGTGACAACCTCTCTAGCCAGTTATAAAGAGACAACTGTGTGAGTACCACCATGCAGGGTGAAACCAACATCTTGCTCATCTTTAAACTGAAATGACAAGGAAGCTGAGATATGGGGGCAGAAAGCTCCAAAGTGGAAGGGCCAACATAAGAAATAAGAAATGGCAGTCGTTCAGTGGAGGATGCTGACAATTTGGAGTGTTTTCCTTTGGAAGCAGTGAAATGAAGAAGTGATGACAAACAGAGATAAGGGTAACCTATCAACATTCCTTGTAAAGCATATGGCCCTGTAAATGAGAGTTCACTGCCTGATAGCATCCATTATTGTACATTCTGGATGCTGTGGGACTTTTCAGCAGATGCTGCTGAATCTGCCTCTCCTGCTCTGTGTTTTATTATATGGATTACAGCTTCAAAGTTGCGAGCTGGCTGTCTTTAGGTTTAGAAAAAGAAAAAAAAAGGCGATTGTCTGAGCTGTTTTTGAGTTGACTTACAACTAGCATGACCCTGAGATCTTCCTGCCAGCACCCTGACATTCATTTACTTCTGAACTTCTCCCCAGATTGTTTAAGACCAAACAAATATGGAAAAAGCTGAAAAAGCACCATACTGGAAATCAACATCATGATAGTTTGAAACCTGTGTAACATTTTCAGAAAATTCCTTTGCTATTAGCCATGGTTTGCTGGAAAATACACAGCAAAGCCTGGCAGGGGATGGGGGTCTCCACCCCACAGTGCCCTTTCCCCGTACTCTTCTGTCTGTTGACATTAAGTTCAAAGGCAGGTCTCTGGGAGACCTGTTTTGTCAGATGTGGTGGGAGTCTGCTGGGAGACGTGGTTGGTAACTGGTGTGTTGGCTCCATGCATGGCATCATGGAATGCTCTGGAAAGGGACAGTGCAGCTTTATACTTCTTATTTATTTTCATTTAAATCATGGAGATTTAAATGAAAAAAGAAAGCTTCACGAGCCCAGAGCACAATGCCACCAAAAGTGTTTTGGTGCCAACAAAGACTGAGTAGTTAACGCCTGTCGGATTCTGGATTTCTGTGTGAAGGCCAGCTAAAAAAGTTTCTTTTTTTCCAGTGTTTAAATTAGGCATCTGTCCTAGTTTTGTTATTATTCTTCACTTGATTTACCAGCAGACTACCGAAGTGTCAAAGCCTATACAAAACAGTAGCCAGCAATCTGACAAGGCCACCTTCAACATGCTAGGTATCACTTTCAAAATAAATACCGTACTGTTGAAGTAAAACTGAGTTTCCTGGTAGTAAGCCACACTTCCCAGCCATCTCTTGCTCTTCCCAGGAGGTAGTAATTGAGGTTTGGAGCAGCCATGNAGAAAAAGAAAAAAAAAGGCGATTGTCTGAGCTGTTTTTGAGTTGACTTACAACTAGCATGACCCTGAGATCTTCCTGCCAGCACCCTGACATTCATTTACTTCTGAACTTCTCCCCAGATTGTTTAAGACCAAACAAATATGGAAAAAGCTGAAAAAGCACCATACTGGAAATCAACATCATGATAGTTTGAAACCTGTGTAACATTTTCAGAAAATTCCTTTGCTATTAGCCATGGTTTGCTGGAAAATACACAGCAAAGCCTGGCAGGGGATGGGGGTCTCCACCCCACAGTGCCCTTTCCCCGTACTCTTCTGTCTGTTGACATTAAGTTCAAAGGCAGGTCTCTGGGAGACCTGTTTTGTCAGATGTGGTGGGAGTCTGCTGGGAGACGTGGTTGGTAACTGGTGTGTTGGCTCCATGCATGGCATCATGGAATGCTCTGGAAAGGGACAGTGCAGCTTTATACTTCTTATTTATTTTCATTTAAATCATGGAGATTTAAATGAAAAAAGAAAGCTTCACGAGCCCAGAGCACAATGCCACCAAAAGTGTTTTGGTGCCAACAAAGACTGAGTAGTTAACGCCTGTCGGATTCTGGATTTCTGTGTGAAGGCCAGCTAAAAAAGTTTCTTTTTTTCCAGTGTTTAAATTAGGCATCTGTCCTAGTTTTGTTATTATTCTTCACTTGATTTACCAGCAGACTACCGAAGTGTCAAAGCCTATACAAAACAGTAGCCAGCAATCTGACAAGGCCACCTTCAACATGCTAGGTATCACTTTCAAAATAAATACCGTACTGTTGAAGTAAAACTGAGTTTCCTGGTAGTAAGCCACACTTCCCAGCCATCTCTTGCTCTTCCCAGGAGGTAGTAATTGAGGTTTGGAGCAGCCATGCCCTGCTGGGGCTGAGATGTAGCCAAACAGTCACAGAGGAGAAGATGGGATGGAGTGGACAGGCAGAAGGGGTCTGGCAAGGACCTATCTCCCCTAACCACCTCTGGTAGGGATGGCTCACAGCAGCACACACCATCACTGAGGGGAGGGACACACATCCTGTTTCACCTGAAGATTTGTTTCCTCCTTGGCGGACCTAGCCCATTAAATTAACTAGGCTGTTTTCTGTAATTTATTTCTAGTCTGCTGTATATCTCCATTATGTTACAGCCCACCTAAGATATACAGAAAAATTTTGAGGCCTTAATTAGAAAAAATCAAATTAAATTCTTTTAAGAACTTTTGAAAACAGCAACATATCAAGAGGTTCCCACTATTTTCTTTACAAGGCTGAAGTGTTTTCCTTTCTGGGAAAGACTTGCTTTTGCTACCTCTGCAAACTCTGTTTGCTAAAGTAAGAATTCTTCTTAGCATACATACAGTTTCCCAGGTTGTACTTCTCTGTCTCCAGGCAGAAGAGTCTGCAAAACACTTAAAATCAAGGTAACAATACTCACCAAGTGATTTGAAAACACTGTAAAAGTGTAATCAAAAAAAGTGTGATTATATGATGAAGAGACTGAACAAAATACATAATATGCAGAAAAAAGTCTCATTGAAGTAACAAGAAATCTGAAATTTCTGAAGTAACTTTTTCGAACAAGGCAATGAAATTAGCTTTCCATTGAATCATGAGCTTTTTGTTTAAGTGAAATGTTTCTTTAAGAAAGGCAAGAAAGCAAGCTGTGTGGAAGATCTGTTTTCCCCCTTTAATTAATCCCTGTCTCAAACTTTGAAGAGCTTTCTGCCCACTGTTTTAAAGCAACATAATTTATCTTGAGTACTAGGAATCCATTTAGTGGTGTTCACAGTCATTCAACCCCTTCTGCAAAGTCAGTATCCACCCTTGATAAGACTGGCAGATTTCAGTCCAAACTATCACTGTTAAATGTCTTCACAAACATCAGTCTGGCCTTGAGTGAAGGGAAATCTGTAGGAACTTTTGTGCAGGAGACAGCATGGAGCTTAAGAAAATATTGGAGGCAGATTTACACACTGCTTGGTTTCTATCTTCTTGCAGGGCAGAATTTGCAGAGCTGTTGCAATGCTGCAATTGCTTTGTCATCTCAGATGTGTTAGCAAAAGCAGTTGGCTACTCCTAAGGCATCAGAGTGATTTTCTGCTAAGTGTTCAGATGCAAGCTTGTAAGAAAGTTATTTATTTATTTCAATAGGAAAAAAAATTGACTGAAGTCATAAAACTGGTAATGCAGTTAATCATCATATTAAATCTCAAGTGAGAATGTGTTTCATAAAAGAAAACATATTCCAAATACAGCAAAATTTACAGTTTAGAAGAAGCACTGTATCATTAGGAAGCCCTCTTGGTATAGCTATTTTCCCATTAAATGAAAGATTTTGATTGGAAAACCGAGGACACAAATGCAGTAACTTGACTTTACAAGGAATGGCACAAATTAAATGGAGCATTTAACACTGAACATGCAACTCTTATTACAGTGGTGCCCAGAAAGTCACATTTTATATACACAAGATTATTAGAACTACCTTGAAAAAGTGACACCTCACAAGTTATTTGCTTCTATCTTTCCACAGAAATTAACAATTAAAAATGGATGCAGCTCAACAGCTGCTGTTAAAACATCTTTTCCTTGGACTTACACCACAACTGGATTAAGCCCAGCTGACCTGACTCTGAAAGTGAGGGTTAAAGAGATTCTTATTTTTATCCAGTATAATGAAGTTTTACTGGTAACTAAAACTGATGGGAAAAACGTACTCAAAACCAAGTTTTGTTGAATATTTTATAGATATCATGAAAGACATATCTCCCTCTGTGTTTTTAAGAACTTATTTCAGAAGTAGCATTTCAGTGCTTTATGAAAAACAGTTGGATGTTTCGTTGGTTTTTGTTTCACTTTTTTCAGCTGGGTGTTGAATGCCAACACTTGCTACTCAGCTTTTTCCAAACATTTGAATTAAATTGATATAAAGCAGGAAAGCGCAGATAAACCCTCAATTCAACACAATTTAACACCAGTTTCTTTCTGTTTTTAGCCTGATAGTTTTACGTTGCAGCAAACTGGCCAAAACCTATAATGGACAAAAGAGGGAGCTCTTTTGCTGCAGCTTCTCTGCAGAAGTGTGCTTACTTTCCTTAAAATTCAAAGCTGTTTCCAGGATTTCATAACACAGGAAACAGAAGTTATTTGTTCTGCAGAAAATTAAATATTGAGCAATGTTGTTACAAAAAAACCCCAAAAAACAAAAAAAAGCACCAACCAAAAAACAAACAAACAAGAAAAAAAACAAAAAAAAGAAATAAAAAAAAGGCAAATAAAAAAAATCCTCACAACAACCCAAACCTAAACAAAAGCAAACAAACAAGCTCCATTTTCCTTCTCTTCCAAACAGTTATTCTTTTTTAAAAGTCACCTTTTTGTATTGAGCTGGAGGTCCTTCCCTCCCCCTTTCTAAAGTGTGGAGACTGGGGAAAAAAAAAAACAACAAAAAAACCAAAAAACAAACAAAACCTTTTATTAGGCTTCATTACAAAAAATGAAGAAACCTGAAGGCTCTCTTTTTCCCCGAACATCCCGGGATTGCCCAACTGAAAGATTAACATGTTTCTGCTGCATCGCATTGTTGCTTGGCCGCAGTTCCCAAGCTTTACCTTCCCTGCTCTCCGAGCAGCAGGGCCACTGCACCAATGAAGATGGAACTGCGAGCAGGGCAGCCGGACCTGCTGGAGCCCTGGTGCTTCAGCAGTTCTGCTGCCTGGGACTCAGATGCTCCATGCGCTCCCTAAGCGAGCACGGCAGCGCGTCCCCTGCCCGGACAGCCAGCCAGCACCAAGGCTCAGGGTCCGCAGCATCCCATGGGGACAGGACGAGTTCAGGCTCTGCTCAGCATCCTTGGTGTGCCAGACCTTGGTTAAAACCCTTCTGGCGAGTGTCTGCCTGCCCTTGGGGAGGCGCAACACCACCGCTGCTGCCCAAGAGAGGGCAGAGCGGGGGCAGCGATACCCCACATCTCCCCCCGGCCCGGCTTCAGGTCTGGGAAAGATGGTAATAAATATGAAGAATACAACAAGCAAATGAAGGATAGGCAGGGTTGGTGAGCAAGCAGAGGGCTGGGAAGGGTGTCAGGGATCACACTTTCCCAAACCCAGCCGCACCACTCAATCGCAAACACAGAGCCCCTTCCTTCCCAGCAACAGACTTCAGGCTGGATTGCAGTGAGGAAAGGATCAGGCTCTTGAAGAAACAGATGTGATGTCCAAACCCAGCATTTTGCTCATGTTCACTAGAGCCAGCAGGCCACTGGAGCATGAACTTCATGCTAGGTTTTAAGTTGAGACGTGCTTGCCTAACAGAGACATACAGCAAACCCCAAGTTCTGAGGGTGAATAGCAATTTTAAAAACATTATTCCAATTTCAGGAAAACTGCAGCAGTTTCCTCACCCTTGTCTGTGCCTACTTGAACTCCCTCCTCCAAGACAACCCCACCCAGAGATGGCTGCTGTCCCGGGAAGTGTTTTACCTCAGCACAGCTTGTATTTTGAAGAGGCAGACTGCAAGCTGTACTCATATTTCCTGGTTTTCAGTTTTTTCCTTTCTTTCCTAAGTGTACCATTTGACTCAAAACCAAGAGACACCTATTCCCCAGGAATTAAAAACAGCAAGCTACGCTGTAAACAAACTAGGTCTTTGCTGGACTCAAACTCTAATGATGCTGCTTGTGCGTCTGTGCAACAGAAGTGGACTGGTGACCATAATCTACTCTATTTTTCTTCCTGTGACATAAATAATGCTCAGATCCCGTAAATACTGACCTCTCTCCACTCTCTGAATGGAACTTGGCAGCTCCATTCCTGCAGAGCGAAGTCAGAGCCAGGAGAACCCTGAGCAACTCATGCTCACAGGGTTACGTTGTTCATGTGGGGACTGCTCGGTGGCCCAGACCCAGGCTCACTCTTCTGGGGCATCTCTGAGAGATACAGTGAGAGAGCAGCACTCAGTTTAGCATTTAAACACCCTTTTTCACTAGGATTCTTGGAGGGTGGCAAGGGGCTGGAAGGTAGAGGTTTTCTCAGCCATAAGGAGACCAAAGGATGAAGAATTAGAAAGAAGGCACTGCAATAAAAGCAAATATTTTAAGGTGCTGGAATAACAAAGCTGTTGCTTTCACTTAATCAAGATGCAATGGATGCATTCACCAGGCTCCTGATCCTCACAGTACCACAGCCCCAGTCCCAGCAATTTTAAGTGAACAATTCATGTAGTAGCATGTGTGTAATGCCATTTGGACATAGTGGCACATGGGAGCATCCCAAATGACTGCTCAAGAAGGAAAGCCTCTCCTTAAGAGTCGCTCTGGGCAAAATAGAAGAAAATTCCAGGGGCCTGGCAAAACCGAAATATGTGTACAGAGAGGTGAGCCCAAACCAAACAACCAGGGATCATGAGCACCGATACAAAGGATATGTACCTCATCATGGCTATTCCCAAAGAGAGATTTTCCTGTTCCTATTTGAGGTCAGTGTGTGCACAAAAACAAACTGACAGATGTAACCGATTACAACAAACACAAGGGAAGGGTGTGGGCAGCTACCAAAAGCCAAGAAGTGTAGTATGTCACAAGCAAATGTACAGCCTGGTGGACCCACAGCGCTTTTCCAAGCAGAGGTAAAGCCTTTCCTGCGCAGAGACAATGGTAATCTTGGACCATTTCTTAATGTTAGTCAAAGGATTTGGCACTGCATGAAACACGAGGGAAGTTCCTGCTCCCACAGGCTGAACTCTTAAGTCTTGTGACATGTTTAGGAGGTCAATACAATACAGCACGGATTGGTTATTTATCCAGAATTCCATGACTAGCTCGGAGCAAAGCTAAATGCAGAGCTGAATCCAATAAAATTCTTGACTGACTGCAAACTTGGCCCATCCGACTTTGTTATGCAGATTTTAATCACAGTAGTGCAAAATGGTTCCATTCAGACGCAAATGCTTAAAGGCACTGTCCTGAGGATGGGGGGAAGTAGGAAGTAGGAGGTGAGGGATTGTGGGCACTTGAGGACATATCTGAACTCTGCATCCCTGGGCAACCCCTCTGATCACTAGATCTGTATATAACAACTGGCACCTCCTCCTCAGGCTTGTTCTCAAAGACAAATGGCTAGGTGGACAGGATTCGTACACTGAACACAGAAAAGGAATTTTGAATTCCTGCCTCTTCTGGCAAGTTTCTCCCATCACCATTTTTTGCCACTGCTTATTCTCCATCTGTTTTATCTTAAGCTAAGTTGTTATTATTCTCCACAAGGACAAGCCCTAAGAAATGCCAAAGAACACTTGAACCCCAAGAAGTGCATAGGCTGGTAATGAACACCTTATCCTTCCTTTGTACCATCAGCTGGTGCAAGGAAGGCAGGTCAAAGGGCAAGGCTTTTTCCACTTCCTTCTTGGACTGCTGCTTTGTAGAAGGGACCATCTTCCACTGCCATGGAGGGAGGGGGGAAGATGAAGAAGAGACCCAGTCCTACATCTTGCTGTCTGCACAGCTCCTGTTCAGTACAGGACAGAGCACAGGTTGTTCTTCAAGATGTTTGGGGTCTGTAGGTGCTTTATTTTCAATTATTTTCATCAATGTTGAAACTGAAAGTCTGGTGTACTTACTTGTGTTTTGTGACTAGTTAAAGCTTATTTAACTCTTGTATTCTTTGCAAATTCTCTCTGCGTAGATTTTCTGATGCCTAACAACGTAATGCTGCCATCAAAGCATCGGAGAAAATGTTCCTTTTCCACTAACTTACTTTGGTGAAACTTCAAGAACATTGTTATCTTCAAGACCCCCATGTCTGTCAGATATGGGAGGAGTTGGCTAAAGGGTCAAAAACACAGAGAATGACTCAGGCAGAGGCTACTCCGCATCTGCCTAAAAGAACTACAAGAGTGCGTGGCATGTCCCTGTAAAGAA
Organism: Ifrita kowaldi; assembly: GCA_013398055.1. Taxonomy (NCBI): domain Eukaryota; kingdom Metazoa; phylum Chordata; class Aves; order Passeriformes; family Cinclosomatidae; genus Ifrita; species Ifrita kowaldi. Next base: position 446,993 of record VZRS01004576.1, read on the forward strand.
AAACGTTTCATAAAAACCGCTTCTCCCATCTCTGTTTCTCTCTCTGTGTCTTCAAAATCAGTTGCAACAAAGGCACTCACTCTTGCCCATGAGGTTTCTCATAATCAGGTTTCTGTCTCTGGAAGGCATCACTTTTCCACAGAGCACTGGATGAGATCCAAAGCACAAATTATGAGATCCATATGAGGGAAACAGATGTTTCCAGGCAATGTTTATGGGGAACAGCAAATCTTTGGGGAGACATTGAATTACATTTTCTTTAAAGCAAATATTTAAACTGTACAATAAATATCCAGAATGTAAAGCATAAGATTCAGGAGATATAAACAAAGGTGTAGGTATCTTTGTCAAAAAAAAGATTAAAAAGTGCTTGCATAGATCATGTGCGTTTTAGTGACTCAATACATTGGACATGTGGAGCTCAGGAAGGCCCTCTGGTCAGCAAGACTGCGGTGGGAACCACGTTGTCTTCAGCCATCCTGGAGCTGCACAAGGCTGCCCCAAGTCCTTAGCTGATCATACAGACCTCATCACCTCATCCCTTCAATCACTGACCAGTGATTCCAAGGCCAGAAGGGAAGAAACCTCTTACAAGTGGAACAGCTCATTCCCATTTCAGGGATAGATTGCTCTCTTTGCACTGGTTTGGTGCAGCCACAGGCTACCTCTCAGACAGCCTCTGAAAAACCATCAAGCAAGGTATCTCCTGAGCTCTGTCAGGATGGCTTTTTTCTTGCAGTGCAACGTCTGAGGAGAGGAACTGAGCCAAGTGAAAGAAACTGAGTTCCTTGGACCATTTGTTTTGTAGTTCCCATTATTCTTTTCATTGTTTAAAATCAAACCCTACATCAGCATTTTCTGCCAGGGAAGAAATTAACTGCATGGGGGGAACATTCATCTACTGAAGCACAGTCAACATTTGCCAGCTGAGTAGCAGATGGATGGCACCCATTTGCACAGTAGCCCTGCAGTCTCATTTGAGAGGTCATGTTGGCTTAAGAAGCCCTTTCTGCCTTGGAGAGCTTACTCTTGTATGTAGATACTGGGCCCAGCCTTCAAATCATGTATTCATCATTCTCCACTCAAAAAGATCATGTGAAGCACTGGCACAGCTTAATGGAAACAAAGTCTTTGATGTGTTGCACTTGAGACTTCATTTTCTATGCTATTAACTGAATGCTACTGTACTGGCCTCAGTCTCCTCCTAAGCTTTCCCAAAATAAATAGATGTCATTGCAGACTTGGTTAACTTTACAAATGATAGAGAAGAAATCGCTCAGAAATTATCAACTTTTCTGCTCCACATACTGGAAAATATCTGTGTAATATGGGTATTGGAAAGGGACTCAAACCGCCAGCTGACTACACAGGACACTCTCTAGTCCACCCAGGCTTAGAAGCCCAAAAGCAGGGTTGGTCAGGCTGGACAGAGGTTGATCTCTTGCACAACTACTTCAGTATCTCGCTATCATTTTCATCTGTGCAAAGAGATGTGATAGTGCCTGAGGCTGGCTCCAAGGCAGCCGTGTCCAAACCAGGCACAGCAGAGTGAACCCACAACCTGGATAAAATGCTGACAGACACGTCTATGCTGAGTGGTTCTTAAACAAAGTGAGGCGGTGACAGATCTTCAAAGTGGTTTGCTTTTTCATCAGAGTCGAAATTCTTGTTTTAGTAATTAGCATGCTCCAAAATCATTCATAGCTGTTGCAATATGGAAGTGCAGAGGTGTTTATGGCATCTCAGATAGAAGACTTGTTAGTAGGTCAGTGTGTCAGGTAATGTGTTACATGTTAATAAGCCAAGACTGCCAAAATCAGGCAAATTCTTAATCAGAAATGATTCAGAATTCAAACAACCTAGATACTCTCAGAGACTATGGGAAAAACCTTTCACAGAATAAGTACTTCTATCTTCTATAAGCCCAGGTCAGAAGTCTTATTGCCAGATATCTGTAATGAAGCAGGATCCTTCTTGACCAGTGTTTCTAGCATTATTTCATGCTATTTCTTAAAATTGATCTAAAGTATGGTCTTTCTACTCAGGTTAAGGAAAGCTTCACCTATGCCTATCGAGGTCTTGCTGGTGAAATATTCTGATACTGTCCAGGGTCAGCACATTCTTCACAAGGAGTTTTATACTACTGTTGCTTGAGACTCAGATGACACAGGTACGTAGTACCTGCTATGTTGTACAGAGAGCTGTAAATGAAAGGGCAATGTAAGGCATGAGGGAAACAGAAACTATTTTGTAATGTGCTATTTCACTGCACGAAGCAGCTGTGTTAGTTGTATTGAAGGCTAGAAGTGTTTTCCAAAGAGTGTACAAATTCTGACAAACCGTTTCTGAAAGAGGAAGATGTAACCCACTCCCTTTTCTCTTGCCTTCTTCACCCACCACCACTCCATTTGCCTTTACATACAGCATTAGGAAACAATCTTTTCCTAGTATTACAAAAGCATATCATCTTTTCCCTGTCATCACAGAAATCACCTGTTAACTCAGACTCCTCTGTCTTTCCACTCCTTATTGCTATGCCTTCCTTAACCCTCTAATGCAGCCCTGCTTGGACAGCAGCACCCCTACACCCTCTTTGTCCCCTGCTTCACTTCACTATTCTCTAGAGTGCCACCAATCTGCTTTTGAAATTATTCAGAGGGATTTAGCTTCAGATCTCCAGGCCTAGATTTTTACTCTGGGCACCATCCCAAAGGAGTGCTGTGAAACTTAATTTAGCCATCACACCTGCAAAGCTGCAGCACAGAGTCCACTAAGACTTCTGGGCTAGGATTACACTTTGTGCACTTTGTATTCTTGCAGAAATCAGCTACCAGGGAAGCTGCTGTAAACCCATTCTATCCCAGTAAATACCCTGTTTCCTAGTAAGCATAGTTCCTCCAACTGGTGAAGAATGATTACAAAATTAAAGCTTTATATGGTTTTTTGGTAATTTTTTTTTTGAGAACATGAATTTCTTTTTTAGTTCATGCATGTTAGGGATTCTCTTTAAGCTCAAAAAAAATATTTCCAGTTTTCATACGAAACTTCTTCTTCAAGGCAGAGACTGACTTAAAAGTATATAATCAACAAGAGATGGTATCCTTTTCACTGAGGACTAGAAAAGGGTCTAATATTTTTAAACCAGTTTTTAGACAAATTCACTCTAAGTGATAGTTTTGAGAAGAGTAAAAATTATTAAACATTTTTTTCTCCTTGGCTCCCTGTTATGTTTAAGGAGGGCTTTCAGTGAGGTCCAACAGCAAGAACAAGTGGGCAAAGGCAAAGAGAATAGATTCACAAACAAGAGTTCACTGAACAAAAAAGAACTGCGGAGTCATTAACTGAGAAATGAATACAAAGGTGTGGGAAGAAGCACGTTGTTATTGCTGGAATGGAACTGGAAGCTGTGGTGGGAAATGGAGTTAACCAGCTGCCATTCACAAATGGGCATCACCCTCTTCTCCAAGCCCCTGGTAGCAGTGGATTATTTTCACCATCAGAAAATCCTATCTTTCAACACAGGTTGGCTTTCACACCCCCAAGGGAGATCAGAAAGGACACACGTGAGTTCAGGTGTCTTGTAATTCATGCCCAAGATCCGCTCACCAACACCTCAGAGCACCAGAACAAGCTGTACTAAAACCTGCTTGCAGCAATGGCTCCAGCTTGCAGAGAACTGGAAACAAGTTCCCTGTCGGAGGATCTCACACAGGCAGAGACACGCTCCCAAACTGAGAGCTGCTCGTTTGGATTAGCAGTGGGGAGAGCCGGTAGCCCATTGCTGACAGTCACCCTGGGGGGCTGCTCTGCTCCCGTCTCCCCAGGCACCGCCTACAAAGGTTTTGTTTTCTGTTCTGGGAGAAAATGACTCCTGCTAGACTGCTGTAAACCTATCCTGCTCAAGGACATCTTGTTTGTGTTAATCCTGTAGATTAAGCACGCAGCTTTTCAGTTGCGGCTTTGTAGCTATTGTTACCAGTAAACCCCTTACAAGGCTTGTGGGCCAACGCACATTAACTTCAAGGCTGTCACTGAGATAGCTTGAACAAGGAAGAGCCCCCAAGAATCATGAGGACTGACTCTCACACCAAATACTCTCTGTTTTAAAAGAAAGTTTGGAAGAGAATTGCCTCCTGTGATCTCTGCGTTGAAGGGTCTCAGCTGTTACTGGCAATAGGAGACACCAAAGCTGAAGATTGCAGGCTTGTGCTAGTACAATGACCCGGTATACACTGCAAGAGAAGCTCAGCCAGAGCTGGAGCCTCCAGGGACTCAGAGCCAAGTCTGTTGCTTGGGCTCGAGCCCACAGAGCAATCCAAATGGGGTGGTCACACCGGTTGAGATAGAAAAAAATCAGGATTTCCGATAGCATGCAGAGGCACTCTTGCACAACCTCCCCTCTTGCATTTGGCTTAGTCACACCAGGGTCTTGGCTAAGCTTGCAAGTGTGCATTAAGTCATCACTCAAGCACCAGGCATTTGTTGGCTTACTGTTAATTGTGAATGGTGTTACCTGTAAAATATTCACAGAAAGTTCCAGGTGGGTAGAAAAGCATAAAGAACTATGTATTAAGGGCTAATTTTATTTTTACAAATATGTAGGAAATTAAGAACAGCTGGACCATAAAATACTTCTTTGTATACAGTGTTTTTAATATGAGTTCCATCAATTCCCTGGACTTCTCTGGTACTGAGGCTTTGCTGAACAAAGAACTGACTTTTAGGTGGTGTTTTCTTGGAATCAAAGCTAGCTAAAGCATTCAGCAGGATTTTTGCAGGCTTTGCTTGTTTTACTTTTCTTAGACATGTAATTCACTTTACAAATTGTGTGTTATGTTTTCAAAGGAGCAATAAATCATGCAACAGATGCATGCAAGAACGTGATTCTGCACCTCATGTTTACCCTGTAGCTCGGACTTTTGTTGAGCAAGATGCAGAAGGGTCTCACTTTAAATATAGTTAGTCTCAGGCTAACAACATAAACCCTGAAATACTGTCAGCTCAGAACCTCACATTTACTGATCTCAATGGAACCGTGAGCATCTTTAACATGTCAGAGCACCCTGTCAGCTGGATGCACCTTTAGTGAACACTGCACAGAAACATCAAAATGATCAAGCATTGTGTCTGGTACAAAGGGGCTTGCCTGCAGTTACAGTACTGGGGCATTTGCAGTTTCAGCAAGATCACATTCTGCACTTGGAGAGAACTTCCTTTGTGTTTCAGATTAAAGAGCCTCCTGCAAATATTTCTGGACTTTAAGACAGAGAAGTCCATGTATTCCTCACAGATAAAGACAAACTTCACCTAAAGAGGACTTAATAGCACAGCTGCCATTCCAGGATCTTCAAACCAAGATCTGGCCACACTCCAAAAATTTGGTGAAAAAAAAATGTTTGGATGCCATCAACCCAGGGATGTTTTGGATTGTGCTAATATTTCCCAGCAGAAAGTGGCCAGGTTTGGCTCCTAGTGACTAATGAAGCTGTCATACACCATTCCTTCCTGCTGTTTAATAATGCTTTCAAAAAAGCCCTTTATGGAGATGAATAGTATAGTAGTGCTGCAGCTGAGGAACTGGCATGCTGTCAAAGAAAACAGAGCCTGGTTTACTATGCATGGCACTGTATTTTTCATTATACTTCACAAAGAAGTGTTATTAACCGAAAATGAATTCATCATTAGGGAATAGGTATTATTTAGTACATAGTTCAGTATAATTTTGAGACTTGATTCCAATAGTCATATTTCATTGTAGCAGCAAAATTACCTGTTACTCTAAATGTTGATACAATCTTCAGTGTTTTTTAGATCCTGAATTTCAGGAGACAATATCAGTCCTACCAGAAAAATTAATTGCCATGGAAATGCAGTTCATTCTTTCCACTTTCTCCTCAGTAACAGAAGCATGCACACAAGTTGTGCATCGCATACACTTAATAAAGGTGGCAATTCAGCCAAACCAGTGGTGTAAACAACACAGACATGACAGTTCCTACATTCAGATCCAGACCTCAGCTTCTGCTCTGTTGGTGGAGTGATATAATCAAGTCACACATGTGATTTTTATACTCCTTAATTGACTTGTCAGTAACCTTAGGCAATTGTGGGGCACAGCAATATTACTGCTGTGCAGAACACTCATCTGGAAACATGAGTCTCAACCTGTAATCCTACACAAATCCACAAGACTTCTACCTCAGTGCTGTGTCCAGGACTGTCTCAGGCAAGTTCACCTATTTATGGATTCTTGGGGGCCTTTGGCAGCATAGCTGAGAAGGTGTGAAACACCCCTACACTCTTTGACTCTTGCTGTGAAGCATCAGGGAAAATCAAATGCTCTCCATAGCCATACAAGCACTCTTCACCACATGTTTCTTTCAGATGTAAAGCAGGGAGACAAGAGACTGACATATCTTATCAACTCTACACACAGAGCTCCATCAACATCAGCCAGATGAGCCCAAACTGATTTTCGGTTCAAACACAGTTGGCTTTCAGAAGCTGCAATCAGAGATCACAAGCCTTATCTGTGCAGGGAACTTTAGATAAATAGTGCAGTCAGCTTGCTATAGAGCACCTTGGGTTTGCACAAAATCTACTTTTAACCATTTTGAACATTTGCAAGTATCAGATGTGGTACTGCATAGATCTAGCTTCTCCTTTTTCTATTCTGCGATGGAGGAAAACATCTCTGACCATTTAAAATCAGTATAACCCATGCATTTGGAAAGTTAATTATGGAGCAATACAGGGAATAAACCCATCCTGCACAAAGCTTCACTCGACAACCTTTCTTACTATGCATTCCCTTGTCCTTATTGAAAAGTGCAGAGTTAAAGGACTTAAAATCAGTTAGAAGGCCCATTATTCTCTTGCAACATACTCATTTTGTCACTGCTTATTTAAACTGCTGGCTTAGAGGTCCCAGTGTCAGATACCAGGCAGCTGTAGGTATTTGGAGTCACACAGGCAGATAAATTTGGCTTGGCATCTTCATACTCCTTTTGATGCTGAAACCAGCGAATTGCAGAGGAATAGCAGGAGACCTGAAATCAGTCAGTTACTTCTGTGGAGCGTCTTTCCAGCAACTTCACTCAGCAAAGTGTTATTTCTGGCTTCCATCAACTGGCAAATGGCAATTTAGATAGTGGCAATTTAAACGACCTGGCCAACCATTCTAAAAACGGTAGAGTGCTCACACTAGAACTAACACATCAAAAAACCTTCAAAGGCTACACCTCTCCTTCCAAATAGCAGAAACCTAAAGCCAAGCATAAGGGATCCCTGAACCTGTTAGAAAGGCGCAGGTCTGTGTTTTCTTTTTTCTTTAAAGTGGGCTTGAATCAAAACAGGACAATTTTTCAACTTCCAGGATGTGTTGCAGTCTTCATGATTCACAAAAGCCCAGAAAACAGAAAAATACAAATGCACTGTTTATTGTAAGAAGGCAAAATGCATTGTGCATTCAGGAAAACATTGACAGAAGTAGCATTTTTAATCAAGAGGGCATTTGAGCAGTTCTGTAACTGGGTAATCCACAGAGTGGATCATTAAAGTCAGTGAGAACCAGTAACAGCAAGCACCAATGGCCAACCAAATGAATCTAGATATTATTCACCACCACTCCTGCACCACAGTCCATTAAACCCAGTTTATGTCATAGTACCACTAGTCCCCAACATTACATATTGTTTAAACAACATTTTTATTGAAAAACCTGTTTTATGAAATTCTCCCATCCATTTGCACAGACCGTATCTCTATTTATTCATTATCCCAGTACATTTTTTTGGCAACCAGAACCACGTCTTACAGGGATAAACAATATTTGGAAGGCATCCGTAAGTTTTCAATTGTTTCTAATGCGATCAACGGCTGGAAAGCGCAGAGGAGCCAGTTCTAGAGTGCAAGTGCTGCCCACCAGAATTTCAGGACTGTTGACACAATGGTCTCAGCACCCCCGAACTGAACAGGGTGAGCAGGCTCGATGGCCAAACACCACATTTCCCTGGATAAACATTATTCCCCGGATACCAGCACCAAGTCATCCAGTGCAATGGTTTATGGCACTGCTGCTGAAGGTGCTGCCTCTGGACCGAAAATTGACCCTTTGATTGCTGGAGGTTGTGACACATCAGTCTTTAGAGCACTGAGCTAGGTTCTGTTCTGGCTGAATTTCTATTTCAATAGTATGATTTAAAGGGAAAGTTTTATGTTAGCAGTATCACAACTGTTCACAATGCTCATGCAATATTCTGATACACTACAGAAAGCTTTATTCTGTAACAAATTTTCACAGTAGGTGCAGCCATTTATTTTTACCTCAGTTTCCTCTTATGGCTGTCACCCCCAACTGATACCAAAATTTTTAGATTTCATCTGGGGAACGCACACTGAGGAATCACAGCATTACATGTGTTTTAAAAGGATAGTCTGGAAAACAGTGGATAAAAGAAAATTTCTTCTAATGAAGCTTGACGTGGATATTTGAAACAAGATCCATGAACTTTAGAGCATTTGAATTTTATGGATCTAAGCATTCCACTAGTAGCTGGACAAACAAAGTAAAATGTTTCCATAAATTCCTAAGAGACACACAACATGGTATCAACAAATTAACAGCCATATGCAATCTTGATGGGGAGTTACAGAAAGTACAAAAAGTCCAAGGTAGATTTTAACCAGCATCTTTGCATGAATAGCCACAAGAAATTAAGAAGCAAGGAAATCCTTATTCTCTATTTCTGTCTCAAACCCACTGCTGTCAATTACCCTCCTGAGGAGAAAGGCCCAAGAAGTCCACCTGAGCTGCACCCTACTTGTCTCACAAAGTATTGGAGCTGGTAACAGAAGCATCCCACGTTTCACTGTGAGGTTTCCAGGAATCTTGAACTGTAAATTTGAAGACCAGAGTACTCTGATTCATGCAGGAGCAAGACTGAAGCACTGAGAGGTTTCAGCCCATGTTATTAAGGAAGTTTTTTACTGACCTGTGCAAGTTTGAGGCATCTAGAATCTTCTTGGCCTTGTTTCATACAGAGACCAAATTTCTGACAGTTTCAGGTAAAATTTTTCCCTAAGTTGTTTTTCAGTTCCTCCAAGAGCTTGATAAAACAAAATGGAAAGAAGCACGCAAAAAGAGGTGAATTTCAACTTCACATTTGAGCAACTTCGGGCAGAATTACAAGCAGAGTTCAAAACTGAGTGACAGGAGGAGGCAATATACCCCTTGCTTCAAGGAGCAACAAGAAGTCACTACCCCCTTTCCTATCCAAGAATGGATTACGCTGCCTTTCATTCTGTCATCGAATGAGGATACTGTTAGCAAGGGTGGCCTGGTACAGTGCTATGAGAAAAACAAAACCTGTCCCCAGCCCATGCCAGACTCACATTGGTTAGTAGGCCATGGACTGTGCCTTTAGGTTGCATAAATTGGTAGTGCAAGCCAGGACACACCACACCACCGAGGGTGACTCATTCACCTTGAGGTGATTATGAGCCCTGCCAGTGTTTAACAGAGCAGCTAAATGCACTTTCTACTAAGAGGATGCTTGTTATGTTTTCCTAGAAAATCATTGCTTTCAACTTTAGACCTCCCTAATCCCCTGACAGATGCTTTAACCACAAGTTTGCTTTCACGCCTCAAGACATGCAAGTGACCACCAAGTTGAGTTTCATCCCCAGAGTTTACATTACAGGCTGTTTACCCATGATGGAAAGAGTGCCTGACATCAAGATTAAATCAACTTCAAGGACTCCAGTAGCTGGCAAGTCAGCTCTGCTTCCCTTCTCCACAGTTTTTCAGATCTGGCTGAAATCCTGCCCTCTTCCCCCTTGGAATCGTATCCTGCCCACAGGTATGCTTGCAAGGTGTCTATTTTTTAAATCTTGAGCACCAGTTAGTTTTACATCAAGATAGCTCTTCATTTCCAAAGGATGGAACTTCTTTCCTACTGCCACAGGGCTAACATCATTACTTTACAGACTTCAGGTACCACACAACTAAAGGTTACCACAACACTGAACACCACACTTAGAGAAGAGCAGTAAAGCTTGATGTGCAAGCATCAAAAGAGCTGATAAAAGAATAAACACTGAGCAGCAGTTCATCACATGGTTTCCCTCCCAGTGATCCAGGATTGTTTAAAGCAATACTTTACCCATGTACAGGCTTAAGAATGCAATTGTTATGCTGCAGCTCTGGAGGTGAACTGGATTCACGTATAACTTTCCAAAGTTACCTGCCCAGTGGATAATGCAATTTCAATGCAAAAGAGTGTAGTTAGTTTTAGAGAGAGACATAAAAGCTAGATAGACTGGGATGTGGAAATATGTTTCGCAAATAAATCACAATTTCTTCACTTTGAAGACTTGTTTGTGTCTGTGAGTGAAAATAGAGATAGGAAGACTGCTTTTTTAATGAAAGGATTTGCCGGGGAAGAAATTTTGTAGTCAGGATTAGCCACTCAACACCCACAAACTGCAGGACCAATTCCATGGAACATCAATCCCAGAATGGCTGTCTTCAGAGTACTGAGCCTTTCTGAAAAATATCTCCTCATAACACATTGTCTAGGCATATCAAAGCATTAAACTGGCTCTAATTAGCAGAATTATCCTTGGGCACCTCCTACTCCACACGGGTGCTTCAAGCAGGGGAGTTCAAGCCAGAATGCTGGCAGGTGAAGTATGTCCCAGCACAGAGTGCTCGATGCCTCTGTGGGCATTAACATTAACTTCCACCGCAAACTAAAAAAGCTGAATTCTGTTAGGGGTTGCTGAGGATGTTCAGCCTCTCAGAGGAGAGACCAAAGACTTCAGCAAGACACTAAGCCAAATGTTACCCAGAAAACTCAACACCTCATTAGATAAGCTCTTTAGTTTAAACCCCTGGGTTGACAAGATGACTGGGACAGAGATGAAAATCCAGAATCCAGAAGGGATCATTGCCCAGAGTCTTCTGGCAAATTAAAGTCAGTGGGAATATTCAGCTGTATTGAAATAGCCATTCCTCCATACAAACACATCAGCTCCTTACAGGTGTTTGGATTGCAAACTACTGCACAATGCCTTCTCTGCAGCAGATAAGTTTTACGTTTGTTCCCAAAAAAATCCATCCTGGTTCTACACAAACTACACCATCAACTAAGAGCAGTTACTTGAATCAATTTAGGGAACTGTAAGAAATGGTTCTGGGAAAAAGCAAACGCTGTCTGCCATATCATGTCCTTTTTCAGTGGAGCTGACAGGACAGCTGCCTGTTATTACAGTGCACCCCAGGAAATGCTTAGCTGCCAAAAAAGTCCAGGGCCAGCAAGGGATTAGCAGACAAACAGAATTCATGCACCTGGAAGTCATGCAGCTAGATATGCCATCTTTGTAAGATATGATACTTCAATCTCATTTGCAAAGAAACAAGAACAAACAGAAATTACTTAATGTCATCATAATTATGATAAATCTAGGAATTACTATACAGTTTTGTGACTAGATTAAGTGGCAGTAGTTTTCATTTAACTGCAGTAATCTGTTGAAGGACTTATATAACTGTCATAAATATAATGCTCTCTGTTTTATGTTTAAGCTGTTCCTAAATAATGCAGCATTAATACCATGTTAAGTGACCAGAACCCTGATGTCTTTAGAGATGAATAATGTAGATGGTGCATAGGACTTAATGATTTCTTGTAACCTGTGCGATACAAAACTTTCATTTCCTTCACCAATATCTTTTTAACAGCAAAATTTCTGCTAGGCAGAAATTTTGAAATGAAGAAGAAAGCCCATCCTCCTTCCATCACTGCATTTGTCCTTCACAGGCATGCTTTCAAGAGCTGCTGGAGCCATGTGTGCTGGGTTCAGGTAATGCCTAGTGCCACCCCCATGTGCCCAGCCTGTGTGGGAAGGGCTGGATAGCAGCTGCCACATGAAGCTGAGCTGTGTTCTAACCAGTTCCCTCACTGCATTTCCATGGACCCTCATGCTCACTGCCACCAGTTTTAAGTGGAATCAGCTTGCATCCTTACCTCAACAAAAACAGCAGCAGCAGTACTGACAGCCTAAGGTATCTATTCCGACATCAAGGTGGATGACACATATCCAGCCCAGTGTCAATGAACTTCTAACAAAACTGCTGCACAGTCCACTGAGAAGTATTATACAAGCCTCAGTGGGCACTGGGGGTCAGACAGTCCAGGACAGCTCAGGTGGAGACTTTTCCTTACAGTTGTGTACATACTTACCATGCCAGCAGAAACAAGTTAGTGGAAGAGTCACTGAAATATTTAAGAATTCAATAAATTAGTTCTGCCCTTATTTTAAAAATACATTCTCAGCCAGCTTACAGACAGAAGTGACAAATGCTTTAAGAAGTTTCAGGAATCAAAATTCAGAAGAGTTGTCACACCCTAGGAAACAACAGCAAAGAATAGCAGGAGAGCACCAGAGTTATCCCAATTGTGGCTGGAGAGTGGCTTTCAAAAAGGAGCCACCCTCAACCTGTCAAGGTAGTAGCTACATCATCAGTACTGAGATCATGCATTATAGAAACTCCTGGGAATAACCCTGTAGGAGTAAGCACAGTGCATTTCAACAAAGTACAAGTTTTTACTAACAAAGACTACCAATGTCTTCAGTCACTGACTTGAACATCAGAAGCAGAAAACAGACTCTGATGCATCTACCACAATTGCATACAGGATTGTTTTGAGAACAGTGGCCATGCAATTGCAGTAATAGCTCAAGGTTTGGAAATGGAAGTTAACAAACAATTCTTTCCTCTATTTTTCTGTAACTATAAGTTAGCTATAAAAGTTTTCTTGTAGTTGTACAATTTCAAGCTTACTGTTGTTATAAATTAAGAACTATATCTACTGGATCCAGTTGCTCACTGCAGTACTGAAAAGCCGAGGTTAGGAATAAAAGTCTGTACTTTCCTATATTCTGCCATCTGCTCCCTCAACCTCTTCTTAATCCATAACCTGAAAGATGCCCCATCTGCTCCTATCTATTTTATATGATAGTTGAAAAGAGAAATCTGCCAGAGAACACTGTTCTGGAGTTGCGTGGATCCGCTGACTCAGAGGGAACTAACTCCCTGCTACGGGGGTGGGAGACCTTGGGGTCATATGTACAGAGGGGGTAACAGCAGTGGAGAGCTGCAGCCCATTAAAAGCACGTTCACATCTATTGACCTTCCCTGGAAACTCAAACAAGTAAAATGAGTGGTAGCAATTCACAAAACTTCATCAGTCCCATGAGGATGTTACAAGTATCCTCTGCTCTTCATGAATCCCTAGTGCTCAGTTTGTTTCCAGTTTTCTTGCCCAGACAAAATATTGAAAAAACAGAAAACTTGAGCCTAAAAACAGCTTTCCCAGTCCCTTAATTCCACTAAGAAATCTCCCAACTGCAACCTCCTCTTCCTTATGCAGTAGCATGACCAATGCAAATGCACTCCAACCTTCACAGATAAAAAACCCCCTAATTTTATTCCTAAATCAAACTTAGTTTCAATGTACCATAGTTGCAATGAACAACTTTCTCAATGTACCTATTGCTCAGCTCTTTAAAACCAGAAATGACCATGAATCAGTGAAAATAATACTTGCCTGAATGCTCTATACAAGCAAAATTTTTTTCTAGCAAAATAATATTAAAAAGTCAAAGTAGAAGACTATTCTGGACATAGACCATGTAATACAATCACTGTATCAGTTTTTGTTGTCACCATTTTCAAAGTGTAATCACAAGCCATACCACTAATCAGTAGATATAAGCCCTCACACGTGTTGGCTTTTGGTGGTGATTTCTGCCCTGCCCCCCTCCTTTGGTTTCACTTTGTAAAGTCTCTGGAAACCTTGTGGAAGCAGAAGATTGACAGAAACTCATCAAAAATCAGCTCCATCAGTGATTATGGGGTGCTGATCTGCCCATTATCTTTCTACTCATTTTTCCATTTCCAGCAACCAGCCTCCTGCATGCTGCCTTCAGGAAAGAGCTCCAGACTGCATCAGTCACTCTGTTTGCATACAGAGTGCTAATGAAGCCAAGAGTTACTTCTTCTGAACCCATCACTCCTCTGCACTATTCTGACATAGAAATAATCTGGAGCAAAACTCTCTGTGTGACAAAAAAAAAAAAAGTTACACAGGCTTTAAGTTAAGCAGTAAATCTGATGGCAAAGAAAAGATCTCCTTTCTCAAATTATTCATGCAGCAAAATACAGAAATAGTCATAAAAGTAGGCATGAAACACAAGCCTTTTGACATTCCAGGACAAATGCATGGCTCCACATAGGAACAGGCATCCACAGCACTCTCTGTGCAAGTGGGACACCCTGATCTCAACTTATGCTTTACATACGGGGTTTGAACCTTGATTTCCAGACACTTAGGCTAGCTTGTAGAATGAAATTGGAAAACTGGAATATTAACAGCAGTCCAGAAGAAGCAAAAGTGGCCCTGGGGGGAAAAAAGTAATCTACAAAGGGGAGCCATTATCCACAAGAAAAACATGCAGCCACAGAAGAGGCCACAGCTGCCTTGCATTTTGCAGGAACAGGAGGCCTTTGCATTATTCACACACACACACCCCCTAATCTTCTTTTATTGTTTCTGTAGCCATAAAATGCCTTAGTCTGGATTTTCAAGAACTCTTAGCATGCCTCCGATCAGGGAGAGACATGCAAGGCAGCCCACAGTAACTTCACTTGGGTACTGGCAGTTGATAAACCACCAAAACACAGCATCCCAACAGCACAGGCACCTGAGCCACTGTGCCTGATGTTACAGTGCCACCTGAGAGCCCATGCCACTGTGTGGTGAGGTGGGCACCCTGAGGGACTGACATTGAGACCAAAACCTCCATGTACTCAGTCACTTATTGCTGATTCCTGACCTAGTAATCCTTGTCTCCCCTCTCACATTCTGCTTTTCCAATTGCATTTGCCGTGTGTGGGTGCTGGCCCCCTCCTAAAGCTGCTGAAAATCAACATCTTTAGTCCTGAAGCTGCTTGGAGAGAATATCATAGCAACTGCAATCCTGGATGTCCCTCCAACACACTAACTCACTTCATGCTACTAGGCAGGAAACATCTGTTTCTCTTTGCTCAACCAAGTTTTCCTTATAAAGTGGTCCTGAATGTGCAATTCTGGGTCAGTTTGGACATATACTAGCAGATGAGATATTTTTACTCTATTACCCAAGTTGGAAGTGAATTATACTGGAATAGCTTCAGGAGGTCCACCTAGAAATGGTAGTACACACATGGAAGTAATTTATTTCAAAAATAGGAGAGTCTGAGTAAATTTACACAGTTCATAGTGATTTTTCTGAAAGGCCTTTTTCTGCAATATTCCCAAGTAGGTATTTACCTAAAAATTACTTGGTAGACAGATGCACACTGTGCTTGAGAGTACATGTACTGATGTTTTGGTATTGGAGTTTAATTCCCTTTTCTCCCCAGTGGTGAATTTGCGTATGTGTGGAGAAAGGACGCCTTTTACTTCAAGCAGTGTGATTCACACAGATGCACGGACAGGAGGTGACAAGTTGCACTAGATATCCCTATGGATTTACTTTACCCTGTGCTTATAGGTAAGACTAAGATATAATCACTACCTTTCACAATATTGACACTCATTAGGTAAAGTTTCAAACAGTGTAAAACAAGATTGTTGAAGCAGAGTTTGAAAAGTAACCTTTAAGACCTTAAAGTAGCTGGAGTCTTTAAAAATAATCAAATAGAAGGGAAACTTGAGTACTAAATTATGCTGTGACCTAGATTTTTTACATATCTATAAAATGAAATTTCCATTTGTTTGCACCAAATTATACACATAAATTACCAAGTTATATTTAAATTGTCGAGAATTGAAAGGGTTTTTTCACAGATCTACTTCATAGAACTCAACCATTCACCTACTGTAGAATTCCTTTTCCTTTATCTGTTAAAATATCCCAAAGCAGCAAGCTCACAGACAGCGACTAAGACACTAACAGATTGTGTTCCCAGCTACTTCAGGGAAAAAAATACCATGAGGGATGTAAAAGTTAAAAAGATGCCATCCTATAAACAAGCAGTACATAATCCTTTTTTTTCCTCAATTAATAGAGGGTAAGGCATCTGCCCACAATGCTAGTAAGACCATTTCTGGATCAATTTAAAAAGTCAGGTAGTTGCTATCATTTCCAGAAATGCTTAAGCTTACACAAGCATGGTTCCCAGAAAACCTTCCAGTACAAAAAGGTACCAACAAATCAGTGCAACAAATATCAGGAGTTCAATATCAATTTCGTGTTCTGTTGTGAAAAGACAAACAAAATTGCACAGTCACAAACCACTGAGAAATAAAGGATCTGCAGAAAATATTCCTTTCTAAGGCCATAGAAATCCATGCATAGAAAACTGGTAACAATAATTTAAAGTCAAGAGAAGTATTTAAGATGCACTACATGAACAAACATGCATTTTACCCTTTTGTTTTCCAAAGCAGACAAACCAATACACAGAGTTATTAAGAGGGGGGAAAGAGATCACAAGGCAAGAGACTTAGGTATTTTAAAAGAGGAACAAAAATAAAACCCCAACCCAACCAAAAAACCCCACCTTCTCTTATCAGAATTTCTCACTAAACTCACTGCACTTCTCTATCAAGGTTTATTTCTCAAACTGGTAGAATTAGCAGTCAGATGATCCTGTTGTGATATTTAAACTCATGGTCACCTTCGTCCTGTCAATGCTATAAAACCTGGGTATATCAAACTCCTTTTAGTTAACACACAAAAGGGGGCAAGCACATCCTCAATGCACCTTTCTGACTTCCTCTAAGCCTTTGCATTTGTGACTGAGAATGACATATCACTTTTCCTGAAAACCATCCACAGTTAACTCTTTATTTTAGTACTCAACAACTCCCTCAAACCATTTCTCAGGGCATGCTTCTCTTACAGTTAACAACAACAAGCAAACACGCCATGCTTTTTTTTTTTTTTTAATAACAAGGACAGAAGAGAGCCAGAACTGAAATAACAAAGGTACACAGCTAATTCTCCCTGTGTCAGACAAGTGAACCACGGGAGCATTGCGCTCGTGGTTCTCCCACTTCCCAGCCCCAAGGCAGGCAGACACCAGCCTGCACCTACAACAAGGCACACTTGTGGTTTTGTCAGTTCCACCGGCAGCCAGGTGTAGTAGCGCTGTGACTGCACCGTGTGACCCTCCCAAAAGCTCTGACTGTGGCTCTTACACTGTGACAACCCTGGCATCTAGGCTTCAAGAGTGAAAGACTCAGAGAAAGTCTTTCATGTCTCTGCAGATGAAGGTTAACTTATCTTTATTTTTACAAAGCTAAACAGACAAAAACAGCAGCTGCAGATGTACACGTAGTTCTGAGTAAGCAAAGCTTCTTCACATGGCCTGCCCTGCAGTATCCCTTGTGCTAGCCAAGATTTCTGCTGAGCAAGGATACAGACGCACACAACAGATCTGCCCATATTCTAAATCAGCAGAGCACAAGCCATTTCTAATACAGAATCATTCAGAAGCTTTAATCTTCCTCTTGCAGTCAATGTATATTGACAGTTTTTGTTTTTAAGCCACAGGACCCTAGCCTCCCTCTAGTGCGTGGATGCACTTTACAGCAGTGCCACAGAGTCCCATGGTAAAGTAGCTCTCAGAAGCAAGATAAGTGTAAGAACAAAGATAGTCATACAGTTAAAGCTACTGAATATTTCTGGGAACACCAGACTGTGTCCCTAAAGTTCTGACATGAAAGAAGATTTTATGCTAAACAGTTGAAAGTATTTTATTTAGGGTGTTCCGAGCAAGGACGAAGAAAAAAATAAACAGTATGTAACAATAAATCACTAGAGAGCACCAGAGCAAGCATGCACTTAGAAGCCCAATTATGCAATTTCAAGTCAGTCTTTGGATTGCTTGGCTTTGCAGTTTTGATGTAGTTCTTTCAGTGTATTTTATGCAACTTAAAACACACAGCATACATTGATAATCAGGGAGCAATTTCCCCAACGTTATTCAGGTGAAATTTGATTGCTTCTTCTGTTTCCAGATGGCGACCAAAAGCCTGCTAAAACGCTTGCAAGTTAACCTGCTGAAGAAACATGGCATATGTGTCTGATTACGAGTTAGTATATACACCTCACAATAAAACCTTAACTTGTACCTTTTCTACTGCAGATGTGATGAATCCTTTCCTGCTTTCTGAAAAATCTTGCTTAGGGCCGAGGCACTTTCACATCAGTGAGGTGCTCATTGCTTTGCCAGGAGACATCAGTATGAGGGCAGAAACTAAGCACAAGGGAAAAAGAAAACCTGCCCCAGCCACCAACCATTTAAAACCTCAACCCATCCCTGAAGCAGCTGTGGAAATGCTGGCAATTACCTCAGAAACAAGAAGCAGCTGGGTTCCCTTCCCGATCTTTACAAAGCAAACAAGGAGAGGGAGGGTCTTATGTAATGAAGTGGGCTGGGAGTGGTGGGAGAACAAGTGATACTGGAGGAAAGTGTAGAGTTAAAAGGCTGTCAGTGTACAGTTGGACAATCTGTCTAAAGGGCCTTGCGGTTAGTTACTGAGGGAGTGGGGGAGAGTATAGCCTCAGTTTAAAAAAAAGAAGTGCGTTATCAGAGTAGAGATACTGAATGTGGATGTGTGAGCTAGGCATGGTTTCTGTGGGAAACACCAGTAAGAGCCTGGTGGTAGTCATGACTGAGGAAAGATAGTCTGGAGGCGGATCTGTGTATTTTGTTTATTTCATCTGCTTCTTGCAGGACACCCTGCAGATGGAGGGAGAAAAAGATCAGAGGAATTTTTCCTACCTGCTCTTTATCTTCCTAGCACACAGTGATGTATCTGTAGTCGCCATGTGTACGGTTAATAATAGAGCTTAGAAAAGTAGGAAGGGGTTAAAATTAAAATAATCACTTAGCAAAGTATTATCAATGTTTGTCTTGTTTTTTCTTGGTTATGTGCAGGGACTCAGCTTGCCTGTATAATGATTGATTTGCAAGTTTGCCACTGGAAATACCATTTGTACAGAGAACACATATATTTGCATGTGTGGTTCTGCAGGCAGTAGTAAAACCACTTGAGCTCACAGCCCTATGAGCCATTCAGGACCATACGATACAGCAGTCATACACATGCAGATAACTGGGATTCCCCTTTTAAAAAGTGAGAAGCATTTTTACTTTTCTTTCAAATATGACTGCTCTGTGTGATCCTTACTCTTTGTGACTGGTAATTATGCATTCAGCATCTATATATGCCACACTCTCATGAGGAGAATTATGGTGTGCTGGGGTGCATCAGGAAGAGCATTGCCATCCAGTCAGCTCCTCATAGGAATTCAGATGCTCAGGTAACTCTATCCTTTCTGGTATACACTGGTTTCACAACAGGTAAGCAGGAAGCAATGTAACACTTCTCATTCCTGGATGGGCTACATGGTCTTGATTTGAAATAGAAGTATTCTACCTCTCTGTCCTAAACTTTTTATAAAATGTTGTAAATGTACATTTGCAAGAGGTTAAGGAGACATCTCCCTCATGAGTTTCAAACGGCCCACAATAGTGCTTACTAAGAAGAGAATGCTAAAGATCATATCAACTCTTATGGGTAATTTTCCCATTTTTTATTTCCATAGAATATTCCTCATTTTCACTAGGCAAGCTAAAAATATTAATCTGCTAATATGTCCTGCAGATTCACACCATAGATGATGCTCTTTAACTATAATCAGCTGTACAGCACATTTTACAAAGAAACAGGGAAAAGTACAGGCAAATCTGACCAAGTGTCTTCATTTAAAATAACACTGTCAACCCCAGGTCATTTGGTCTTTTATGGAAGAAGAGGAACTCGGGAGATCTATTTTCCATTCTCTGGCTTGATACAGCTGTTAGTGCTGTAGCTAAAAGCTGGTATTCATCTTTGAAGATAAGCTGCCCACATGTGCCTCTGGGGTTAGCCAGATGGTCGGAGCACACTGCTGGTGCACAACTGCAGTGTTAGTACAGCCTGAGTGGAACTAATGGGCAGAAGCGTGGGTGGGATGCTCAACGACTTAAACATTTGTTTCTTTTTACTTACTTAGATGATACTGGTGGTCCACACAGGCTAGCAAACCTTAGCTTCAATTAAGGTTGTAGGTTTCACACTTTTTTTGTGATGTGTGGGTACTGACAGCTTGCCTTGTCACACATCACCATCAGATATGCTGTACTCTTAACTACCTAAACCACATCTAAAAGTATATTTTGTACTTCCCACAAAAGTAAAATCGGGCTAAGACTTCTGATATAGTTAATATGTTTATAACATACTCTTTAGAGGGTAGATATTCAAAACCTCATTTAACAAGGATGTACTGAATGTTGATTAAAACAGGCCTGCATTTAAAAATTAAAAGCTGTATTTTATATCTTATTGGTTAGCTTGGCAATGCAGTCAGACAAGAATCCTGCACTGCACACTACAAATTCATATGTGATTTTTTTCTGCAATTGGTGCTTCACTGCTATTTTGTCTAAAGCATGTAACGGCATTTAATGATGCTACCAAAATTCTGAGAGACAGCAATAGGGAAGGGAACAATCTCCCAGGAGGACAAGAGCACAGAAACCCCAAGACATAAGCAAACAAGAGCCCAAACAATCTGGTGGTTTTCTGTTGGAAGCAGGCTGAAACTGACTTCCGAAGGAAACAAACCAAACCTTTCTGTTCCTCCACCATTCAGCCTCACCTATACAGAATCTGTTCACATTACACAAAGCTTCTTGAAGAGAAAGAAAGCTTTTTTGACCACCAAAAAAAGTCCATTAATTCCATGGGAAAAAACCTCTCCTTCTGGGTGTTGTTTAGCCTTATATAAATTACTATTTTAAGCAGTTTACAACTTAGAAGTTTTTTCACCTTAGCACTTCAAAATGGTTTCCTACAAACTATTAGCTTAAGTATAAGAATACTTACTTAGGGGGTACTTCAGTCATTCAAATTTCATTTATTATATTAAAATTAATATAACTAAAATTATACACCCTTCACTTAATAGGTATTTTATACTTTTCCACAATTTCTCTTTTCAACACTAAGAAAACATGAAAAGAGTTAGACTGATTTCTTAGGAATATGAACTGTCTACAGTTACAGCAAATCTACATCGGCTTATAGCCTGAACCACAAAACTTATATTTGTCATCATCACTCATAACTTTCAGCTTACATTTTCCACAGTTAAATTCCTGAGTTAGATACCACAGTCCCTGCAGAAAATCATGTAATATATTGTAAAGGGAGAATTAGGAGTACCTGAATTGGACTTGCAACTGTGAGCACACCAACTGGAGAGAAGCTGAACACAACACCCTGGGAACACCAGAGAGAGAAGTATGGTTGTAATTCAGCCCTCTCTGAGACACAGGCTCTTCCTTGCAGCTTGAGTTAATCCCCTCTCTCTGAGGCTGAGTTTCACAGCCTAGAAATTCTCCCCAAGACTGTGGCCCCTGGGCAACAATTCTCATTTAAAGTTTAGCAGAAGAAGAGCAGTGGGTTGTGGCTCTTCTTTCCTCTCCAAGGACACAGATACAGTCTTACGGCTTAAGCCAATTTCTGAAAAGTAATTTTACATTTTGATTCCACTCTTTCAGCATGCATGCCTGCCTTCTGCATACAAAACCTTATTTACCCCATCTAAGACTGTCTCCTAGCCCTCCTTTTGCCTTTCTACTACCCAGATACATGGGACACAGAATGAACACATTTGCCTTGGTTAATTTTTATTTTCTAGGGCCCCAAAAAGAAACCCCGTAAGGATTTGTTGTCACCTTTTACTACTGTAATAATTCATATTCTGTACTGTTCATAAGTAAACCTCCAGTAATGTCAGTCTTCTGTCTGTTCTCAAACTCTTTTATTAAACATGAAGAATGTGGCAAAAGCCTGTCTTGTATTTACATGAGTTGCAGTAACTTTTTACTCTTTGTTTTTCTATCACAGACAAAATATCTTCCAAACTATTCCTAATGTTGACAGGAGGAGGAAAGTAGCTCTTCAAACCTTCAAAACCCAGTATTTTTCTAAAGCTTTCAGTTTCACATAAATAGCACTGAAATGCTTGGTATATATCAAAGCAATCAAAACTACAAAGACCAGCAGTTTTGAAAAAATAAAACCTGTCCATATGAAACGTTTTTGTCTTAATTTGGATAATGAAAAATCATCACAGGGAAGCACTGATTTTTCAAATACTCTGTAGGATGCCAGTATGGGAGAGCACAGAAATCAAGGTGTCACCAAAAAGCAGGAAGCCATCTGCCCCTGTCTCCTACTGGTAGAAAGCTTTCCAATTAAAAGATTGGCCTCAGAAGATACAGACCCTGTGGTCAGTAAAAAACCTGAGATACAGCAGTAGGTTTTTACATTGTTTCATATGATATCTGTAGAATTTTCCAATTTTTAGGAGAAAACTTCAGCAAACTCATCCTTCTGGGGTCATGCTGATGTCAGAGGTGTTATAGCTAGAATTATTTCAGATCTCAGAAGCTAAGTAGCCTTGGATCTTAGTTGTTCTAAGTAGTGACAGTATTTATTATTTCCCTGACATACGGCTAAGTTCGAGTCTTACTCATAATTATATCTGTAAGCAACTATCAGGCTTCTTTGTAGTCTGTTAAAACAAGCAAAATTTGATGCCCATAAAACCCCACTGACATTATATGATATTTCCAAGACACATTATTAATGATAAACAGCAGCTGTGAAAGTGAAGTCCCTCCAAGTAAATGCAGATGGCATATTTCTTGGCAATTATTGTCAGACTGGACTCTGGAGTCAGCAGAGGGTTGAATGCGAATGATGAACTGCACAGCAGCCCACTGTGTGTCTGTAGCCTTGGGAAGGGCAGGCACAGCCCTGACTTTTAAACAAGGACACACAAACAGAGCCAAAATGCTGAAAGCCATCATTATAAAGTCTGAGACAAAATGTAACAACAACAACAAACAGTTGAGTAACCTTTTTGAAGTGGATATACTCCTCTTTCAGTGTTTTCTGAATCTCCTTAAATTTTGATTGGCTTTAGATTTGAAAGCAGTTGGCAGACAGTCAAAATTTAAAATTGATGAAGTACAATTGGTCTGTTCATGGGATGCTTGGAAAAGAAAATAATGATCTTTCAGACAAAAATGTTCTGAGGAAGCTAAGCCTCCATGTCAACAGATAAGAAAGCAAACAGTGGTACTGAAATGACTGGAACAAACAGTATTTAAAAGAAGGTTTTGTCCTGGAGGAATTGTAGTAAATTCAGAGGGCTCTGTATTTGGTGATCTTTAGGATATTCTTTAATGCTTCCAGGATATGCTGGCAGTATAACAAAGTCCCGGGGTCATACCTAATTTGTATAAATTGCATTAGTCCAGAGGGGAGAGCTGAAAATCTGCAGCTCATAGCATAGAATAATGATCCCCATATCGATCCAAAAATTTTAAAATGTCAGACCTGCTTAGCTCAGTCTTTTAGACCACTCTTCCCCTGCCCCAAAGGAAAAAAACAGGGGGGAAAAAACCCAACACCAAAACACCAAAAATCACTAAACCACTGTTGAGGTGGCTTTGACTTGTGGACAAATTCAAGAAGGCACACAAAATACATGTAAGTTAGCCTGCCCCTGGCAAGATGTGGGGTAGTGCTGAATCACTCTGTGTCTATCATTTACTGTCCTCCCTGAATGAAAAGCAGTGAACTCAATGGGACAGCTACTGGGTTCTGGCTCAGCAAAGTACTTGGCTTCCTAATCTCCCCTGGGTCCTGAGAGCAACCTGCGAGATGCTAGGAGATTGAAGAAGCTCATGATTTCTGCAGTACTGGGGCTTGAATTTGTGTATCAAATTTGATCTACTTTTGCATCTGGATGACATGTCGTTGTTGATGTCAGAGCAAAATGTAAGAGACAGAAAAACTAGAGGTGTGTAACAATGTCACTCAAATTGTCAGCTACCTGAGGATTCAGAAAATTTGTCCTGTCCTCAATGACAAGACCAACAAGATTTGGTGACAAGTGTGAAAGAAGGTAAATATAAGGAAGAATTTGTTTTGTGAGGGTGGTGAGACCCGGGAACTGGTTGCCCAAAGAAACCATGGATGCCCCATCACTGGCACTGTCCTATGCCATTTTACAGGGCTTTGAGCAATCTGGTCTAGTGAAACATGTCCCTGTCCATCCGGCAGAAGGGATGGAATATAGGCTTTTTGAAGGTCCCTTACAATCCAAAGCATTTTGTGATTTTTCTGTGTTGGAGGATGAACACTGTGGTACCCTATGGGGAAGGGTCTGTGACATAGGGTTACGCCTCTTTGGCAAATCTAAGCCAAATTGGCATCTGTCAGACAATAAAGGAGTAATTCCTAGAGTAAAAATGGCAATAATAGCTTCCTTTCCCTTTCCTGACAATAAGTGTTGTTAAAAATAGAGGACTTCAATTTCCAAGCCTACTCCAGGTGAACCAATGTCCCTTTTGATCAGCCAAGCAGCAGCTTGCAGGGGCAGCAGCCAGTGTGCTGAGCCAAAGGCTGGCTTTTCTTCAGCAGGAATGGAGGAGCAGGGACAGGATTAAGTGAAGGATCTATTCTTATGGGTTTATTGGCAGTCTGCTGGAATCATTTGCACAGGTTGGGGCAGTAAAGAGAGGGCAGCAGGCAGTGTGTGTAATGTGTGGGGAGCTGGGGAGTGGATGGAAAATCTGTAACTAATAGGCGTCTTTTCATCTTTCTCATTCTGTTTTCTTTCCAGTGGTGCCCAGATAGGGGACAAATCTTCCCATAAACAGTAATCCTTTAGAAAGTGCTCAAGTATGGCTATTACTTAACTTCCTGATTAGTACCAATCACCACCTGCTACTTCTGCTCCACATTGTCCAGTATAATGGAAGTGTTCATTTCCCTGGCTGTGAAAAAGTAATGGGAGGGGAGTCCCTCTTCCCTGTTCAAGAAAAAAGAGCAACAGTCCCTCCTTTTCTTCTGTAACTAATCCCAGACCATATTTATCCAAGAAAATAAAATTTTATTTCTGATGACAAATAGCTGGATAAGGCAGATTATGGTCACTTAAAAAACCCCCCCAAATAAACCAAAACCAAAACAACAAAAAATCCAAATAACAAAAGCAATCATCCCAATTTCTTTGAACTAATCAAGGGTTCCTGCTGCAGGGCTTTTTTATTGCCTGCCTATGGCTTTGAGATCCCAGAAAGTATCAAGCAAAGACAATATATCGATATTTTTGACAACTTAAACATGCAAAGACTTCACAAAGACTTCTGCTTTCTTCAAACCTTACCAGCTGAAGCTGCCAAGAGAGCTGCACATGTTGCCTTGAAAGACAGCTGTTAAAACAGTCTCCTTTGATCAAAATTCTTCCATGTTTATAGCTAGAGCAAGAGAAAGTATTATAGGATTTTCTTAGCACAGACTGAAAATCATAAAAAGAATGAAATTTGCAAAACCTGAAAAGTGCATTTGTCATGAGCGGGCATAACTTTTGAAATGTCAGTTAAAAGGAGACAACCCATGAATAGACTATGAGGATTTTCAGACTTTCTATTTCCCTAAAGTCCTCTTTTGTTTTACACTGGGAGTGGTGGTGTCCCTTCCTAGAGAAGCACAGGCAGGCAGTAGATTAGTCCTTATTTAGATGGTAAGTTCCAGCCTATTTGAATTGTATTAAGCATTCTCCTTACTTCTGTGGGATTTGTCATAAATCTTGAGTAAATATACTTAGCACAATCTCAAAGACTGAAGTTTTGATTTCTCAGAGGGCTCAAATCTTTAAGCCTTAAAACTTCTCTTGTTTAAGAGAGATAAAGCAAAAGAATCTACTTGTCAAAACAAACACGGGGTAAAAAACCCTCAGTACAGCCCTAGACTTTATCTCAATGGGAAGTGGCACTCATTCGGGGCTGTTCCATAGCATTCTTTGCCCAGGAGTGAAATCTATTATAGGAATTAGTATTGCTCCTTAAAATGGTAGCATCACTAAGAAGCAAATGAATCCTACTCTCCTTCCCTCTCTTTTCCTATCCATTCTCCTTCTTCTAAACAGTATTCAAAGGTTTCTTCAAAGGTCTTCATCCTATCTTTGTTGCCATGGTCTCTCACAGAGTTGAAACAACATTTTCAAAACTAATGCCTGCTCTAAATGCATTGTTGTTGGGATGCTGAGTCAGTTCTCTGCTGACTAGGGTGAAAGAAAGAGCATCTTTGAAAATCAGTTTTAACATTCAACTAACCTGAATGGGGAAAATCAAAACATCTATATGCTACTAGACAGAAGCAAAACTTTTCAGGGGTGAGATCCCTCGTATTTTGGAAAGAAAACCAAACTGTCTCTAGGTTTTTTTTGTGTCAGCTATGCTGATTTTACTCTTTCATTTTATTCATACCAGACCTGAGAAAGACAATTGCTTCTCAGAAAGGGAAAAAAAACGCAGACGAATCCTGATGATTAACACATACCTCCCCCCCCCCAGCTAAATCCTTGCTGTGGGAGTGACAAGAGGATGCTTGGTATGCAGTTGTGACAGGCAGGGCTAGTTTTGGCACGGCCGGAATGAGTAGGGGGAAATGATGAAGAAGCACCATTATTTCTAAGGGAACCAACAAGATATTTTGCTTGTATTCAGCTTCTCTGTTTGCCTCTCTTGTTTAACTACTTGCACATTCTTTGAAATAAGGTCCATCTTCAGCACACATATTTGTACAGCACAAAGGGAAACAAGCTTACTTTTCTAATTCAAACTTTTAAGCTTTATTATATAAATGAGAACATCTATTTGCTATGTAAATTAAAGCACTGCACACTCTGTACACACATTTCAAGGAAGGACAATCTTCGTCACAGACTTGCTTACATCAACTTTAAATTGTTTTTATATGCCTGGCTTCAATTTTTTTGAGATCTTTTGAACATCTGTCCTTAGCCCGTGGTCTGGCATGGCATGCTAAATTCTGTATATTTGTTCATTATTCCCAGGGGAGGAATTTACATGAAAATTCTGCTGGTCTAATTATATGCCTCAGCTAGAAAAACTATTCATCTGTCCGCAGCAAATTTCACCTTTATGAAACAGATGATGACTTTGCCAGAAACTTTCTGGACATTGTAACAACTGAAGGTTTTACAGCCTACATTTGTAATATGGGTCATAAACTGAATTGAAGAGGAAAAACACCCTTTAGAACATTACAGTGCTTTTGAAAACAACCCTTCACCTTTGGGAAAAAAGAATCACAGTTTAATGGGGAAAGATGTTTGCAGCAGCTTATTAACGGTAAAATGTAGCCTCCCCTGCTACTTGTATCTCCTGGAGTCAGGGAGTCCAGGTTGTGAATGAGGAAAAGCTCAACAAGGATCTGAAAACAGCATGTTGTGGGTCTCAGTCTCTGAGATACTTGCGGGACTGAATACTGGAAGTGTTTCAGGGTGACAGGATGCAGAAAGAAGAATAAATAGGGCAAGAGTTCTTCCTATAACTTAAAAATCATGAGTGGGCAAGTGCATTCCTATAGGATGAAGATGGATACACCAAAACAGGGCTGGTGATCTTGGGCTTCGCAGTTTTAAAAGCTGTCCACATTTTACAAGTTTTAAAGGTATTTCTAAAGAGATGAACACAGAGTGCACATTGTGTGTACTGTTCTCCTGTTCCTTTCCCCCCAGTTTTCTCTGTGACCACATTGCTTTTTTCCCCCATGATTTTAATTCACATAACTCTCCCCTTTTCATTTCTAACACCTTTCTCTCCTAGTCTTTTGAATTCACTCTTTTTCTTCCTGTGCTCCTTGCTCATAATTTGCTAATTTTCACTAAACTTTACTTTTCCATGTTCTCCTAAATTCCACACTCCCAAAACTTTCATAGTCCCCTTTTCTAGTCTGTTCTTGGTTTTACAGTCTTTTTAAACACTGTTTGTATACTGTTGCTGGGGCTTCCATTGCCTTTTAAAGTCTTCCTCTATATATTTACATTCTCCTATCAGCCGTATCAACCCATCAATTCTATTGCCTAATCTACCACACACTCTTCTTCCTAATCAGTATCATAACCTGAAATCTATTTCTCCAAATAACTTCCCTTTTGGATACCTGTGCTACACATCTACATTAATCTTTTCACTTTCCATGGCTTGGATCCTTCTAGGTTCATTTATTTTCTGCCCAATATCTCCTTTTCTAATGAGTACATTCTCTGAGCTTCTCAGTATGTATTTCATTATCTTCATCTTCTTCCTAAATGGGCTGCTTTTTTTTTTTCCCCAACTTGACTAAAATATCCCCCCTTTTTGTACCCATCACAGCACCATCAGAGAGCCTAATGACAAGACTGAAACAGAGAGCACTCTCGGCTTGCCAGCCTGGGCTTCCCCTGCCATGTTACTTCCTCAGAGCTTGTGGACTTTCTGTGGAAATTGTATCTTCCCTAGCGATCCATCAGTGGGATTCACAGAGCCATGGGCATAGGAGGGCAGTGCCTCTTGCCTGACTCACTTCAACTGTGGGCTTTCACTCCTGATGGGTTGCACCAGAAGAGGAAGAGTTATCCTCATCCCCATCCTTAGAGCACAGCTGGCTCTGTCCTCTTCCTCAGGCAGAGGAACGGCACAACCTTCGGCACAAAGCGAGGCAGGATTTGGCCACAAATCAAAGACCTCACCAATGTGTCATACGAGTTAGCATGAGTGTCTGTGCTGGGGAAGGGCTAAGAGCTAGAATAGCGAGGGTATTTCAGGTCAGGCCTGAGGCGAATTAGCAGACAAGTTGTGAAGCTTACACAACATGTGGCCACATTATGTGTGGTTCCAGTCAGCGCTAATAGCCTGTCATTGAGCTCCACGTTTAAACAATTTGAGCAAACAGCAAACACAGAGGATGGGAGGAGGGAAAAAGACCTTCGAGGAATAAGATCAGGCTACTTAGTATACTTGACAAGCAAATATTGTAGCAGTGAGGACAACGGAGTATCTATTAGGTAGTTGGAGACACAACCCAGTTCCTACCATGCAAAAGTAACATAATACAAAACCAAAAATATACAAGTTGTCCAATTTTAAAATTCACTTGGCTAGCAGTTTTTCAAGCTACATTGGAAACCATTTATTGGTTTAGGCTGTATCTGATCATGTGCATTTTAAGAGAGAAAAAAATAAAATAGATATAGTTTTGGTTTAGCAGCAAGGAAACTAAAAAGGGGGGGAACAGAAGGAAAAAGAAAAAAAACAGTTTTAGTAACAACAAAGAGAAAACTTCAACCACATCCATATAAATAACATTGATACTAGTGTTGGGAAGTAAATATAAAACATTTCATAACAGAACTTAGAAACCATACTCCACTGTTTAGTATGAAAATAATAGCCTTTCGAGCCAGTCCTGTTAGAGTGCTTATTTAATCCAGTGCAGAATTGGCTATGAAACCATCCACTCTACCATGGGAATGCTTAGCTCAGTATCTGGTAGGTTGCCAGCCATTTAAAATGTTTTTGTGTTGGTTTAATGATTGTTCCCATGAGCACTGATGGTAAGGGTTGACATTAATTAAAATACTAAGTCATCAGAGCTTGCATTGTGGGGAGAGAAAGAATGGGCTGGATCCAATTGTCTTCAAGGTTTCTTCGGCCTTCCACATTTTTCTCTTAGCTGCATCATACGTGCCAAGTATCCTTTTAGCTGAGGTGTAACAATGTAAACAGACTGGCTCCACAAATATAATCTTTGTAAGTTTTTCACATACTTCCATTTAACTGATTAGAGGACAGTCATTAAAATCAGCTAATCATGTAATGTGGCTGTGTTCTGAATGCTAAATAAAATGCCTAAATGAAAGAGGATTTTAAAATAGTGTCTGCTTCTCAATTTATTTTTACTGTGTACTCAATGACACACAATACAGTACAAATTCTGGGCCTTATCCTCATTAACCTCAAAACTCATTATCTCATACAAAAACAGGCCCTTTCCATAGAGCGTGTTGCAAAAGGTACGAAAAAAACAAATTAGAGATGTATTTTGGCACACACTCTGGACACACAATGAAGTATTTCACTTAGAACTGTGAAATTAAACCAGAATAGCATAAAACCCTGAGTAAGATCCACTGCTAAAATGATTTTTGCATCATCCAGACAGAACAGTTATCCTTATTCATTTCTCTCATTTTATCAAAAAATTACTCAAGATTCAGTTCTTCAAAGGCACACAAATAGGAAAAAGTCACTTAACACCTGGAGTCCTCAAAAGGCCCCCTCAAAAATGAGTAAAGAGGCTGAGTTCTTCTACTCCCATCCATTCAGCAAGCCTGTATTTTCATCCTCCTGGAAGGGGCTTAGTACTGCAGGCAGCAAGAATGCAAGACAAAGTTTATTCTACATATAACATGATCAATAGCCTAAGAATAAAGACTTCTGGCTTGACCAATGTGAAGAAGCAAGCTGAGCCTACATAAATGTGATGGGACATTTTCGCAGTAAGCAATATATATCATACAGGAGACTGCTGCTCTCTTAAAAGATAGAGCAACCCTTTCGATATATACATCGTGGTTGCTCCTTTGGATCAGCAGTCACGTGAATCTGCAACTTTGGGTCACCTCTGTCTTGGTGAACACCAAAATTTAAATGAGGTGCCTGAAAGCAGTTACCATCCCAGCTCATTCACCAGCACATAGCACAGTGCTCACACTGCTTCCCATCACACCAGGGGGCTGCAAAAGAGAAATCCTCATTCTCAATATCTGCAATCACCACTGTGTGTTGCACATACAAACACTGCTCCTTTACCTCGTTTGTGGACAGACACAGACCTTCTCTGCTGCCCTGATGTCAAACAGGGGGGCAGGTGTTTTAGACCACCACAGGCAGATTTCTGTGACAGCAAACCCTGGAATATGGGAACACTCTTTGGCTTTTTGGTGTGAATGTTCTCTGAATAATCTTCTCATATAAATGAACTACCTGGTCTTTGAGTCATTCAGGAGCTTATCTATGTAATGTAGAAGAGCCAGAGCAGACAATGAAGGTCCTTGTCGCTGTACATGAGGGCAGGAAGCCTAATGTCCTCCCGAGGCTTGTCTTCAGTGGAGCCATCTATGGACACAAGGTTAAAAGGCATTGCGTGGTTTTAAATTATTCTTTTTATTTTACACGTTTGGGTGTAGGTTGGGGAGGGCAGGGAGGGGAGGTTATTTGTTTTTCTGGTGGAGTTACTTTTTCAGGGTGGTGGTGTTATTCTGTTTGTTTCTTTTTAAAGGACAGGCAGGCTCGCAGGGATAAGGCAGTGCCCAGACAGCCCCTCGATTGCCCGAGTGCGGACTCTCAGCTCAGCCTGGCCGTGGCAGCGCATCGATAAAGCGAGTCCCGCTGCTTCTCTGTCCCATCCGAGAGCCGCGGGGAGCCGGGATAGCGCGCACGGGGCCCGGCCGGGAGGGCAGGGGGAAGGCGGGCGGTGAGGGCATCGCTGCGGAGGCCG
>VZRS01004581.1:0-204342 GCA_013398055.1 Ifrita kowaldi
CCCAACATTTCCCTTTTCATTTTCCTTCTTCCTTCTTTCCAGAACTGTTCATCTATTCTGCGTTTCTTTTGCTGTAAGAAGTGTAGAATTTTTCTAAGATGTAAGTAAGTTCAGAAAGTTTTCGGCTGCAAAAGGAACATCAAATTTAAAAGATGGGCTTTAAGCTTATGTTATCTAAAGCAAAAACTTCTGTAGTTGCTCCCTTTGTATTCTTTTGGTCTGAAATTACTGGCATTATTTGTAAGTAGTCCTGATTTTAGGAAGTTTCATGTAAGAAAGGCCCTAGTTTTGCAATCATATTGCTGTAAGCAATTATCCAATGAAAAATTAAATTACTGGGGCCTTAAAATAATCAACCATCTGAGTAGTAGTACATTGTGAATAGAATTCCACATTTGTAGAATCTTGAAAATTCTATAGAGTGAAAAATGGAGACATAAAAATATAAAGTATCATCCTAATGATAATGTTTTGCTGTGTTGAAGATACTTACACAATATATAAATGTGACTAACAAGTAAGAACCCAATTAAAACTTTTGCAGTTTATCGACAATTACAAAATACAAGTTTACATAGGACTAACATACCTTCACACACCATAATGGTCATTCAGATAATCTAGTACTGCTGAAGTACTTGATAAAACATTAAAAACTTTCTTTTCTTGTTTAGAAGTTATCCGCTCCATCATGTACATTAAGTGGTGGTGAAAACACGTAAAAGGAGTTCCGTGCTCAAGAGCTATGTCAACCCAGTCCTGGATGCACTGAAGAGGTGTCTCTTCATATCCTGCAAACACAGCTGGATTTGCCAAGAGTCCTCTAGCCACCATTATACCTTCAAATTGGAAATTAAAGCAGTAAGTTACATTCTAGTTTAAATTTTAAGCTAAATCTTCTTGTAGATTTTGTGCAGCACCCCTTAGAACAACCCCCCAAAGCTTACAGATAATAATGGGAGAACAACAGGGATAAGTATTACAGCTGTATCAGAGAAATCCATTGAACAAGGCAGACATCAGAGTATCTACAACACCTATCAACACATTCTAAAAATTTTGAAACAAAACATAGGTCACAGAAGCATTTCTTTCCTTCTTACGAAACTGCAACTAAGTAGTATTTTATTTGCTACACACATTTATTGCCTTTATAACATAAAACTACGATGGAAAGACACAAGAGGACTGACAATTTTCTGTGCAACTCAGTCTATTCGCTGACCTTCTTCCAGTAAGAGCTCAATGGCTGAATTACGTAAATTTCAGGACTCTTTATCTGCAGTAGATCTTTCTGAACAAGCACGTAGTGTATTTGCAACTCTAGTCCCATACTGTCAGATAAACCTATACAAGTTCTATTCTCATTTTTCTGTGATTAAGGGATTCTGTTTTCCTGCACTATCAACATACAATCTATCACACTTAGTCTTTCCTTAAGAAACAGGATGATCAAAAATGAAAAATTTCTTTTGTCATTGTCCATGACAGAAAAAACTGAATGCTTTATATTTTTACTACTGAAGAAGGTCAGATAGACTATGAGAACATTCTTTTGTATTATGCTTTTCCTTCCTGCTTTGTATTTGGGGGGAAATTCACTGTAGGCAGCATGGTAGTTTGGTTCAATTTCTGTTGTCGTTATTAAACAGCAACAGTGTGAGCAGAAACCTGCCGCATGTACTGTGCTCTTTCCTGTTTTCCTCTAGCTGAAAGACAGAAAGTCTGTAGATACAGATTATCTTTTCAGAACATATACCAAATTTCCATACTGTCTTGAAGCCACAGACAGTTGCAGGCATCTATTGTGACTAAATAACTGCAAAAAATCCCCAAATTTTACCACTGAAATGGAAGTGCAATGCTTTACTTTCTTGAAGTTCACCATCTGGTTTAACAATATATCCCTTTTCCACTATGTTCTTACTGTAAGAAATCTGCTCCCATGTGCAGGAAGTAGAGATTTCCAAGTGGAAGTTTACATTTCTTTAAGAGATGATCAGCTCCATTAAGAGACAGAATGTCTGAAGGTCTCCCTGAACTCCACTACTGAGTGATGAGATAGCATAATTAATCACAGAGCTTTTGTAATGTCTCAGAAATAATTATTTGTGGCTTTGAATAACAGTGCTCTAGTGTTCTGACGATTACCAGTGATTCTGCTTATGAGTTTGTAAAGCATCTAAAATATCCTCTTTCATTTGGCTCCTCAAGGAGAGAAAGCACTCGAATCATGTCCTACTTACATCCAAAATAAATACCTTGATATCTGATAAATTTACTTAGAAAGTAGAGTATGTTTAATCTTACCATCTGCTTCTGTCAAGTGATGAACATTTTCAGCATCTTTTAAAGTTTTAATGTCTCCATTAGCCACAACAGGTATAGACATGCTTTGTTTTATTATTTTAATTGCATCATAATGTACAGGTTGATGCCTTTCTTCTATACTTCTCCCATGTACTGTAATCCATGAAACTCCAGCTGCTTCAGCTTTTTGACACAGGTCAACTGTTCTTTTTAAGTCCTCATGGATCCTAAAATTCCAAGGAATGAAAGCACTAGGTAGTAAGTTTCCCTGGCCTATATAAAAAACACTCCTCCATAAGGAGGAATTATCACAGATTTCTATAAGTAACAGTATAAAAACAATATTACTGTTGGAAAACAGTGTTTGATTTTTGGGGTTTTTTTAAGACATATGAGTTTAGTGTATGGAAACTGGTATTTATTTTAGCATTTCCCAATCATATCACATATCTGTAATATACATGGTAAATTTTATAGAGATTGAGCAAGGGTACCCAAAAAATCTAAAATAAGTACCATGATTTTGACTATTTTGTGAAAAAAAAATCTAATTTATAATAGTTCCCCTTTCCAGAAGAATTGGAAACTGAGTTGAAACTTAACTGACAAATACACAAAAGCCACATAGGATATATGGTTAAATAATGGATCAAGAATGGTCATAGAATCATAGAACAGTTTGGGGTGGAAGCAACCTTAAAGACCATCCAGTTTCAATACCCCTGCTATGGGGAGAGAGTGGATCTTCCACTAGACCAGGTTGCTCAGAGCTCATCCAATCTAGCCTTACAAACTTCCAGGGATGGGTATCCACAACTTCTCTAGGCAACCTGCTCCAGGGCATCACCACCTCCACAGCAAAGAATTTCTTCCTAATATCTAATCTAAACCTGCCCTCTTTCAGTTTGGAGCCATTCTCCCTTGTCCTGTAACACCACACTCTTGTACAAAGGCTATCTCCATCTTTCTTTTGGAGCCCCTTTAGGTATTGAAAGGCTGCTGTAAGGTCTCCCTGGAACCTTCTCTTCTCTGGGCTGCACACAAAGCAATGCAAAACAAGTCTACAGAAGTTTAGAAGCTGATGAAGGGAAGCAGAATGTACTCCTTACAGCAGCTGTGGGACCAGGTCCCAGTTTTGTTACCCATCCCTTCATACCCAACCGCAACTATGGCTCTGCTCTCTTAATAGCTCACAAAGCAAATCCTTGTGATGATACAGACTATGCATTGCTTTTCTTTCATAGAAGCCCTTTAATCTTTTAACTTGTACTTTCATGTTGTTTGGATTGCAAGAGAACTCTAGTTTACAGTATGTTATCCGGATAAATAGTCAAAGGCTGTGCCCGTTCTAAGTTTTGTATTAATTGCCCCAGATATCTGAGTCAAAAAATCGCAGCAGTCTTCACATGTAAGGAAATTACTATAATGTGTAGAATTACATTAACAGAATAACAAATATTACTACTATGACAATAAATTCTTTCTTTAAAAAAAAAAAAAGGATTCTTCCATGTACCACAAACAGCACTTAAGTTAGACCTACCTTATTTTAATAGATACTGAAAATTTAGGATTGTCGATCTGACTCCGTACATGTCTCACCATATCTTTAACAAGCTCAGGTTTATTTATTAAGCAAGCACCATAACCTTCTGAAATTGCCCATCTTTAAAAGAAAAAGAACATTCATATTCTACATTTGAAGAAATGCAGATCAATGTCAGTCACATACATCAGTTTCTTTCCTTATGACCTTCAAAATGTGTGGTTAAGTAAACAGAGATAGTACTGGCTGTAGATCAATTATTTGTTTGCAGTTTGATACAGCTTTTAGATCCTGGTTCAGTCTCCATTTTGCTACTAGAAATTTGGACAAGTTACTAATCTCTTTAAGTTCAATTTTCTGTCCACAAAATAGACTCATAAGGAAGATAAATTAAAATTTAATCTACAGTGCATGCATAAAATAAATAAATTGATGTTTCCCCTTCCCCTTGGTCATGGATTTCTTTTAAGCAGATGAAAAGTTTGGATTGAAAAGGAGGTTTTTTTGAAGTGCAAGTGATGATATTATTTTAGTGATATTCTGGTCTCACTGTTTTGACTGGCAAAAATAACCTTTGCTTCCACTTAACAGCAGCAGTTTTTTTAAGAGTTTTTCTTATAAAAAACATGACACAAACTTTTATTATTTTGAAACTAATATGCACAAGAAACAAAGGATTCAAATGTAAGCATGTATTTTTGGCCTAAAAGGAACAGACAGTTTGACATACTTAACTATAGTTAGCTTAAAAAAAACCCCAATACTTCCATTCAGAAGCCTCAGATCTCTCCAGAAAAGAGTTTTCTCAAATACTGTAGTTTTAAGTCAAGAAAACCTAATTAGAATAGAGAAATAAAGTATTTGCACCGTAATATTATCTTTTACTTTCCTACATTTTTCGGGTCTTCATTTAGAAAAAGATTGCCTGACAAACATGTAATAGATGGTTCTCAACTGAACCAGTTAGAAACAATCTTACTACTCTGTTTCACTGTCAAGACAAAATCTTTATCAATTCTATGTGAAAGCAGATCACTAATTCACTATACTTATAAATTTAATAAAAGATGGAAGAAATTATTTTCAGCACTTAATCTGTATAATTTTATTTTAAAGACTATCCTTCACTTGCAGAAGTTTGAGACATCAGGGACTCGCCTCATTATTCTGGAAATTGCTACATCACTATTCAAAACACTCTGCAAATTATTTGCAGCAAGCTCTTTTTGGTAGTGCACATTTAACAGTTGTCACGAAGGGATGGGCACTTCACTTCTAAGCCAACACTCAGTATCAAAGAAATTAAAAAAGGCAAGTTGGCAAATACAACTGGTGTTCCCGGTCTCACCATGGTGACAGGCATCTCAGAGCACTCAGAACAGTGCCTTACCACACAGACATTTCTGACAGGTTAAAAAGCTCTCACTCTCTTGAAATCTCTTTTTAGGTTAAGATAGAAATGATGATGAAAAGGAAGACCAGCATTCTTTAGTCTCTAATTATTTCACCGTATTTACCCAGCTTTTTCAAAACTTTACCTCTGAGGACAGCCACAGTTTAGGTCTATTCCATCTGCAAAAGGACAGACGATACGGGCAGCATCACACAAAACCTGTGCTTCTTTAGCAGCGAACTGAACAATCAATGGGTGATCACCTACTCCAATGAAAAGATATTTAGAGATTCAAAAATTCCCAGAAAATAAAAAGAACAAGTTCTAAATTTTGAATGCTTTTTTTGTATATTGTACAGCTGTCTGACCATGGTCCTGGCAACCAGGAATAGGTGACCCAGGGCAGCTGGATAAAATGACCTACAAAGGTCCTTCCAAGCTCATCGTCATTCTGTGAGCCCCAGATCACAAATAAACAAAGATAGCTGGCATGGGGTTACTAAGTGAGTATATCCATTGACAGAGGTGGGAATTCAGACAAATATAGGTGTCCTACACAGTTACTGGCTTAACATACACTGTTTCTGACTGAAACTGGTCAGTTGCTAATCTTTCACAAAGACCATCTATGAAACTAAGCATTCTCTAATTTTCAGCAGGCTTCATGCTTCTCCTCCTAGGCTGCCCCTCCTTGTCTGCATGCTGCCCCTCTGCTGTGCTGACATGGCACATGCCACGTCTGTCTTGCCAGGTGGGAAACTTGCTTACAGAACCAACCCTTCTAAAAGGAGCTAAACCACCCACAAACTTTGTCCTTCCTCATCCAAGCCCATTTTTTTCCTTTTCTGTGCCAACATGGCTGTTTTTTATCCACAACGTGACACTTAAGAGCTGGAATGAGCACTCATGCGCAGAGGCAGCTCTAGCAGCTTTGTCTCAAGTGAGAAACCAAAGTGTCAGTGCTCCTCAGCTTGGGTCTGCTAAACTACTTGTGGTTTCCTAAGCCCCTGCAGAGAGCCAGATGGTCATTTGGAACATGCTCTCCTCTTTTACAGCTACTGCATTACATTAAAGGCATCTCAAATATCTCAAGCAGTCTTAGCACTCACTTTCCATATAAACAATTGCTGTAGTTAAGAAGAAGCAGCGTGATATCTGAGCACTGATGGAAAGAGATGATCCAACAAATGCACAAAACAAGTGCACTTCTGGTACTGAAGAGACCACAAGTGCTTTCTGAAGACTTTTCTGTTTTAGAGGGAAATAAATAGTTATTGAAATGGTGGAGATTAAGTAAGAAAGGCCACCAGTACCCTCTCAGTCAAGCTGAGACACTTCTAGAGGTTACTTTAAAACCCAGCAAGCAAAAAAAAATTGCATGCATGTTTTCAAAAGTGTCCCTTTAATACAGTGCCCTAGATGAAGAGATTTACATTGTTATAGCTAATATTTTAGAATAAGCCCACATACCTAGTTTCTCTTTGATGAGCATTAAGTAATAAAAACACTGAGTCTAGCCACATAAAAATTTTTAGCAGCAGCCACAAAGAACATCTACCTCTATCTGAGAAATGCACAACAAAGAAACATTAATACAGAAGAAAATGTAAAACAGAAATTGCAAACCTACTCCACTAATTAGAAGACAAAATCCCCAAGCAGCCAGCAAATTAAACATAAAACCACACAAAAAGTAAAAATGCTAATAATGTAAATACTTTAGGCTGGTCAAAGCATGAGACAATGTTTTAGAGGCCTATAAAATTAAGAACAGCATAAAAGAAGTGAGTAGGGAAAAGATGTTGTTTAAAACACTAAAACATTTCAGCTCTTCTTTCCCTGTCCCAGCACCCCCTGGAATACACTCCATATCTGACCTGTAGAACTTCAGTGCCACCAGACTTCGTGTATACCAGAAGTGTAAGTAAATTCAAAGGGGGCAAACTAGTAACTGTGGAGCTTTGAGCCATATATACTGTCAGTTATGTTCTTACTCATTTATTTTTACATAGAATGAGTTATTCATGGTTTTTCTGAAGTTGAATTCCACTCATAAGAGAGTCTACCTGTGCTTTCCAATGTGAGTTTTCTCTGTAATTGCTCTGTTCTATTTGAATAATGCACCATAGGACATAGTCAATGCTAGAACAGTGAAATACACTTTCCCTATTACATATGCACTTATGAAACCACAAATTCTGTGGCCTGAATAGACTAAATCATCACACTTCACAGACCCTACACGCTGATCTCACTTGCACATTAGCAGTGCTTTTCATTCCTCCAGTTGCAGCCTATGCTCGTACATTCCTTGTCACACTGTTCTGCTGTAGCCACTTCATGCCAACAGATCTGTATCGTTCTTGTCACCTCTTCCCACGTATTTCGGATCTCTTTACAGCCATGACACTGTGCAAGTCCTCATACTTCTACTTTTTATAGGTGTTCTGGTTATGTTTCTGTACCATGCCTGAAGTCTTGCTTCTCCCCCTCAATCCCAGCCATGCTTTAACTTCCCAGTCTCTTTTGTGCTTCCTTGCTCTCGCATCTCAACTTGTCCACCAACAGCCTCTTCCACTTCCCAGTCTGGCCTTTTTCTTTTATCAGTCCTTGACTCCACTGTATCAGTGGCTGGTCTATTACTTTTTTCACCTTTAGCAACACTCTTATTTTTGCTAGAGACTAGAAAACTTTTCCTGGCAATGAGTTAAATGTTTGTCTTGGAAACACACATGAAACAATTGCTGGAAAATAATCTTACTGTCATCTTGTACCTGGTCTAGCTGAGATGGAGCTACTTGTCAAATTTATTTGAAGTTCATTTGTAGTAGCCTGTATGGTACTGCAGTTTGGATTTTGTGATAAAACCAGTGTTGATAATTCACAATTGTTTTGGCTGTTGCACAGTACCTGCGCAATGTCAAAACTTCCTATTTTTTCACTCTGCCTCCCCCTGCCCCCAGCAAACAGACTAGGGTGGGCAAGAAGTTTATAGTGGCCAAAACTATGACAGCTGACCCAAACAGGAACAAGGAGTATTCCATACTGTATAACGTCAAGCTCAGCAAGGAAACTGGAGTGGTAGGAAAAGAAGAAAGTGGGTTGAGACATGGAATTTTTGTTCCAGAGTGGCTATTGCTTGGAGAGTGGCTGGGCATTGGTCTGCTAGTAGGAAGTGATTGCCTTTGCATAGCTTGTTTCTTTCCCTTTTTCTTTCCTTAACATATTAAGCTGCCTTTATCTTGACACATAAATTTTTCTTGCATTTGCTCTTCCTATTCTCCCCTTGTGCTGCTGGGAGAATGGAGGAGGAATGAATGAGCAGCTATGTGTGGTCAACCCCCAGAGATGTAAATCACTTTGGAGGCCTTGATTTCAGGTGGAGACAAGGTTTTCCACTACTTCATTTGACCCACAATCACTGGACTGTGCTTACTCTCACTTAGAATATTCCTGTGGTTTTATAATCAATCTGGCAGTATACCAAAATTGTTAACAGATATCTAATTGTGTGACAGACTTCATTCACTTGGCCAATTTGGCTTATGACCACATAAAACATTTTGACAAGGCAATGGTTTGTTAAAAGTAATACCTTTGTTTGTTGTGAATTCGCTGTCTCTGGCTTTTGCAGATCTCACAAAATCAGCTGCCACTATCATTGGTGTGTAGCACAAATCGCAACTGTACTTCCTAACCAAGGTTCTGAAAGCCAACCTGCAGACACATGAAAATTAAGAGGTAAATAGTTAAGGCATTTTTCTGTTAGCTATTCTAAAATGCTGTTCTAACACGCAGTATTGTAGGGATGTTCGAGTATTATATGTGTAGATCTGTGATGAAAATAGGTAAAATAAAACGTGTCCCACATCCATCTCTGCCTTAAACAAAAGAGAAGAAGGTAATCACCCATTTTTACAGTCAAGATAAACTGGCAAAACAAGTTTCTAAACAAAGAAAATACACTGAAAACTGTTGACATGACAGCTACTTACTTTGAATAGCGGACCATAGGGGCACATATTTTTACAACTTGCCCAGAATGAAACAAATCCATGGGATCTTTTAGTTGGCATTCTTTAGTTTCTCTGATGTCACCAGTCATGTATAGTTAACAGTCCTTCCAGCATCTGGAAAAACAAATAGCGCCTGAAATGTTCGTTATTCAGCTATTTCTCACAGGCCACGATGCAGAGCACCACAGTTTATGCAGCACTTGTGTTCTGGGGAAGCGTCCGGCCAGAAGCCGCTCCCCCGCAGGATGCCGGGCACAGACCTCCCCCCGGCACGGGCCACCCGGCATAGCCCCCTCCCGGCACAGCCATCCCGGCACGGGCCACCCGGCATGGCCCCCTCCTCGGCACGGCCCCTCCCGGCACAGCCATCCCGGCACGGCCCCTCCCGGCACGGCCCCCCCCTCGGCACGGCCCCTCCCGGCACAGCCNCCGGGGAAGTTTGGGCGGAGGAGCGAGTGCCCCGGCGCGGGGAGGGATCGCCGGCCGAGGGTCTGCGGCGCTGCGGGATGCAGGGTGCCAGGGCTCGCTTGCTCCCAAAGGAAAAAAATTGCAGTGGAAGGAGAGGCGAAGGTGCTCGATTGAATTAGGAGTAGCTGTCTGGGAACTCTGGTCTTGCTTGATCCAGAGTCATCATTGCAGTACCATTTCTTAGTTGTTTTATAAACTCATGCTGTTGTCGAAATCCGGTATGATTTCATGAAGTTCTGTCTTACGCCACTTGTCAGTGATCTGCAGCTGACTGGTGTGTTTGGTTATGGGTACAGGCTCAACAGCTTCACCCTGGTTACACTGTAAAGTTTGAAAGAATAAGGTATATACTTTTTAGTGTATTCTGGTCAAGAGAAGGTTGCGGGGAATAAAGAAACATGACTCTTTGTCACCATTTGCCATGAAAACCCCAAAACAAACACCAACCCCGGTTACCAGTTCCAAACTTGTTTCTCGTGATAGTAGTCTCTTCTAACGTTTGTACTATGTGATGTAGAGAACATTCACTGTTACGTTGAAGAAATTGAAGGTCAGAGAACTGTCACTGTAGGGCTGTAAGTATTATTTAATTCTTCTGAAGCATGAATATAAAATCTAAATCCTTTTCCAGAATGTTATGCTGACTTCTTCAGAGAAGACTTTGACGTGAAAGCTTACACTTCTCAGTCCATCCATCAGGCTGTGATAGCTGAGCAGCTGGCAAAACTTGCTCAAGGTATTAGTCAGTTGGATAAAGAACTGCATTTACAAGTAAGTTTAAAGCATACCTGTTACTCTGGGGTGATTGATACAGACTAGTCAAAACTTTAGTAATCTTATGAGCTTGTAACTTGTGAAATTGCCCAGTGTCCACCGCAAACAGTTACTAAAGGTACAACTTGCAGCTAAACTAGTACTGAGTTCGACAACTCCGTTAAGCCCACACTTAATACTCATACCAGGAAGCCATGTTCTGTTTCAGTTTCTGTAGTCTATCACTGTATGCTGTTTTACTCTTCCTTGTAAGAAGGAAGACTCTTTCCAAATGGTTGTGTCAACCATCATAAACACTTGAGGCTGTGTTTCAGAATGGCATTGTGAGAAGATAGGGAGGACTTGCACCCTTACATCCTGTGCTGAAGAGCAGCAGAAGCCCTAAGACTTACCTTTAGCTATGCAAATATAACCTATGTTAACATAACTCTACACCTTCAGAAAGGCTTTTGAGTTTTGGTAGTAGAAGACTTTTTTTATGCAGAAACCATAAATCCACAGTAGACCTTGCAATGAGAACACTTGCTAAGTTTGTGTGTAATTTCAAAACCTGCTTCCTTACTCCCCCTGCTTCAGTTGGTAAGTTCTTTGGGAACTAGTTTATAAATGTCATAATAGAAAAAAAAGTTAATGTACATTATTATGGTGTGATTAGTAAGTTCACATTTGCAATTATTATTAAATATGAAGGTGTGTTGAAATGTGATTGCTCTGCTGGCTTTAATTAAGATGTCAGCTCTGCTGCAGTTACAGACCCTCTTCTCATTCTGAGCTTGCTGCTTTTGTGAATTAAAACACCTTGTATTCTGAAAACCCTTTCTCCTGTAAGACACACCTGCTTTTTCCTGTATCTGACTAATGTAGAGATGCTAATGTTTAAATGTCTAATGTAGAAATGATGGTGATATATTTAATACTGCTTTTAGGCTCATGTCCCCATTTTTCTCTATTGATTTCTATATTGTTTTTTTAAGGTTGTTGCAAGACATGAAGATCTGTTGGCCCAAGCAACTGGAATTGAATCCCTGGAAGGTAAATATTGTTATAGTATGCTGGCTTTTCTTACAGTGGAGGAAACACTTTTAGAATTTGTGCAGGGAACATCATTCACTGCCGACTTTGGCCCCAAATGTTAAAGCTCCAAATCTGATTTCTGAGGAGTAACATGTGGCAGCTTTTTTTTTTTTTTTTCTTACGTCAGTAGATGGAGCTCCAGGGAGAAGATTTGGCTGATACTTCTCTGGAGTAGCTGCTTCATAGGAAAATGTATTTTGATAATGTTCTGAGCAATGTTAGCAATAAAGCCTTTTTTGACCCTTTAATATATTTTTCTAAGTAAGCCTAATTTTGTTGCAGCATTGGCAGGTATCTGTTGCCATAAGCACCAATTTTATGTTGCATATGCATGTGTTGCATAGTTTGCACATCTTAGCC
The DNA here is from genome assembly GCA_013398055.1 of Ifrita kowaldi. Taxonomy (NCBI): domain Eukaryota; kingdom Metazoa; phylum Chordata; class Aves; order Passeriformes; family Cinclosomatidae; genus Ifrita; species Ifrita kowaldi. Next base: position 11,942 of record VZRS01004581.1, read on the forward strand.
AAAGAGGCTATAACACATACTCTAAAACGTGTTCAGATACTTTTTCCTAGTAAAGGGCTACTAAATTAAATACTTATCTTTGTTTTATTCCACTATTTGAGATGTGCATTTTAACATAAACTGCTAATTTTCAAAGGCCTTACTTAGGAACCATTGAATCTGTATAGAAAATGGTTGCATTATGTTGTTCTTGTGCCAGGAGCTCATTAAAGCTGCCATTCTGCTCTTAGTCACTTTGCTGAGAATGTCATATGGTTTGGTTTGGTTGTTTTTGTGGGGTGTTTTTGTGCAGACAGATACTTACCACTGTAACAGGCTAGAATGTCTGTAGCATGTCCCCTTTTCCCCTTTGTAACTTGTTAAGTAATTTATCTTTATTCCTTTTTCTGCTTTCAGGTTTTGGCATAACTAGAGTTTCTGGTTACTGGTAGTTACAGTACATCCTTAGTCTTTGGAACTGCTTGGATACAGTGTTTTGTGTCAGTAATTGCATATAGCTGTAAAATTAAAGAAATGGCTATTTAATCTAGCAATGGTAGCTCCTGAGTAACTTTTTAAACTGTTGGAGAATCAAGCATAGAAGACTGAAATATGTGTTCATTCTTCAAATAAGTAGCAGACAGGAATCTGTAGTCAATCTTGTGACTGATAAATACATCCCAGTAACAATCTTCAGTAATTTGTGCTCAGTGGAATTTTATTTTCTGAAATCATGGTTGTTTCTGAAGGCATTCCTTCCTAAAATTGCTACGAGAAAAGAATGATGTACTTCAAAACAACTGCTCAGTTAGGAAACATTTCTATAAGGCAGGTGTGGTAAATAATGAATGTTTTACAACTAATACTGCAAAGTAAAAATAAAATTCAATTCACCTCAAAGTTGTTGAAATTTTTGCATTTACTAGGGTTATGCTCTTAATGGAAACACTGAGTCAAGATTCGTAAGAAAAAGAAAAGATAAATGCCAGCAGATTTTTAAATTGTGAAATTAGAAATGCATAGCTCTTGGTATATTTATCAAGAAAGTTAGCAAATTAAGATTATGGAGCTAATTCACAGCATGCATAGTCATTTGGATGTGTGAAAATGAATCTCCTTAAACATTTCAAATTGGTACACCCAACTTGTAGAGTCCTTTCTTTTTTAGGCCTGTGCACTTTTTTTAATGGTACACAGCTCTGGTCTACATATTCTTTTCTGTCTATAGATAGTTCAATAGGTATCTTGAGCTTACCTGTTATTTTAAGGTAGTATCATCCTGTATCAATTGTGTCATCCTGTATCTTCAACAGCAGGTGGAAAGGGGAGAGTGCCTTTTCACCCATCCTTATTCTGTCCTCTGGGAAGAGGGCTGTTGTAAGCTTAATAGCAATATTACAGCCAGAGATGCAGCAATGTTGTGCCACTGGCCCTCCCCCATTATTGCAATGTAGAGTAGACAGTGCAGCCTATTTTGTCAGCTTTTCACTGTATCTCATATCTTCATCCTCATGATCTGTTGCCTGCTATACCATGTCTAAATAACAGAGAACCCATGAGCCTGCCACTAAGCTAAGATAATACTTCTGAAATATGGAGAAGATAAGAATTTACATATTTATACAAAATGAGTGAGATACAGTCACAGTACAGGACAACCTGAATATGACTGTTAGCAGTAGTTTTGTTTGTCTTTCATCTTACTGTATCAGGCTGCAGTTTTATCTAATTTAATGATGCCATGCTTGTAAACAGGGCTTTACAAAAATGTAGTATGTTTTAGAATGCTAACAGTAACTGGAACAAAAATAATTTCATAGGCCTGGGTTTGTCTAACCTAATTAAATTCTCAGCAGGCTGATTCTGTATTGCAAAAACGACTCCTGTCCCCTACTACTTTGTTTGCAATTTACCAAGAAAAGAACAGGCATGCTCATCAGCTTTCCTTGTGCTGCTTTGCCAAACTAATGTGAAACAAACATGATTAGGGTAGTTTGCTCTGTTTGTAATCTAAATTACATGACCTTAAAATGACATTGATACCTTACTTTTTGCTAAAGATGCTTATGCCCAGGAAGAAAACCTTGAAATAGAATTGTTTGTCATCTCACTCCTCTTTGTCCTTTGGTTTCTCTGAACTGTCTAGTCGCTATGTTAAATAATTAGTGTTAAATATGTTGTACCATTTTTGTATATCATGTTCAGGTGTTTATACCAAATTATATAATTTGAACTGCATTCCTGATCATCATTCTCTTAGAAAGTAGCATCCTCTAAATATTATTTGAAATTTCACAAATGATGGATTTTGGAGTGATGTTTCTTCTGTGGGTTTATGTTCTCTACCAATGCATTTTCCATAACATTTATTAAGTGACCTATTACCTGCTCAGTTTATTTCCCAATACGCTTATTAATTTTGGTCTCCCTGATGCTTTCTTATAAAGGGGGAAACTTTTTTTTTTGGTTTATGCTAAAGTAGTCTGAGTAGTTACTGTGATTTGAAGAAAAACTCTGTAATTGATGAGTGTTCCATGTAAAAAATCTGCTTTATTTTGCAGGTGTCCTCCAAATGATGCAAACTAGAATTGGTGCTCTACAAAGCACTGTTGATAGGTATGACATTCATTATGTAATTAGAAAGTATAAATTCTTATGTTCTATAATGCTATTTACTAACACTGCTATAAATAAATTTCTCTTCTTATTTTTAGAATTAGAGTCAAAATTGTTGACCCCTACAACAAAATAGTGTCTCGCACAGCTCAGCTAGCAAAACTTCAAGTAAGTTGCATGAAAAACATGTTTTAAAAAATCCTTTTTGAACATGTGTTATATCACATTTGTCAGACATGGTACAGTTTTTCTACTCCAGTAGCCTGTAGTTCATTGTCAGTATTTTTCTGAAAATCAGTATTTGTGTCTCTTCAAGAGCTACCGAGAAGTGCTTTATATTGCAAGTAGGAAAATGACCTTTGCACTAGGTAATTGAGTTTTTGTAGAGATGGAGGGAAGGGGGAAGGGTTATCTGAGTACAGATTAATTAAATTCTCATAACTGTTTGTGTTGTTTTGGTATTTAATGTTATGGTGCTGTTGTGCAGGAGACGCTTTTCGCCCCTAAGTTAATGCAGGCTTTGCTGCAGTTTAGTAAAGAGTTTGGGAATTGTTTCAAAATTCTTTCAAATTTCTTCAAAAGTCAAGATACAACTTAAGGAGCCATTTGTGGTTGTGGAGTTTTGTAAGCCCAGGTGCATAGTTGTCCCTGCCTTTTAAATATAAGTGGAGTCTACAGAAGAATGTAGATCTGTGTTAGAGGATAGCAGTGGGAGAGAGTTTATCACAATGATGGTGAGGTGTCAGACACTTCCACTGATTATTTTATAGTAGTTGAAAACTATTCCATAGATCTTCAGGAGTCATGTATCTGCATTCTATTAAGTTAATGGTTTGAAACACAGCACAACTCCAACCCCACAAGTGTTTAATGAGTTATTGTTTGAACTGTTTGTCTTTGCAAGTTTACCTGAATTTGAGCTGTGGATATCCACTCAAGTAGATTGCAATCTGCAAGTGACTGCTGTTGTAGAGTAGATGAAGCTGCAGACTCATGCAGTTTCTAGTTTGGGGACTGGTGGAGCAGCTGCACTGTCTCTTGGCTGAATTTCTATTTTCTATGTTACTTTAAGTAGCAGTGAAGTTCAGCAGGGAGCTCTTAACACTCTTTGTAGCCAGTTTGGCCAGATGCTTCTCCTGTTGTTTTCAGCTCCAGCTGTTACTCTTTTTGCCACTGGCCAAAAGTCCCATGACTTCCATGTGGCAGTTTAGGTGCAGATTTTTTTGATGTTCTCTGAGGTGTGTTGCACGTGTAGAAAAGGTTGTAGGAATGTGGGGCTAAAGATGAAGATCATTTCTGCACTGTCCTTACACAAAGTCAAACTGCAGAAGGATGTCTGACAAGAATGAGTCCCTTAACTTAAGAAACGTTTCTTGGGTGCTCTTTGTTTCCTCTTGGCTGTTACATGGGTTTTCCTGTGATGTGAAAGTGGCATCCATTCAGGGTCAGCATTACTCAGGCTGTGCCAGGGGATTTGTAATATCTGACTTTTCTTGCTGTAAGTCAGAAAAAAGAGGTGGAGAGTAAGTGGAAGCCTGGTAGGCTGCTCTTCCTAGCATCAGTGTAGAAAGAGGAACGATGATTCCAGATTCTCTGCCAGTGAGAGTCTGTCAGATTCTCTGCCAGTGAAGGTCTATGCTCAGCCCAAGAGCTGCTGTCCCTTCTTGTGTTAACAGATACATTGTGAGTGCTTTATGTTGCACTGTGCTGCTGGAGGAGTTGAGGGTCAGGATACCTGAATTGAGAAATGAAGGTGAACTTACAGAGAGCTGAGTCAAATCGCAACTCTCCAGCCTCCTAAAGATGCACTGCTGGGGTGTCCTTTACCTGGGGGACTTGTTTGTTGAGGAAGGAGGGGCACAGCACCCAGTTCACTCCTTGGTGATGACTGGGCTTAGGAGATAAAATTGCTCCCAAATGCGAGACTTGTGGCTTGGGACATTGTCAAGCTTACTAATTTTATCAGCTGATCTGCAATTGGTAGAAAAAGATAGCTGGGAAAAGGGGTTGCATGATGTTTCAGTGTCTCTTGCACTTGTGATGGTGTTATTTGAGTACTTCTCCATTGATTGCTGTGGGACTGCTCACTAACTGAAGGAATATTTGACTTGCATAAAGCTAGATTTTGCCATCCTTAATGGTTTTTAATATAGTGTGGCTTTTTCATAAACATTCTCACTGCAGGTTTGTTGTTAAAATCTAGTCCGGAATTCTAAATCTCTGTTATGTGCTTGTACGTGTTATGTCTTGCTCTGCTCTTAGAGCTTCATGGCATCCCAAGGCAGCAGCAGGCTCACTTCCTGCTTTGAATTATACTGTCCTCTTCTGACTCTTTCCATGGTCCATCACAAGCTAAGTGGGAGTAGTTAACAGCTGAAATGTGTAGACAGGGAGTTTGTCCTCTAGAAGGTTCTTTTCTGTGCAGCTCTGTTTAACTAAATGTTTCAGTATCTTGGTGTATGAAAAACTTTGTAATAGCCAAACATTTAAAACACTGAAAAAAAAAAATCTGTATTTTAAAGTTATTCTTACTTTAAAATATTTACCAGTAGCAGATGTCATCGTGATGCTCCTGTAAATAAATAGTAAATGTAGTCTAAGATAGTCCACTATCTCTTCTTCAGGCTTCATAAACAACAAAATATATACATTCAATTAACTTGCATGTTTGAGCTACACACTGGCACATTTTCAAGTGACTCTTTCTTTATAATTAAGTCTTCTTTCAGTAATTTCTTAAAATTAATTTCAGATTAAAAGTAAGAGGCTTTTTGGTGGCTCAAATAATAGTAATAATTTCTGTTATTGCTGATACGTTGTTTTAAATTTCAGGAGATAGCTACCATGTAATCTCAAAAAAACCTGGGGTTTATTTTTCATTTTACTTAAAATGACCTGGACTGACTGGAGCCACTGGCCTTTTCCAAATTAATTCTTGCTTGAACAGTAGAATTCGTTCCTTCTTGGATGAAAGCATCTCCTTTAGAAAAGCACACTTGTCCAACTCAGGGATGGAATGTTCCCTGAATTAATTCAGACTTTTGTAATGTGGATAGCCAGGTTAGAGGATCTGGCATCTGTGAACAACTCCATCATTAGACACTTTAGTTCTAACACATTAGTTCTTTGTTTCTGTCACATGTCCTTATATATAGCCTTCTTTTACAGTGACTGGGAGTTTTCTTAAGTAGAACAGGTCACATAAATGAAAATACTTGGGTGAAACAGATTCTTTGTCAAGGGTACAATGCAGTAGAAGTCACGATGAAATTTAGAGTGCATCTTCAGTGTCTTTGGATTTTTTTCCTCCTGCTAATTCCCAGGACCAGAAATTAAAACTTTTTTTTTTGCTCTTGTATCTAAATGTAACTTTTTCCATCTCTTACTCTCTTTTAAAAGATTGTTTCTAGGGACAGGAAATAATAAGCAACAATTCAGTGAAAAAGAAATACTCTTCTGGCATGTAAAGTAAACGATGGTTTGAAAATAACAGAAGTTGAAATTGTGGGGAAAAACATTAGCCAGAGCTACGCAGTTGGATTAGAGAGTAATTAATTTTGAGAGCAAAGTAATAATACTATGCCCTCTTATTTGGTGAAGCATAGTGCACTACATGAAAAGCTATTTTTGATTATCTTGCAGAAATTTAGTTCACAGATATGAAAGTGATATGTGGATCAAGAGTTTTCTAATTAAAGAAATGAGTTAATAAAAATTAATACATTAATCTCTCAAAGCAGGATAAGCCCCACTTAGTTCTCAGTAAGGGTAATAGAAATCATGTGGTTAAGTTGTCACAGAATGCTTAGAAAACTTGCACTTCAGACTGTGATAGAGAGCCCAAAGCAGCAAGAATAATTGGGCTTTCCTTGATTTGCCTCAATGGGGCTTTTTCTAATTTTTCCTTTTTGTTCTGTCTAGATGTTTAATAAAATTAAACTATAAATATTTGTGGATTTGTTAGTTTGTGCTGGCATAGGGAAGAGACTACCAGGTTGTACAGTCTGCTGTGGATATTGGTTGAAATTATTCGCTTGTACATGTTTTCATATGTGCACTTTAACATTAGTTTTCAATAAATGAACTTGAGTCTGAAAAAGAGGTTCTAAGTCTTTTGGATACTAGATTTTTTTTTAAGTAATTATAAATTAATTTTGATATCCGTAAGGTTAATGCTTCAGGAGACTTTGCCTTCAGTACCAGGGAAAATAACTCCAAACAGCTATGTCATGCTTGTTCCAAATTTCTCACTTGCCACTCTTGTTAATCTGATTGCAGATGTTGGACCGTATCTATGACTGTACTGAAATCTGAGTTGCATTTCTGAATTCTACTTTAGTTGTTACCCACTCCAGAATGTTGCTGTTCCCATAGCATGTATTTCAAGATATTAATTCAGTGAAAAATTAGGAAACTATTATGCTTGATTCAGATGTCAGCAATGCCTGTTATTCTAATTTGGTGCTAACAAAAACATACATGAATATGTTTCCTAGAAGTTTATATATACATCCATATTCTTAATTTTTAACCAAGAATGCCTTGTGTTTTAATAAGCATATGAAAGAATGTGAACTAACAGTTGGCTGAATGAAGGTAACTGGCCTTCTGAAAGTTCTGCTGAGAAGTAGTTTTTACATATATGCCTACCATAAGAGTCAATACCTATAATAACAATTTAGTCTTCAAGTTTTATTGTCTTTTGAAGAAACTGCTGCCATTTAGTTTATTTTGGATGAGTATTTGATTGGCAAAGCCAACTTCTTAACTTCGCTAAAGCTTAAAAAAGGGAGGAGTATTGAGGAGAGATGCACAAGGTAAAATAAAGCTCACTTCTAATTAGAAATAGAACATGCCTCTGTCATGGGGTTCTGAGTTTCCTTTGTTTTTATGTGGGTAGTGACAGAATAATCTCAGTAGCCCCATGAATGTAATTACCAGCTTTTGAAAGTCTTGGTCTATATAACATAGAATCATATTAAAAAATTCTGACAAAAGGGATTTTAATGTTCTAATGTTCCTTGTTTTTATTCACATTCACATTCCCTTTTTTGGTTAAGATGTTTCCACATTTGAGTACTGGTATTATGTGATAGTAATGTACTGATAATATCCCCTAATGCCACAATTTCCCTGCAGGCTGCCTGTGACTTGCTGCGGAGGATAATACGCATCTTGTATCTCAGTAAGAGACTTCAAGGACAGCTGCAAGGAGGAAGCAGAGAGATAACAAAAGCTGCCCAGAGTCTCAATGAACTTGGTGAGTCCTTAAGTCTTAATTACTTGTAGATATATTTTTAGCTTGCACTCACATGATTCACACTTGTGTTTGACTTAAAAAACAGAGGAACACCCAAAACTTTTTACTGTGGTTCTTGCTTTCTACTTCCTGATCTAAATTGAGAAATGGTGTGGACAGAACGTATTAGTCCTTAACCTTTTTTCATATGACTTCTCTGGATACAGGTAGTTAACAATGTGAATATTCTATGATAACTTGTGTTCTTTTGGGCAACATTTTTTTTGTGAAGCAATTTCTTACTGGTTTATGTTTCTACAAAACACCCTCAGAGGCAGCAGGTATATATTTAGCTTTTGGGAGACATTGCACTATGATAAGGCATAGTTTAAATTACAGTTTATGTCCTAAAAGAAAGTTATTGGCCCTGTGACTTTCATGAAAGCCATAGGTGATATGATATACAGATACTTAACCTAGTTCAGATACTGGAAGTGTTCTGCTGCAGTAGTGACTAACTTAGCTTTTATTTTATTGGCTTCTAGGAAGAATAATAGGGTAGTTCTCATGAAGGCTCATGTTACATTGCTGGAAGTTTTCTGTACTTGAGCTAGCTTGGGAGGTTCTACACTGTGCTGCAGGATGCAACGAGGAACATCCCATTAGTCTTGGAGATCAGTTGGTGGTGTTGTATATGGTATCTTGCCAGCTGTTTCTCCTCTGATTTAATGGTATCAAATTCCAACTTCTAAAAATACGTTGTGGGAGGGCTGAACTATCAAACATTCAGAATCATCCTGAAGTTTATTTTGCATATTTGTCACTACTGCTCTTTTCATATTGTGTGATCAAAAAATTATTAGACAATGACTTAATCTTATAACTGGCAGATGCTGTGTTGCAAACAGAAAGTTTATGTATTTGTTTAATATATCAGTCTGATTGAAGCACTTAAGCACCAATTGTATCATTCTAAGGTGGAATATTTTTTCTGATTCTTTCTACTTTTCTTTCCATTTTGCTCTCGCATTGTATCTTCAGAATATATAAAGTAATGCTGTCTGTTAACTACCTGGATTGCAAGTGTTGTGGGATTAATTTGAGTGCTAGATCCTATTAAACAAATTAGTACAATTTAGTGCTAATATGAGATGTTTAGGATTTCTTTTTTGAAAGAAAATGCCTTTTACTACTGGCCTTCCTGTCTTTTTCTTTCACTGCTTAACAAAAGAAAGTGCAAGCTCTTTTTTTTAAAATGCCACTGTCTTTTGAGTTTCTTGTTTTCAAATACCTGGTCTTTTCCTAAAGCTCAGCAAAGTCTGAGTAATTGCTGTTAAAGATGGAGGGAAATGTGTCCTCTTAGGCGACCCTTTTGAGTTTGATCCTACAGTCCATGGAAGTAGCCAAGGCTTGGGGTCCTTAATTTAATCCTTAATTCTGGATGGTTTATGGCCAGGTAAAATACCTGTCTACTGTCATTTCTCTCTCCATCTTATTTCCTGGTATCTCTTCCCATCTTCTCTCATATCCCTCCATCTGCATCCCTCCTTCGGTTTTGGCTACCTGTCCTTTGTTACCCTCTACTGCCCACCTTGGCTGGTTTGAGTTCTTCCTGCTTCCCAGCACCTGGGTGGGTGGGAACACCCCCCTGAGGAGATGCTGGTGCAGGGAATTGGAGGTCCCTGCCCTGTGTGGAGAGGCAGTGATTGCTGGGTGTGGGGTGGCTCTGTTCCAAGGAGGGAAAAGCGCGCAGGGGCTGGAGTCAGCATGGGTCAGGGTACTGCTGTGGGAGTCAGTGGGAAGGGGGCATGCTGCAGGGAGCCTGAGTTGTGGGTGTGGGTGGGGAAGCACTGTGCTGTGCTTCTGGACTTGGAAAGCATTGGGATGGGTGGGAGATCTCTAGCGGAGAGGTGGTGGTGGTGTGTGGCAGGAGAGCATTTGGGATGGGGTGGCTTGGGGTGAGGTTGTGGAAGTGCTGTGCTTCAGAAAGATGGGAAATGTGATGTGGTGCTCTGTGGTTTCAGGAGGGTGGGAAGCATGGGGAACAGGCACTGGGTGCTGGCAATTTGGTGGGGAGATACGAGAGCTTTGGGAGGCCTGGGGAAATACTACAACATCTGATGGTGGTAAATAGGTGGTAGACGCAAGTGGTGTGAAAGGCTGGTATTGGATAGGGAACTCTGTGTCCTGGCGGCTTGCTTTTGAGTTGGGGTTTATGTCCAAGATGAATACTGATCTGTGGTTTTAGCCAGAAATTCCTGAATATCCCTTTCATCTCTCGTTCAACGAAAAAATCATTCCATTGTTTATTACCTTTTTGCTGTACATGTGGTGCAGAATAATTTCTGCTTTGTCAAAATCAGCACTGTGATATTACTGTGAAAGCTTTGCACTTGCTGTGGTAAAAGATACTTTCCATTGCTTGTAAGGTGTTCTGGGTATAATGTTAAGATAACTGTCAGGTGTTTTTTATGTACTGCTACACTCTGTGTTTATGTTTGGGGGACACACGTGCACGTTTAGGTATGTATTTAACATACATTTCTACAGCTGATCTTTGTTAGTTCACTTACAGCTTTTACTTAGTTGTGTCTTGAAGTTTATTTTGCAGTGATGGGAAAGGCTATGGTAAATATATAAAGTATTTGAATTAGGTGGAAATACAGGTCAATCAGAGGAACTACAAGAAACAGTAGCTTTTACTGAGAAGCAGTTTTTTTCTGGACGCCCCTAAAGTTGCTAGTAGTCTGCAGATCTCCAGCTTCAGTGTATGATATTAGGAAGATGCTTTCTCTGAAAGCATTTGGTAATATTTTGACCGAGATCTCTACTTAGAGCTGAAGTAGATCTGAAATTCCTTCGTTGGAGTTTCACATTCTTTGAAATTAACTTCACACTTTGGCAAAGTAAAAAGAAAAACTGAATTTCCTATGTAATTTTAAAGGTGAAAAGTGATTTGTGAGTGTGTATGTATATATATATCTATATTTATTTAAAATTAAAGCCCAGACTTCTGCAACTCTTCTACCTTGCAACATACTTTGGGTTCTCTAGCAAAGTAGAATAAGCTATTAGCTGCTTCTCTACTGCTATTTCTTTGTATCATACAATCCAATTCGGGGCTTGCATAGGTAAAACAAGTGCCAATATTCAGATGTCACACAGCGCCTAATGCAGTGAATTATATGCTCTGACTATGCTTCTTGGTGGTATTTAAATACAAATATTTTATAAAGTGAAAAAGAAACATTCCTAAGCAAGATTAAACAATAGAATGTGACAAGAAAATGGTACACTATATACAGTTCCCTTTCACAGAAGAAATTCTGCAGGCATTAAAATATCAGCTGGCTTCCATGCGGGATACAGAAATTACTGTCTTTAACAGCAGCCAGTTAACTTATCAGATGGAGATGAAAAAATTCTGAGTTGTGCAGCAAAAGGCCAGTTTAAGCGTGGACAGGTTAATTCCATCTGTCAGTTACAGAGCTACCTCTGGACAACAAAGGATTTCTCTCTTTTCCTGGTTGAATACTTATAAATGACGTCATCATTATTCATATAAATGCCTAGACTTCTTTTAAGGACAATAAATTCCTCATCTCTATATATGCTTGTATTATAATTTATGTCTCAGCAAGTTAATCTGTTTGCTTAAATGATCTTGTGAATATATAATATTTCAAGGCAGGCTCTTGCACCAGCCATAATTTTGCTCTTTTGTAGACTCAGACTTACTCTATGACTAAGCTATACAGTCATAAAATGAAGGAGAAGGGGTCTATTAAAATACAGTTTCAGGTATCTTCAATAGATGAAGTTGTTCCAGGAAAACATTGCCTTCCATGTAACTTAAGAGAATGGGCAAAGATAGAACTATGACCTTACTTTAAAAGCTAAATACTTCTAAAGAAATAACAAAATATTGTCACTTAGTGAGGTCTAGCTAAAATGGAGGAAACCCTATGTATGTATTGTACTCCTGTTGTGGTTTAACCCCAGCCAGCAGCCAAGCCCATGCGGTCTCTTGCTTGTTCATCCTTGAGCGGAGGTGGGGTGGGGGAGAGAATTGGGAGAGTAGAGAAAACTCATGGATTGATATGAAGGCAGGTTAATGAGTAAAGCAAAAGCCAAGCATGCAAGAGCAAAACAAGGAGTTAAATCACCAGTTCTCCTGGGCAGGCAGGTGTTCAGCCATACCCAGGAAAGCAGGGCTCTGTCACATGGGGACACAGACACCATCACTCCGAACATCCCCCTCTTCCTCCCTCTTCCCCCAGCTTCATATGCTGAGCATGACACTGTATGGGATGGAATATCCCTTGGATCAGTTGGGCTCAGCTGACCTGGCTGTGTCCCCTCCCAACTCCTTGTGCGCTCCCAGCCTCCTCACTGGTGGAGTGGGGTAAGAGACAGAAAAGGACTTGACTCTAAGTCATGCTCAGCAATAATGAAAACATTTCTGTGCTATCAACACTATTTCCCACACAAATCTGAAGCACGGCCCGTATCAGCTACTATGAAGAAAATTAACTCTATCCTTGCTAAAACCAGCAGAATCCTTTATAAAGAGGGAGCAAAGCTTACCTGGGCCAGTTTTTTAGGCTTAACATCACAATACAAGATTTAAGGGAAATTCAAAGAAAATAGCTTGTAAAGAAGTGTTGCCGGGCTGGAGAAAACTGAAATTAGTTAGGGAATGCATGATACTAGGTGAAATACAATTTGAAAGAAGTTATTTGGCTGTGCCTGGAAGGCCTCTTTGTAGCTGGTATAATGTAGGGTGTAGTAGTCTGATCTTCTAAAGTGTACCCCAGAACTAGTGACATCTGCACAATGGTGTCAGTAATCTTGGACATGAAAAACTGTTCTGGATGCTAGAAAAAAATTTGACTTAGCACTTTTCTAGGGTAAACAATATGGATTATACATTATTTAAAAAAGAAAAAAGCCTAGATAAAGCTAATACTCTGTTAGAGCAGAAATTAGAGGCAATGGAATGAGGAAAATGACCTCTTATCTGCCTGTCTTAATGTGGTTTGCATTGTAGGACCTTGTCTTTCCACTATTCAGGTTTCTCTGTTTCAGTGCACTTTCCTAGTACTGCTGCTACATGTACTACACTGCTACCCTGAAGTTTCCACTGAAAGGGAACACTGTTGTAAAGACTGAAGTTATCTATGGCACTGTAGCTCATCACCCAGTTTGTGTCGTGCACTAATACAGAATAATGCTTGATAGAGGGAGACAACATTGTCTGTGTTTCCCCCACCTTTGAAAATATCATTAATTAGAGCAATATCTTCTCAAATATTATAAGCCTAAAAAGAATTGTTTTCCTTCTAGTTCTCTATTGCTAATGGGCCTATTTAGTAGAAAAGAGAGCATGTTCCTTCGTGTACATATATACAGCAGGTGTATGTATATACACATGTATATTATAGCATGTGTATGTATATAAGATCTATAATATTCATAAAAACAAGTATGAACAATATGTATATTCATCCTAATGTGTCTTAGATGCTTTTCAGAGTAATCTCATTGTTCTTAGTGGTTATCTTTGTGAACTCTGGGGGGAGAGATTAGATTCCTGAATCAAATTGAGAGCTTGTTTTATTGAAAATAGAACTTACTGCCATCTATTTTAGACAATTCAAACTAACTTGACTTCCCTAAGCAAAGGAACTCTAGAACAAATAAACTATTTGTTGGAGTCCATATGAAAGTGCTATTAAATAGTAGGACATACAGATTTATCAAGAATGAATCCTGTTTAACCAACCGTATTTTCTTTGTTGGCAGCATAACAGGCCTTGGGACTAGAGACATCAATGACTGTCTTGTAGTTTGATTTAAATAGGGCTCTTGACACCATTGATTTAAATAGGGCTCTTGACACCATGTCACGCTAGCAGGATCAGCAATAGAATCCAGATGAAAATGTCATTCATGCAGTGAATGCAAAAGTTTAGAGTAAGCTGTACCCCAAAAGCCTTCATCTGTTGTTCACTTACCCAGCAATATGTCAAGCGGGGTGTTGTTAAAACGTATTCTGTAGCTGGCTTGTGTTTTCATTAATGATTTGAGTGATGTAATATGGCATATATCCTTATTAAATTTACAATCAGTAATCAAGCAGAGAAGAATGGAAAGTATGTTGGGAAACTGGATTAGAATGAAGGATATTGTTAGTGAATTGGAGGTATGTCTTAGCTGAACCGATTTTATTTCTCTTTCAGACGAGTGCTAAGTCCTCACAATAAATAGTTGTAGTTAAGAAGGGGAACAGGAGGAATGACTGTATGGATTACAGTTCTGCTGAGAGGGTTGATAGTTCCTCACAAATTGAGTACAAGCCACTTGTTCATTTATTTTGTAGCAGTGTGACATTGTTGGCAATGAAGCTTGTACTCATCTTTATAAGGAAGGGTGTTGTGTACAAGGCACTTGAAACAAATCTTTTGTTCATGCTTCAAACAGTATCAAGTCCCTTTTGAGGCCCCTCATTGAAGGAAGACAGGTTAATTGGAGAAAGTCCTAAGTACAGCAGCAATGATGGCTGAAGGTCTTGAGGATGGTCAGTGAGTGGAGGAACTGGAAGTGTGTGGCTGTGGTTTGGAGAAGAGGGGTCTGAGAGGGAGAGTAATGTTCTTCAGATAAACAAAGGTTTTTCAGGTGGGAAGGGAGTAAGTGGCTCTCCATATGCACTGTGATCAAAACAGGAAGTAACAGGCCTGAAATGAGGCAAAGGGATTTTTTTTCTAAAATGTTAGGAAAGAGTTCTGCCAGCAATGATAGTTTCAGGGGAGCTATGAAGTCAGTATTCGAAGCCTTTTGAAAGTGTTTTAAACAGAGCATGTAACAGAAATAAAATCATATAGTCATGGAATAGCTTGGGTTGGAAGGAAGCTTTAAAGCTGGTCTAGTTCAACTCCTCTACAATGAGCAGGGACAGTTAGATAGGAATGGTTTTGCCTTGAAGTAGGAGACTCAGTAAGGTGATCTGCTACCAATTCTTTGTTCTCTTGGAGATGTTCCCCTTCTCCCCCAATTCTTTTGGGGGGCAGATTTTTTTGTTTGGTTGTTTGTGTATTTGTTTGGTTTTGGTTTTTGGTTTTGGTTTGTTTGGTTTTGGTTTTTTGCTGTGGTGTTTGTTTTTTTTTTTTTAATTTGACTGCTTGATGTAAAATATTCTTCAGAAGTTGGTTTGTTGGGCATTGTTCCCAGATACCACCTGGAATATTATTAGGACAGTGTGACTGGAAATTTCATGCCATCACTTCAATTCAGCCTCTTCTTATCATTCCTTCAGATGAAATAGATAAATCTCCTCAAAGACCTTCAGCTCAACCCTCTGACACAATTACTTCTCTTCTGGTTGTGACTGACATTCACAAAACTTTGCATAGTTCATTGTGTTACTTGAATGCTGGTAAAACTGACCCTCAAAAGCTATTATGTCAGTCTGGTCTAGGAGAATGCAGTGAGCGGGAACAAGGAAGTAATACTGACTATGTGAATGGAAGTGTCCTGTATCTAATTTTTTTTCCCCTTTTCTGTGAAAGAAGGCACGCTGTCCAACTGTTTTTAAGAAAGATGTTACCTTGCTTCTCTAAGTTTTTTAGTATTTGGGATCAGTGATGAATATTGTTTTGTATTCATCAAAATACTAAGCACTACTAGTTAGTATTCAGGAAACAACAGTTCTAATTTGTTATTTTAGTTGTAAGTATTTGCACTAGTAAATAGTTTACTTTACTTTAGTAAGTATTCACAGTAGTTTGTTTTATACCAGTTAGCCATATCTGTTGCAAGGTGGAATTACCTTTACCTATGGTTTCCATGGTGTACCTTATTAAAATTGAGTATTAAAATAGCATAAGTAATCTAACTAATGCACAGTGACTTACTGTGAAGTGATTGCAGATTGGCTGACTGCAATATTTGCTCCTCAGGTTAAAATTGTTGTCTAAAAGCTGTTTCATTTTAGCTGCTGCAGTTTTTGCAGTAACATTCAATATGTGTTGTGTATCTGTACACAAGTATTGCTAAACTTGCAATGGTAAACTGTCTGAACACCTGCCATGGATACTCTTTCACTGCCGCCTTCTTCCCATATCCTGTTCAGTGATGAGCTTAATTTTTTTTCTATTCCAAGCAGTAATTTACAGTGTATGATTGCCAAGCCAGATCTTGCGTTGATTGCTGTTGAAGTGAGGATGGACTTGGTTACTGTCATGTCAGTGAAGTCTTTCACTGCTGGTACACAGAGCAGACAGATTTGGTGATACTAATACTGCCGTGCACAGTTTCTCATAAGAATCAACACACATCAAACTGGAGGGAAAAGTTGCTTTCGTGGTGCTTTTGCTTAGGGACTTAGATGCCTTACAGTTTGCTGCCTTGTGCAACACCTAGTGTCCTCCAAAACAATATAGCATTTATCTATGTAGCACAGTGTATTTTCTGTAGGGGTAAGTGAACTGATTTGATTAATAGAAATTACATGACTTTGATTGCATGACTCTTTGCCCTGGGGTAATTAGTCCTGCTGAGAATGACTGAATTATATTACTGGCTCAGAGCCATCTGCATTAGTGCCACTGCTTCAGGTGGTGCATCTGCATCCATAGGAAGTGCAAATATTTTTCTTCTGTCCCCGGTGGTGTCAGCAGTAACACTGCCAGACCTTCACTGAAATTGTCTGGACTAAAAAATACTGTGTCTTTCTGTAGCTGAATGTAATCTCCATGTTCTTCAATTTCATGTTGTTCCTTTCAGTTGAGTTGTTTTTTATTTTGCTTTGTTGTGTTTTTCCTGAAGTTCTGTTACCATAAGATGGAAGATTTTGCAAAAATCTGATGTGCAAATTTTATTTGTAGTATTCCGGGTCAAAAAAAACCCTTTCTGGTGGGAAGGTCAATTTTTTTCCTTATTGACTTTTGAAATAAAGAAAAATCTTGATAGTATGTAACAAGTTCATTAATTTGAACTGTGGACTGTAAGATACCAAATTAATGTGCATGTAATAAAATGACTTTCAAAACTTAATACAATTTTTCCTTAGTAAGAGGCATAATATTGTATGACCTCTTTATCCTCTTTGAGCAAGGCAGACAGAAAATACAGATTTTACCATCAAATTGTGTTTTGTGACTAGGATTCCTAGCTTGGAAACCTGGTATTAGACAAAGCATTTTATGTAAATATTTTGTATGTTTTACCTAATCTCTGGCATGCATTCTTTTTCTAACCATTTCAGTAGAAGACACTAAATAATTACAGGCACATGAGAGAAAAGACTTGAGTTTGAATTGATGGCAGAAAAAAATCCTATTACAATTTTGTTTTTCAACATATCCTTTTAAATTACCAGGGTTTGGAATTTAATTTTCTTTATGCATACAGTTCAAGAAAAATAATCCAAATGTAATTTTAATTCTGGGATTTCTTGATGCCTAGTTTCCTTTAAACAACCATAAACAAGTTTCAAGCTTGCCATATGGAGTGAACTGTGAAAGTATTTTTTCATGTAAGCATTAAGTTGATTTCTGGTATTGATGAGATTAATTTTTTAGCTGTAACCACTCAAAAAATTTGATTTTGCTGTATTATTAAGTATTTGGTAATTTTAGTCTCAAGTACATAGACATTTTTGCAGGGCTGTATGTCAGATGTTTTAAAATGGATTTAGTATTCTGCTTTCTGTCGTGGTGTTTAGCTGTTTCTAAGAGATATGTTATTGATGGCCTGGTAGCAAGCCTGTGTCAGAAGTTAATTATGGTGTGTTCAAGTTGCTTTTGCTGTAGCCTGTGGAGTATTTATAAAAGTTTTTATCCCTATTCCAGGCCTATCAAAGACTATTTTCTGTCTTTTGCTTTTTTCTTTCTCAGTTACAGATGTCCACACCTGTTGTTCCTTATATTTCTGGAAAGCTTTACTCTTTCAAACTCCTTGTCATCTGTTCCCTAAATCTGATTGCTGCTATTTCATTATTAGTATCAGTTATGACTGTTACTGTGTGATCTAATGTATAGAAGTTTTGGTTGTAGGCCAGTATTACATTAAGCTAGGCTTCAGCAGGTACGGAGTAAAATCTAGGGCCTGACAGCTCTTGATTTATTTGCTCCTAACAGTTCAGAGGACTCCAGTGGGAAAGAAATGATAGTGAACAATAACTAAGGAACAGGATGGGGGATGTGATGTACTGCCACAAAGTGTTTTCTTCTTGGAGAGGGATTGTTGTCAGGACAGCAGAGTAACTGCACCCATAATGCAGTTGATAAGTTATTATGCATTTAAACTTTTGTGTGTATGGACAGGCACATGAGTACAAGTAGTGTTTGCCTTGGTAGCACATTCAGTGCAGTGTTTGAGATTAAGCCAGTACTTTATTATTTCTTAACATTACCAATTACACTGTAACTACAGCATTTTCTGTTTGCTTTGGTAATCCATGAGATGGTCTGGGGTTTTGAGAGTTGGAGGATATATCTGAGGTTTGTAGTGGCACCTAATGCTGAAACAGAGGAACTTGGGAATTTTGAAAGAAGAGCTGGTTGGAAATGAAGAATAGAAGGAGTGATGGAAAGAGAAGTTGTGGAAGAAGCTCTTGGCAATTACACCATCCTATCTTTTCTCATTAATAGGTTTAAATGTAAAGGCCAGGTCTCATAGTTCTTTTTTCCCAGTTTTTGTTTGCTTATTTTGCAGTTAGTGAATTTAACTGTGTAATTCTAAAATCTGAAAACTGTACTTATATTCTGTTTCTCTAATTACAAAATTCTCCTTCTACTGTCTTCTCAAAGTATCCATGTAGAGCAGAAAGGAATTTCTGCTGTTTTCTGTTTTGCTGTTAAGGAATATTTGTTCCCCACCAAAAGGATGGCATTCCAACAAGGTTTGGACCTTGTTTTTGCTTTACCCTTTGATCTTTTCAAGTGTTTGAACAGTAATTATTTTTGTATTTGTTACCTAAGGTGTGTCATAAGAGTGGAGATATGAAAGGATATGAGAGAACCAGCAACACAGATAGGCATGTAGTTATGAATGCTTGTGTTCAGCCAAATACAGGGTAAATACAAATTCAGAGGAATTTTTTCATTTTGATTGTTTTGAGGCAGTTATGATTGTGTAACTAGTACAGATCCTAGGGCATCTTTGAGTTTTGAGAAGAAGTATTTTTACTGGATAGTCATACTTTTTCAATAGAACTACATAATTAAAGTAGAAAGAAAAGCTCTGGATTTCTGTTTCTAGGTGGCATACAAAAATTGTCAAGACCAAAAGATACCTGCGAGCTCTGTCTGCCTTTGAATCTAGTAATTTTTGTGCACTGACTTTAAAAACTCTGTATTCGTTAAAAAAAAAAATTGGCCAGACCAAAGATGAAAAAAAAAGTTTAAAAGAAGTACTTTTGGCTGAGAGAACCAAAGGGACACAGAGGTTAGTGGTGAGTCTTTGAAAGATTATCTTTTTGCAACTTGTAAATTATCAGTGCATTGTAAAGAGTCTGAGTAGATGGCGCGACTTTGAAAATAATTTGCAGTATCTCTTACATATTGCATAAACAAAGCAAAAGTTGTATGTATACATGAAGAGAAAGGCGAGTTGAATTACATAATTTCAAACAATAAATGAATGCAGGGATAGCAACAAAACAGATGTCATCTCTAAATTTGTGCTATATTCTTACTGTATTTCAACAGGCATCAAAATTTAAGTAAACAATGGAGAACTAGGATTCTTAAGTTGGTGACACAAACAACTAGCATGGAAAAATTTAGTTCTGTAATTCTATTTACAGCTGGAATGATACATCTGAAACAGTATGGATCCAGTTGTCTCTTCTACTCTGGGTGGAAGTTCTGCAAGTTTTATGTTTCTGGCTAAGTATGCATAGGCACTGTCTGAAGCTCTGGTAGGAACTGGCATTTATAACTTTCTCTGTTCCCGTCTTCCTGAGCATTTATGTACTTGGAAGTTCAGTAGCAAACTGCAGGTTCGTCCTCCCAGAACTAGAGTAATGGTCTCAAAGGTGATCAGACTTGGTGGTTTGAGTTCAGTAGATGATAACTTGTCCATGGGAATGTGTGGAGAAACATCACACGTATTTTTGCTACGGATGTTGGCTGAGGGTAGCTGGATTTTGTTTATCTATGGCCGATGTTGAAATCAGCTGTTTAGTGGTCGAAGAAATAACACTGAGAAGCAGTTCGTAATACTGATCTTTGTCTTTCTGCTGGGACTGAAGCATTTTTTAGTGTGTAACCCAGTGGTTGAACAGAAGAACATGGTTCATTCAGAAATAACATTTCGGTGTTGTATGTCTGAGAAAACAGAGTGGTTTTTATTTCTTTTTGAACAATCAGATTCAGCAACAGAGTGAGAGAGAATAGAAGTTGTTGAATGGAATGAAATGAACTGCTAACTTGTGGTGACCATGGATCAAAGTGAGCATTGAATTAGAATGTTTATTAGAAGATCAAATAGTGGTGGTAGCAAATAATTTTTGGAAAATTTCATTGAGGATAATAAAACGAGAAGTTTCAGTAGAAGTTCCTGTGAGTGCATATAGATCTGAGACTCAGCTAACAAAACGCAGAAGATGTTACTTTCACAACCCACTGAATTAAACCAGAGAAACTGAATCATTGCATGTTTCTGAAATGTGTGGAAGAACAGTGTTGGGAGCCTAGACTACTTGTCCTCTGCAGCCAGTGCTTAAAAATCACCCACTTCTAACACAGGAAATGTTATTTTGTGTTCTGTTATAATAAACAAACTTACTGGATTTGGAAGCCACTTGTTGCCAGACTGGCAAGTTATGATTCTTAGGGTGAACTGAGAATAAATCCGGTGTTCAGTGTTTCATTTTTGAAAGAGTTAATTTTCCATTGCAGAGGATCTTCTGTTCAGTAGGTGGGGCAAATGTATTTAGCCAAACTTGAAAGCTAAAAGCTTGCTGAGGAGGCTGTATTAGCTTGTGAAATACTGGCTTTTTGGCAATCATGAAAGAGGGTAGTCCTGGCTTGAAGGCCTGTTCTAACGTAGTGACAAAGCAAAGACAGCAACTA
The DNA here is from genome assembly GCA_013398055.1 of Ifrita kowaldi. Classification (NCBI taxonomy): domain Eukaryota; kingdom Metazoa; phylum Chordata; class Aves; order Passeriformes; family Cinclosomatidae; genus Ifrita; species Ifrita kowaldi. Next base: position 32,855 of record VZRS01004581.1, read on the forward strand.
CAATTGGAAAGCAATGTATGAACACCACTGAATGCATTGCAACTATAGAGTATAGATATGAAAAGTTTAAAATACTGCAAAATAGTCCATGACTGACTGGAACCAGAAAGACACCTGTCATGGAATAAACTTATTCATATACTTGTTTGCAGATTGTTCATAAGGATGGAGAATAGGAGGGTTTTTCAGTAAGTGCTCTTGTTTTCTCTTTGAAGGCAGGGTAATTTGTTCTTCCATAGAGTTACGATACCAACAGCTAATGAGGATGTTACACAAAAGTGTTACGTTCCCAGAGGCATTAGTTTGTAATTCCTTACTGAATGGGGAAGGAGAAAGTCCAACATGTGTTGTTCCAGCATTCAGAAGAAGATGGTATTTCTGCGGAAATCAATGTCAAGTAGATACAAAGCTACTCTAGAAAAATTGTAGACAAGTTGAATTCATTTGAAAGAAGAATTTAGGGTTGTAAAGCTGGATTAATGATAGTCAATTACGTTTTTATGGAAAATAGGTGTTGTCAAACAAATTTGTGTGTTTTGCTTACTGAATGATTAAAGAAATTGTGTAGATGCATTATAGGTTTATGTGCATAAATTTAGATGACTTAAACCTCCCTTTATGTTATTTTCCCCCTAAGCAAGTATTTAAATAAGACATATTCTCCTCACCTCACAGTTGCTCTACTTCTTAGTAGTTAATTTTGTTACCAGGTGAGCTGGAAGAGAGGAACAGGGGTAAGTAAAGCTAAACTCCTGTAAAGCTTTGGAATTACACTGCGTCCTTGCTGAGATTGCTTTACCAGTGTTTCTGTTCTTGCATTCAGGCAGCTATGTCAAACAAATCTGTACTTGTGCAAATGGTGTAGGGAATTGTGCTCTACAGATAAAAACAGTTTTGTGGTTACCTGTGAATAAATGCAATTATACATGTCACAGTGGGCGATTAAGTGGGCTCTTTTTCTTGAAGATTAAGACTGTAGAGGTGCATTCGTGGGGAGAAAATAAAGGACCACAGAAGGGCTCTTGGATAAGCAGGGAAAGAAATGGCAAGAGCTAAGGACTGGAAAATGAGGCCTGGCAAATTCAGAAGTATAAAATAATTGAAAAATTGGATTATATGCACAATTTTGTTGTAATTCCTCAAGTAAATACTGCTTGTTCAAATCTTAAACATAATAACCAATTTTATTCTGTTCATTTCTAATTAAAGTATAGCCAGTTCTAGTTTAAAAAGTCTAACCAAATAGCTATGAAAAGAAGACTGATCTTTGTTCAGGCCCTGGATGGGAACCAGTAACCCTGTAACTATTGTTTCTGTCTTCCCTAAAAGATCAGTGAAGGTGTTACCGTATGTAATACAAAGTAATGAGAAGTATAGAGTAAGATACCATTCTTCATAGGAAATAGCTTTAAAAATAGGCTATTTTCACAGAAGTAGTTTTTTCTCTTTGTCACCCAACTCATGCACATAATTTTCAAATATTGTTTAAGCATTTTATCAACTGTTTTCCGTTATTGTTTGAAGCATAAAATAGTCCAGTTGTCTTATATGTTTACCTTTCAGGTCCAACCTTCAGTTATTCACAGGCATTAAGTATGATTACTGGCTTTGTTATCTTGAAGGTGGACCTTCTTCAGCTGAAAACCAGCAGGGTCTCATATCTTTTTTCATGTAATCTCAGAGAAAAATGCATAAACCTAACCTCATTAAAAGAAGGAACTTACTATTATTTTGAGAACATACTGTTTCTCTGTCAGGTTGTCTACAATTTCAAAGATGCCTCTCTTGCCCAGTTTTAGCAGACCTGATTTGCAAACTAAAGTTGTGGAAACTTTTGACTGAAAAAAAAATTGGGACATAAAAAACATCAGTGGCTGAATCAAAAGTTTCCCACTTTTATTCTACTTTATTTAAACTGCTCTGGAATCTTCACTGTATGCTGTAAAACTGAGGCAAGATTTGTTAGAAGCTTCTGAATATATGAATCTTTTAAAAGATATCTTTAACTTGTCTTCATGTGCACTTTTTTGTACTTCACCCATGTTTAATGCAAGTGCAGATGAGCTGTATACCTCCATTTTAAGAATTTTGACTGTATGAGGTTGTATGTCCATAATATAATCTTCACCCACAGATTCTCTTCATAGAATCACAGAAGGGTTTAGTTTGGAAGGGAACCTTAAAAGACCATCTAGTTCCAGCCCCCTACCATGGGTTTAGATAACCTTCCACTACACCAGGTTGCTCAAAGCCTCATCCAACCTGGCCTTGAACACTTCCAGGGTTGGGGGTTCCAACAGCTTCTCTGGGCAACCCCTTCCAGTGCCTCACTACCCTCACAGTAAAGAATTCATTCCCCATATCTAGTCTAGACCGGCCCTCTTTCAGTTTGAAGCCGTTCCCCCTTGTCCTGTCATGACATGCTCTTGTAAAAAAGCCTTCTTGTGGGTCCCATTGGTACTGGGAGGTGCTCTAAGATCTCCTGAGAGCCTTCTCTTCTCCAGGCTGAGCAACTTCAGCTCTCAGCCTGTCTTCATTGGAGCATTGCTCCAGCCCTCAGATGTCTCCATGGTCCTCTGGACTCACTCCAACAGGTCAGCATGTTTTGTATATTGGGGCCCCAGAGCTGGACACAGCAGTCCAGGTGGAGTCTCATGAGAGAAGAGTAGAGGGAGCATCACCTGCCTCTTTCTGCTGGCCAGATTCCTTTGATGCTGATGAGGCAAAGGATACAGTTGGCTTTCTGAGCTTCAAGTGCACATTTCCGGGTCATATTCAGCTTCTCATCAACACGATGATGTTCACATCTTTTGTTTTGCTTGTTCTCGTTCATTGATAGGTCTCACTAGCTATTAGAGCTATTAGCAGGAGGAATAATCTTCCTCATTATTATTAAGGTGTTCTACAACAGCAGTGGTCACATTCACCTTTTGTTTTGTGATGATACATACATTGCAAATAGTGTTCCTTTCCCATTTGTTTTGCCTTATGCATGTTTTCAGCCCATTGTAAATGCAATGTAGTACACAACTTATCACTGATATTTGTAATAACTTACTAATGTGGGAAGCTGTCCTTTTTTCCTACTTATCCTTTCTTCTCTCTGACAGGGATTTATGAAAAATATCTTGAAATAAAATTTGGAAGAAAACTGTGTTGCAGAGTAGCAATAGGTTGCTTGCTTTTTCCCCCCTGCTAAATGAGTTGAAATTGAATTTAATTTGAAGTAAAATCTCACAACAGATTGTGAGAGTTCCTGGTGCAGTTAAAAGTAAAACTGTGCTAATACAGCTATGTTAATAGCTGTCTGACATAGCCAGAGTGACAGATTTTGCAGCATTGTTGTTTCAGCAGTGACATTGATTTGTTTATTAGATATGGTATCAGGTTAAACTGTTACAATACATGGTAGGAAGTCAGAGATCATATCAGGGTAACAGAAACCAAAAGTATATTTCCAAAAACCCATCTTGGAAAGGAAACGAGGGTGTGCTGTTTGCCAGCAGCTTTGTGCTCTCAGCCTGCCTGCCTGCTTGCCTGGCTGCAGTGTCAGGAATCAGAATGGGGATATAGAAATGCTTATACGCAAAGGATACGATTCATTCAAACTATAAAAAAAATCTGTTTTAATAATTTCAGGTTGTGTACCTACCACACAACTTTCACTGTAAATCTTCTGCTTTTTCATTTCAAGTGAGTTTCTTTTCATTGTGTGAGAATTTCTTTGTAAAATAGGAAAAAATATGATACCGAAATCTATAAAGTAAATACGCAAGAAGATATTTCTCCCATTTTGCTTCAATTTATAATAATCACTGAATTGTAATTTCAGCAAATAATATAAAGATGTCTAATGATATTTCTCCTTCAGTTTATTACTCTACAAAAATAATTAAATTGAGATAAAGAAGCAGTAGCTGAAAACATACTGTGGTCGTGAGACACACTCGAAGCATCGAGATGAACTGAAGTTATCTGACTTAAGGGAAAATTCAATAGCATATTTTAAAATCGATCCCTGGAAGCAGATGCTTAACCTTTCAGGTCTTTTCTTGTAATGCTTGTACTCCGTGTGTACTTTGTACTTTATCTGTAGGAAAAGAGGTAGTAGCATAATGCCCCCTTTGCGTTTGTCAGTTATTCTGTGTATTATTTGTTAAATCAAAAGCCTTTTCTGGAGTTGCTTTTCATCTTGTTCTCCCCTCTCCCCCAGCAATTTTGGCACAACCACATATCACACTCAATGATTCAAAGATAAGTTCTTCTTATTTTTTTGGCTGTTACAACCTAAAAAATAAGGTTAGCCTTCTTTCCAGAGCAAGTGCGTGTTACCCTCTGCCTTTCTGTGGTCCTGATGGCCATAGCTGCCTTAGAGCGCTTCCTTCTGCCCTTTTCCACTGGACCTGTACTCCTCACTTTCTTCATGTCCTTCTTGTTTAAAGCTTATTAGCTCTGAGTGATTTTGATTTTCCTTTTAGTCAGTTAGTATGTGGTTTTTTTTCTTTTTTTTTTTTTTTAACCTTCCCCAACCAAAACAAAACCCAGACCGTGGGTTTAATTTTGCTTCTTGAATTGCACAAATGTTCTATGAAGTAGAAAAAGAAGAAGGTAATTACAGAGTCAGAGTCTTCTTTCCTCGTGGTGTAAGACAAATACATTCAGTGATATTATGGCAGAATGTGTGAAGTCGGAGTCCAGCTCCTACAAGGCTGGAAGATTTTAAGACAGAAGTTGATTGTCCTTAGCTGTATGTTGGAGGTATTTTTTCTGAACAACGGATGACAGAAAAGTGTATTCTAGATTTTTTTAATACTGCATTGAAACTTTGCTAAAGAATGCTGTATTCTCTCCTTTCAAAAGAGTTTAATGGCAATTGACAACTAAAACTTTCTTCATAGGAAACAAACATAAGTCTAGAATATTCAACTATCTAAGAATTTTGATGATTAACACATACATTGATGTTTAAAAGGAGGTGCTATGTGCACTGCAATATAGTATGTGTAATGGTTAACACAATCAAAATTTTTTTCCTTCTGTCTGGGTAAATTCTGCAGCCTTTCAATATATTACTTAATTTAAAACAAAAAAAACCCGGCAAGGGTGGGGAAGATAGGATGTTTAAGTTAATGCATGGTGGGACACAGTGCCTGTCAGTCCAGTTCAGTGATACTCTTACCAAAAACTCCTTCATATAAATATAAAATGGATGCTGATGTTAAACCCAACTTCTGGCATGCATGGATAAATAATAATTATGTGTGACATACATGTGTGTATTTATGTAACAATGAAGGAAGAGAGGTGAATTGGTCTGATGTGTATCCAACTGCATACGTTTTAAATTTTATATATTTAGAAAGTACTAAAGTGACTGCTATTCCCCTGGCACTAATAAAGTAAACAGAACTTCGGACCATGTAGCAGTGCCTTGTAATCCATAAAACTTGTTGCCTACTGGAAACTAGATATTTGTTATGTATTTACATTTCTGTTTCAGAGGTTTGTGATTTACTAGTGTGTGAAGGTATGCTTCTTGAATATTCTAATAGATACTGGCACTGCACTCTGCTTATTTTGGTATTTTTAGTGTGGGATAACCTCATTTTAGAATGTAAAATTGAATGGAAGTGCATTTGCAGTTAAAAAACAACATAGTCAGATACCAGCTAATACTTTAGAGTCAGAGAACGTGTAGAAATTGGCAATGCTTGCTTGTGTTTCTGAGATGTGTTTTTCTGGAATTAATATTTTTAGAGTCCTGTACAATTCTGCTTGCCTTAGGCTGAGTGGTGTGAAATGTAACTGAACTAATGACTCACTGTGATGAGATCATTTTTAAGAATGTAGTGGGCTTCTTATTGTACAATACTATGGCATAAATTTGCCCTTTTTTCTTCAGCAGTGCTGCCTCTTTGCATTTTGTTTTAGTCTATCTGTCAAGCACCCACACCTTCATATCGCTCCTGAAATCCTCTTGTGTCTGTAGGATATGTAGTGTGTCTTCACAATTTACTCTTTATTTTGTCTTGTGTTTAATCTGTCATGTGGTGCAGATCATGTATGGTTCTATTTTATAGTGGCTTCTGTGTGTATGTAGAATGGCTCATATTCTTACTTGTATTCCTTCCTGCTGTATGCAGAATTTTCTTCTGCAGCCTTCAAAGTGTACTCCAACACAGTATAAGTCCCTTTTTAAAAAATTTAATGAAGATAAAGAATAGTAAATGTAAAAATGAACCTGCTTATATTTGTAAAGGCAATCAATGACTTTGATCGACGTAACCTTTAAAACTGGGCTTAATCTGTTTGAGTAATTCCTAGGCTGCTCTTTCTCTGGTATGAAGTGCTGCTTCATTGCATCTGACTTTCTAATGAATGAGCTTTTAACACTAAATGTGTAATTCTTGAGGCTTTATTTAATTTTAAGAAGTAAAGTTATGTTGTCAAGAAACCTTTCAAGTCTGAAAGCTTTTCTTAAATGCTTTTTTCAGATAAGGACATGATGTAGACTTATTAATCTGTTCATTATTTCTCCTTTCCTTCTTTTTAAATGAATGAGTAGTATCTTTCATTTAAGAATGCTTTATTGGAAGATTAGTAATCACAGAATGTTATACTATTAACCCTATACATCCCACCTTCTCCTCCTTCTAGTGTTCAAAATATAGAGGATAGCTTGAAAGGAAATTGAAGAAGGAGGACAAAAAAGAAAAAAATAATAGTATCTGCTTAAGTATTTTGGGTACATTTCTTTTCAGAAATCTTTTATTCCCAAAAGATTTTTTAAGCATAGTAAATGTGGAGGATGTGGGATTTTAAAAAAAAGCTTATTGCATTTACTTCCTCTCTGCAACCTCTCAAATAAGATGTAGGATTTCAACTCTTGTAGGAAATCAAAGATAACTTGGATGAAAAAAATGCTCTGAATGGGTACAGTTAAATGTAGGTATTGTTGGTCTAGTTTTCACAAACAAAGCCAATGAAAATATGTTTGAATATATGCTACACAGTAATTTCATATAATCAGTTATTATCAATCAGATAATAAAGTTTCTAGGTAGAATTTGGATGATTACAAGTAGCTATTGTTTGTGGTATATGGAGCTATAGTATTATATTTTGACTGTTCTGTTCTGGTAGGCTAAGACATGAGCCCAAGTAAACTAAGGTACATTACAAGTATATTTTTTTAAGCACAAAACCAGTTTTGGCAATACACATATGATTAATAATTTAGCGATGTAGTGGAAAAGAGCTTTTTGTTCCCTTAAAACTGCACGTTTATTTTTATATGCAACTTCCAAAAAGTGCTTTAGAAATCCTAATTTTTTATGTAATACTTTAGTCAAACTAGCTCTCATATTCAAGGATATGCTCTGCTTTTTTATATGAGATAATAGTTGTTGAGAATTAGCATTTTAAATATACTGGTAGATGGTGACACACTGATCAGTTTATGTAACAAGAGGAGTGAAATCATGCTCAGTGATTCTGCAGCTTTTTGTTTGGTTTCCCCCTCCCCGCCACTATTTCATTGAAATTATGAAATTTTTAAGCATGGCACGGTGCAAACAACTTGACAAACTTATGTTTGGATGAATATCTTAATTCTTGCTTACAGTGCTATGGATGATGATAACTTTGTAAGGCTTCTTCATTCTTCAGTGCAGGTTTAAGATGAAATTGAAGAAGACGATGTAGAACAAAGGTATGCCATGGCTGCCCAGGAAATACAGGAATAGGGTAGCTAGCAGTATTGGTGACAGGTTTCTGACAAGGCAGTTGCATGGCTAGAACTGAACACACTGGAAAATACTAAAGTTATCAAGGGCAAGAAAAATTATCTACTGCTTTAGCTGTGTCAGTTAACAATCATATCAATGTAGATAGATGGTATGAATGAAAAATTTCTGTATAAAAGGTCTTTGTGTCACACTAGAGGTCTAGCTAAGCCCCTTCAGTGTGAAAAATCTAAGCCTTTGCACAGGATTGACTCTGTTGGTTAGTTGTCTTTTAGTGTCAGCCAAATAATTTTCTTGTCCGTGATTTTTTCCCTCATTTAGCCTTTTACCCCTACCCTGTCCTTTATAATTATTCAAAGTTGTGTATTTTCTATGTAGAAATTGTGGATCTGAGATAATATATGCAAAACCTTATACTTTTCATAAGAGTACAGTCAATTTTTGGACCAGCGTGAATTTTTTTCCCCCATCTCAAAAATAACTGATTCTGAACTATTCACTGAAGGACATCATGTAAATGGCTTTTTCTGTACATGGTAGTCACATGCTGGAGAAGATTGAAATAAGTGTTATATCTAAATACGAGGTCAAAATGCTTCCAGGTTGTAGCTGCATAACATTCAGAACACCTCTGATCAATACTGTTTATGAATTAAATTTAAAAATACCAGATCATGCAAAATGGTGAATTTGTGCTATAGAAAAGCATTCCCAAGTGCAATTTTTGCTTAAAAATTCTTTTATATTTACAGAGAAACTGAGCCATACAAATATTTTTAAAAGTTTGCACTTCTTTAAGGCTATTTATTTTCTAAAAAAAGAGGACTTGAATATTTTTGACAAATATACACATGGTGTTACGCTAACAAACAGCCATGCAACATATATCTTACATAATGAAGAAATTGAATATACAAGACCTACTCTATTTAACATATATATTGAAAATATACAGTCTCGCCAATAGTTAAAAAAGTTTTTCTTATTTGGCAGTATTTTTTTACAATTTGTTCAAATATTCCGTTTGATGTGTTTTGGTGAATACTGAAATCTAGTCAGTGACAACCTGAGGTACTAAACATTTCTGCCTTACTTCGTTGTCTTCAAAGGTAATCTTTTTGTTCCTTTTAGGCTCTATCCATGAGTTGTGTATTACAGCATTATTTGGCATGGGATCTGCTTCCACTATTGAAACAACTCGCTTTTTCATCTTACTTTTCAGAACTTTCTGAAACTTTTGCCTAGTGAATGCGTAAAGTAAAGGGTGAAATATAGTTGTTCCATATGCCATTACTAGAAAACATAATCTCAACTTTACCAAAAGGTCACTTGGGCCCAAACATAAGATAGTGGTGTTTAAAACAGAGATGGGTGTCCAGCAGAGAAGGAATGTTGAGATAATCAGAAGGGACATTCTGAAGACTCTCTTTTGCCGTTCTCGTCGCTCCCGGTGCCGTTTTACAGCTCGGCGCAGAGCAATTATGACAGACACGGAAGTCCTTACACCAAAGACGACGTTTTTTCCTGCACTGCTGTGGGACACATCTGTAGTCTCATGCTGAGTGGTCAAAGAAATAGTTTTTTTCTTTCTGTTTTTCTTCTTTTGTCCCGTTGTAAATCTCGTACCAATCCGAATATTTAGGGCCTGGAGTATTTTGGTGTATGTAATTAGCATTACTATAACAGTGAAGAAGAATATTGGAATCTGAACGAGAATGTGGTAGTACATTCCTAGTTCAGTGTGGTACTCGTTTGTACTCACGCACAGAAGTGTCTTATTTTCCCAAGTACTTGCACTTTGAAGACTGAAAAAGTTGACTTCAATGAAAGGAATCAGGAAGGAAAGAAGTGAGATGATCCATATTGATGTCATTAATATCACAGCCCTTCCCATGGTCAGGATTCGATTAGCAGGTTTTACGGAGATGTCGTATCGGTCCAGGGTGATAGCGAAGACGTTGATTGCAGTTGAAACGCTTGCGAAAGAGACACAAGCCTCATGGAAGCAGCAGATGAGAGCAGTGTTACTCTCCAGTGAAAGCAGAAGGATAACTATAGTTAGAGGAATACATCCCACACAAATTATTACATCAAGTACATGAAGGTTCATTGTAATTATGTTACTGACAGAATTGATTAAGTTGGATTTCATACAGTAAAGTACCAGCACGGTGAGGTTGCTGCCAAGTCCCAAAACAATTTCTAACATCAAAAATCCAGTGAGAGAAACTTGAAAGCTTAATGGATATGACAGTGGTTGGTACATGTTGGTATCGATGTCATCAATGGCATCTCGGACTGTAATGTTAGATTCAGACTGCATGTTGACTTCCAGAATGGGGGAGAAACACATTCTTTTGTTGCAGCTGGTTTTTCTCCTGAAAGGTGAAATAAAATATGGAATTTGATTTCTTTTTTTAGTACTTATTGTAGATAAATGCTGGGGAAGGAGGAGGGAGGAAAAGCAACATTCTTACCAAACTCTTCATTTACAATATGTTTAGAGCTTTAATTGGCATGGGCTCAAAAGCCTGAAGATGTAGAATAAGGTCTTTCCTTTTTAAAAGAAAGCAGGATTTGCTTGAAAAAAGAAAAAATAGTGAAAAGCTTCCACTTAGGGAGGCAAGCCTTTGTTTATAGTGATGTGGTTTTTCACAAAGGGCTCATTTGTTGAATAAACGATACTTTGTGCATAGCCTTTGTATTGCTTTGAGGGTCATTTTAGAAGAATGTTGTTAAGTATTAACAAATTAGTGATCAAGATCATTTTAAAAAGCTCTTGTGGAAAAAGAAAGGAACATGGAGCACTGTTGCTTATGTATCATAAAAAGAATGTTTAAATTATTTATGCCGATTTATCCACCTCATTCTTATGAGGTTTACAGTAATGTGGACTGAAATGTGACGTTCTGTAATTCACCAGATTTTTACAGAGTTTAAACCTTCTGTGCATTTGTATCATTTATGCATCTATATGAGTGATGCTTGTTACTACAACAATTTTATATAAGTATGTATAATTTCAAATGCAAAACTTACGTTTTGGAAATTGGGTTTGTTATAAAATACTACATTTCCTTTTTCTGATTTGAGTATTCAATTTCTTCAAGAAATCAGTGCCTACATGGAATGGAAGAGTATTTAATTTTATTCCTGAATAGATTTAAGGGAATAATTTTAGAAAATAATACTTAAAAAGAAAATTGTGTCTTTCGGGTTTTGGTGGTTTTTTGGGGGGTTTTTTGTTGGTTTTTTTTTTCCAAACTGCAGTTAAACCCAACAGATTTACATACATAGCATGTTTCTCTTAGGAATAAGTAAGGATCAAAAAAGTATTTATTTTATCTAGTGGATTTTTTTATTTTGTGTCTCATCTACTTAGTTTTACACATGCCAGTGAGTTTTAAATATAGCATCTGCATGTAATACCTGGTGTTTGTATTACTTATATTGTTAGCCAGCTCTTGAGTTTGTAATTGATTGAATAAATAAAAGAGAGGTTATTAAATTTCTTGTTATGATACTGGAGGGTTTTTTTTTTTAGGTAGCTTTAAATTTAAGAGGGGACACGTTTGACTTGAAAATAAGTTTGAATGTCGACCTTTGTTCTATTCTGAATACATTAAAATGGATAGCACTAAGGTGAACAAAATTGAGCTCTTTTAAAACGAAAGTATGAATTAAGCACACTTGGGGTACAGTATGCAAATGGATTTCATCTGCAGTTCTGAAAAGCCTCAACTGAACAATACTATTAATTGCAAATTGTATGATGAAAATTCTTGGTATTCTTCAACAGTTATTTCACATGTGCCTCTTAAATAAAAAAAGATGTAAATTAGAACGTATTACTCTCAGGTGTGCAATGAAACAAGAAATATTTCAAAAGCTTTGTTTCATTTCTAATTTAGGCAACCTCTATCCTTCTTACATTAACCCTCAGGAGTATGATCTCCTCTTGTATGCCGTCCTGGCTGTGAATGGATTTCAAGAAACCATTCCAAATGCATTGCTGGATAAATGAAGTTCTTTTCTATTAGCAAAAGCCAGGAAGAAATCAAAAGCAGATCTGCTAAAACAAATGACAGTCTCACCCTAACGTTATAGCAACTGAGATTTTGTGAAAACAGAAAACCTCAGATGTGTTAGGTCGTCACGAATAGCTCGAGCATCAGCTCCTTGTTGCGTTGCCTCGGTTCCGGGTGCGGGGCAGCAGAGCCATGGGGGCAGCAGCTCGTTCCCCCAGCGCCGCGCGGGCGGAGCCGGGGCACCTACCTGTTCTCTGTGCCTCAGGGGCCTGGCACAGCGTGGCAGCAGCTGGGCAGAAACTGATACATGGTGCCACCGAGAGATTTTTGACACGCACTGTAACCTGGAAATCAAGTGGTAGCTGAGCTCTTATTTCATTTCTTGCAGGCTTTTTTGTTTTCCTTTTTTTTGGTCCTGCAGTTCAGCAGCAAAAAAATCTGATTAAACATGGAGACTTCTTAATTGCCTCAGATACTTCTACAGACCAGGGCATATTCTGTGTGTCTGTTCTGAGTTTCAAGCCAGCAATAACAAATAAACCTTCTTTTAAGTGATGTTAATTTCCTTCCCCTGTTGCATTTTGTAGAAGCCTGTTTTTATTTTCCAGGTTTAAAGAAAAATAATTTCTGATCTCTGTTTTCAGAGTGTGTGGACATCCTTTAGTTTATGGTTGCGTATTTCTTTCTGTAATATTCCTGCTCATTACTTTTGAGTGATGGCTTAGTGAAAGAAGTTGCTATACATCATAAAATCCAGTTCATGTGCTTTGAGAGTAACCATGGGTTACCTAATTTGGTTTATTTTGATTTAAGGAGAATACATAACATCATAAAATTGAGAGAAAAATATCCATTAGTCATTATGACAAGTAAGTTATTTAATGAGCAGTATAAAAAAAGCTTGGTTAAACCTTTATTCAGCTTGCTGGTGAAGTATGCATATTCTCCTTTTGGGATTTCATGTTTCATTGTCTCTTCATGCATCAGTAGTTTCCACAATTCTGGTTTTAAATTATAAATCCCTCTTTAAGAAATGCTCACCATTTTAAGAGTCAATCATTGCACTCTTCTTTTAATGAAAATCTGAGCAGATGGGTTAGTCTTCCATGTATATTGTTGAAGTGTCATGCACGTAAATGGTAATGCAAGTGTGTTCCATGTTTTGTTTTTAATTCCTTTATGTCTTAAGAATACATTTTAGAGATGCATCCTGCTGCTCGTAGGTCATACAGCTACAAAGATACCCGGTCAACTGCATTCTTCATATTGTCAGTTGTAAAACTGAATTAGTTGCTGCATGCCCTTGTGAAGGGGAGGAAAAAAAAGGTTAAAAGTAGGGCTTATAATTTCAAAAATAAAATAATGCAAGAATATATTTTCTAATATCACTTATTTCATGAATAAAGGGTCTCTAAAATTGGACCTTGTAGATTACATAGAAAATCAGTTAGCCTGCTCTCTGTTTGCCAGTAAAATCATATTCTTCTGTCAGCTTACATGAATTTAGGTTTTTTGGACAAGTTTCCTGTTCTCCAGATAGTGCAGGTTACAAAAAATCCTGGCTAGAAGCAATAACTGTTGAGTGTAGAGTGTCTGTGACCAAAGCTAGAAAATGTAGTTTTATAGCTCTGGTGAGCAGGTAGTTTATACATACAACTCTCGTGTCTTTTAATGAGAAACTGAACAGAGTTAATAAGCCTTTTAGAAAATATGCTTTTGTTTAATTTGCACACTGTTATAATTTCCATTCTGGAAATAAATGTTTAGCAAATCCATGCTTTTAATAAATGGCTTGAATGTACAGGATAACGAAATAAATAAGTTTTAAAAAACAACAAAAAAGGGGGATTTCTTGAGCAATCAGAGATTAGTCATATTAGCCAACCTTCATAAAACAATAAGTATACACTAATTACAGACTATCTGATCCTTCGAAGAGTAACTGAATAAATCTGAAACATATTTAACTGCCAATATTTGGAAATACTGCTGAGGGAGGAAAAGCATATTCCCAGTTGCTTTATGTGGTTGTTTTCCTCAATACTGTATGAGCTTAAACTGTGCTGTCTTCATATTGTATGAACAAAACAGGTTCTTAATATTCTATAAGACTTTCACACAGAATAACATTTTTTTATCATTATATTTTTAATGGGGAAGGGGAAATAGCATTTAAGTATTTCCTGGTCTTAAACAGAACAATATATTACTGCTTAATATAAGTTGAATCTGATCTCTTGCCTTTTTTCTCCAATTTTTAATTTGGTTTAATGTTGCTTATTCTGCATATCATAATAAGGAACAGGTCTTACCTCCACTAAAGATTTGGTAAATTCTCGATGCAGGTGAAGCAGTTCCAGGTTGGAGGGATTCATTTTGTTCACTTGTTAGCAGAGTAGAAGGGAAAGAGGGTAATAAGCATATCTTCAAAAAATGACCTTACTGAAAATTTGTGCCTGTACTGTGCCATTGTTTCAGCATACTGCTAATGTATACAATTGCTTTAGTTCTGGTTTACAGGCTGCTGCAGTCTCCCACTCTTCCTACGGTAGAATCAATAAGCATCTGAAAATACATAATGAAAGTAATTTAACATACTGAAGGCTTCTTGTCTCCAGAGACACCACTGAGATTCAGGCTTTCTAAAAAAGAAGAGCAGTGCTTCTGAGAGGAAAGCTTGCGATGGGCAGCTTTTGCAGAATGACAGCCTACCTTGTCTCTTCTCCTCACTGCAGAGAGATGCAGTGCATTCACTAATTTTGATTGGTCAGTGATGTTGGGCTTAAATTGTGCTTCATATATGGGATTGATGCCCTCCCTCCCCCCGATTTATATAAGGATTCTTTTATAAAAGGACTAAATTTACAAATGATTTATGAATTCTGGAATATATTAAGGGTATGCCTGTTTTATTTTTACCTTTTCACTCTTTACTTTGTGTACACTGGAAACCACATGACACTGAGGAAAAAAAAGGGATTAAAGGTTTATTACTTAAAAAGCTTCCAACAATCTATATTTGAATTTGCCTACTTTCCGTTTCTGAGCCTTTTAGGTGTTTGGGGTTTTTGTTTGATTTTTTGTTTGTTTGTTTGTGTCGGTTGTTTGGTTTTTCTTGTCCTAAGAACATTCTGAAATAATACTGCCTCTTTAAGCCATGCTGAATTTCACTGTACATGTTTACATGCAAGTGGTCATCTAGGTCTTGTAGCAATAAGTTGTATTCGGGACAACTTGGTATTCACATGAATATTAGGAAAATTTATGCCAGGATGCACAGAAATTATTCAGACCCTGATAATTATTCAGACGTGATAATTTGGTTGATTCATGATCAGAAAAAAATGATTTTTAGGATCCCTCCCTATGTATAATGTATGTATAGTTGTGGAGGTTATTAATTTTGTTGAAATGTAAACTTCTGAAAAAACTTGTAAGTTCCACATGAATTTTGCTGGAGACTTGACAGGTTTTTGTGAGGATGTCTTTCTTGCATGATGTTCTTGACCTTCACTTTGCAAGCGATGTCTTTGTTTTCACTTTTTGTTTTGTGACTTATTTCTGAATCTGCTCTATCAGTATGAGCAATGCTCACAACCACATAATAAGAAGTGTAGCACAATATCTGTCTGAATTGGTACTGGTGCTGGAGATAAATTCAATATAAACCCCAAAATATTATTTTAAAAATTGACTTGCTGAAACAAATAGTTTAAGAATATATGAGTACAAAATGTCCTGTAGGTAGTTCTTAATCTCAAAGGAGTGTGGGGATTTTTTTTCACCGTGATTTAAAAGATTTTTAAGGTTTTTTGTAAAGTGTGATGAAGTACTCAATGTTAAAGTAGAGTTATTACATAAGTAACTGTGTTAAGATGGTAGTTTGGGTTAAATTTTGGTGGGGTCCTCTGTTTTTAGGTTGTTAATGCAAATAAAAAATGCAGTTGTGTAACTCAGATGTCTTTATTTCTTCTCTTTACTTCTTTCAGCCAGACATCCAATATATTATTTATCTTTAGGTAACAGCATGCTTTATTTATTTTTTTAAGATGGCTTCATATCCATCTAGCATGCTTCCTGTTCCATACTCTTTTCCATTCAGAAACTATGTAAATAAAGATTGCAGAAACTTTGAACAGAGATCAGCAGGTACCAGCTGGCTATGCTGAGTAGCAGCTGATTGAGCCCTTTGAGCTGTCTCTGTATCGTCTGCCTCCCAAGAGCTTGAAGCCAGTGATACCAGCATAGCTCTTAAGGGTGATGTGATAAAGAGGATTCCTGAAATGAAAGCATAAATACTAATATATTAAAGAGATTTACTTGCTTCACTTTCACTATGACTAAGGATAAGTAAGGAAGCCTGTCTAAATTTAAACAGATGAATCTCCATCCCCCTTTCTAATTCTTCAGTGTGTGCCTGAACAAAGATGGAGGTATTGGATGAGCTGTACTGTTAGAAAAAGATGGACACACGGAGGAAAATTATAGCAGGATTTTGGATATACCATGAATATATGGTTCAAATGCAGCCAAAAGGGTCACAAAAGATTACCTATATGACAGGAGGTGATATTGGCAGAAGTTTTATCTGCAAAAAGTGTTTGAGAGGAATGATAAGGAGCTGAGTTGTGAACATATATTAAGCTTAAGTTTCTGGAGAGAAAATCAGGAAAAGAAGGAGTACCATATGGAGGCAATCAGGAGTAGGTGGATGGATAGACATGCTTATAAGCCATTGCTGTGCAGATGCTAGTTAAGATGGTGTGAACAGATGACATCATCCTCAAAGGGTAGATAGGGAAGAGTGGGCAAAAAGAGCCATGTGCAGGCACCCAGCATAAACAGAAAATGTGCTGTTCTTATACCTGTTTCTATATCAGTACAGAATGAGAGAAAGAATTTGACTGGTATTTTGGCTTTTAGGGTAGTGAAAAATGGGATGAAAAGGTAATGAGAAGGTAGAAGTACCAGGAAACAGCAGGAGTCCTGAACCAGGAGACTGATGGTGAAGGGTCTTAGATTTGAGAATGGCAACACAAGGGGAGAGGGAGATCCAGATGGTAACCAGAGAATAGACTGTGAAGGGTTGAGGCTGCTGGGTCTGATGTGAGGGAAAAAGAAATGCGGAGAGGCAGGAGCTTGAAGCAGAGTGGAGCATAAGGGAGTAGAGGCATGTGCATGTAAAGAGACGCTGGGTGCATAGGGATAGAGATAATTGCAATTGCCATAACATACACCCCTGTAGTACTTCTAAATTCAATTCAGGAAGCATAACTGTATGTAAGAATATGTTTTTCTGTTTTGCTGGGAGTAGGAAGTTCAGAAATTTGCAAGTTATCCTTTTCAGTCTTTTTTTCTACTGTCTTGCTTTCTACACAGAGGAAGTAATGTCCCAGCATTGACTGTTACTGCATTCCCAAATGGTGGTAGGTCATCTGTAGATCTGAAGGTCAAAGCTCTGCTGTTGAGTTGATAAGATCACCCTGAATGCAGTTTCCTGAACTGCAGTGTTTTAAATAAGCTTGGTTTGTTTAGAAGGACTCACTAGACTTACAAGGTCTAGCAGGACCAAATGAAGCACCCAATTCTAATGTTTTTCTAGCAGAGTCCTTGATTTTGGAACTTTAGCATTCTTTTAATGTGTTTGAGGGTTTAACTTTATGTAAACCTACTGCAGACTATTTTAACATCCAGGTGTCATGGATCTTCATGAAGATCTTTATTGGCACATTTGGAAGACTGTGTCTGCCCTTGTTCTCTGCATTATTCTTTTTTTCATCCTGAATGCTTCAGCAACACTTTCTTCCTTTGTACTGCACATCTTGTTTCCTAGTCTGAATCTTGCTGCTCATTTAGTGACTGTTCAGAATTTTACTGCTTCTGGATCTAAAAATGTCATCTGTTTTCATATTTGCTAGAGACTTGAGATGCTAACTCATACGAATGTTTTAGTGCCAGATAGTGTCTTTAGAGCTCAAGTTGCTTTAGAAAATTAATATTGGGTGATTTTGGACATCCTGCCCTGGAATTGTTGTTCAGTATTATTTACATGGCCCATCTGCACAATTCCAGCTAGATAGGTCCTCTGTACCTTTCATTTACTTACTCTGAGGAGTGTGATGCCCAATTCTAACTTAACTCTTCTGAATATTTTATGAATTGTATCTGTTCTAGGAGCTTGTGATCCATATCTAAAATTGTTTCTTACCTTGTTGTATTTTGGTTTCTTCAATAGTCAGTTGTAAAGAACTTTGTTAGAATGTTGTTGAAAATACAGTAACTCCTACAGTACCAAGGAAAAATAAGCGGTGGATAATAGCTATTTGGGTTTGGGAGTTGTACTGATGTGCCCTTGTTATGCTGGATTTGTAGATGTGTTCTGCTTTACCTGGTACTGAAATTGTGGCTTGCTGGTCTGGATCATGGTGCAGCATGCTTTTATGTAAATCTTGACTCCTGACCCATACGCAAGGTCTAGTCATAGAGGTTTTTATTATTATTTAAGAGTGATATGCTGAATAGATGTCAAAAATTCTTTTAGAATTTGTAGATAAGTACCAGTCTGACTCAGATGGTAACATGATTTTCTTTCCTTTTGGCTGAAGTACTTTATTCCCGTTTCTTTAATCTATAGAGAACTGTTCCAAAGCTATTGTTCCTTTTCTGCAGCAAGGACTGACATCCAAAAAATTAATTTTCCATTCAGCGTCTTACGCGTTAAGTTTATTTTCTCTTCTCCCTTATTTTTGATTGCCATACGACTTGCTTTGTTTAGTTATTTTTATAGTGACTTATTTAGGTTGAGTTTTGTGGGCTTTTTTTTTCCACTTCTCTAACATTCATGTTTCCCTTGACAGAAAACAGTCCTACACATGGGACATTGTTGATCTTGGTTCTGCCACTGTAGAATTACATCCCTGGAAAAATCTGGATTTTCCAGAATAGTTATATGTTGTTTCACTGTGCTTCCTCTTGTATTTGCAAAGATGAAGACCTTTGGAAGCAGCACAAAAACATGTATTTTTAAATAGATGTAAAATAGATTATATGTAAATGTTATGTATAATATAATAGTATATATATTTTACATGTTTATATATTGTATATATAATGTGTATGTACTAATTTTCAAGATGCAGACTTAATGATAGCATAGCAGCTTAAGTACAGAAAAATTAACTACTTTTGCCATGGAATAAGAAGGTCTTATAAGATTCATTTGGGTTTATAGAATTGTTAGGCATAGGTTATTTGTTCAGTAGTAATCCATGTTAGAACAACTGTTGACCTTTTCAGCACTGGAAGGTTCTGTACTCATGAGAAAATATGTAAGTTAGAGAATGTCCTTCATCTATTAATACCAAAAATGTATCTTGTTTTAGTTTTGCATAGTGAGGTGGTAGCAAAGAAAAACTGCAAAACCAGTGCTGGCTGTCACTCATATGTAGGGAAGGCATCCTTTTTAAGTATCATAACAATAAATTTGGTAACGTGGTACAGCTAAATCACGGTCCTAGTACATTATTGTACAATTATTTAAGCATTTTAGTGGAAAGAAAAAAAAACCCAACAACCCAGTATCAGTTATGCTCAGGAGGGAATTATGGCTGGTAAATTTGATAGTAATTTAAATAACATCAGTCTGACTTCAGCTTTTCTCCATTGAGGTGGTTTGTCTTCTAGTATAAACAGTCATAATGAGTAGTGCTGTATGTTGTAGTAGTTTTTGGCAAGAGTTTAATTAGTGACTATAAATTTCAAGATATTTTTTCCTTTTTCTTTAAAAATTGTGGTATTGCTGTGAATTTAGTTTCTCCATTAAAATTGTGCTTTGACTGTTCTGAGAACTTGAGAGGTTTCTGCTTTTGTAAAATATTCTTAGTTCTAAGCTGGTAATTGTTACTGAATTTTAGTGACGATTTTCATTATTATGGAAAGGCTTTTGGAGTTCTGACGTCATATCTTTTGTATTGCTCTGGACACACAAATAACAAAGCCACCTGCTTGCCTTGCGTGAGCCTTGTGAAAGTGTGCCTGAAAGAATGTTCATTCCCAAAGTTGCAAAGTGGTTTAGCACAGTAGCTGGAATGTGCTGGAGCTGGAGTCCTGATGTCGTGTGGCTGTAGAATGAGGAAATACTGCCTTGGGATTACTTATCTTTCTTTCATGGAGATATTTTGTATGTTGGAAGAAGTTTTCAGTGCTGTTCCCTGCTGCTGGGTGGCTGTGTTGCCCAGCACCTCCAAGTCCCAGCTCCTGGCAGCTCTGTGCTCATGCATCGCACAGCAGTCTCAGTGGAGACGTGTCAGGAAGTGTTCTGCCTGGCTGATTATGTTGCATTGGATTGGGAGGCAGCTGAGCTTAACATGCAGGGTTTAAACTTCAAGATCTGGTTCAGGATTCTCCATCAGATATCCTTGTTGTGAAAGTCATGCCTAGCCAGGTATGCGGGACGGGCAGCAGCAGGAGCAGCACTTGCTGCCCTGTTAAAATCCCCTGATGCAGGAGTTTGGTTACACACCTTCCTGCTGTAATATACTTTAAGTGGAATTGCTAATTTAAAACAAAAGGAGATAACAGGAAGATTTTCCCTAAGAGTTATTTATTCATCAGAGATCTTGGATAGACTTTGTTTCTAGTAATTTTGCAAACTAGGAAGGCGGTACCATTGTCTCTTAATTAAGACAAAGTGTTCACATGGTGTGCCTAATAGCAAG
The DNA here is from genome assembly GCA_013398055.1 of Ifrita kowaldi. Lineage (NCBI taxonomy): Eukaryota > Metazoa > Chordata > Aves > Passeriformes > Cinclosomatidae > Ifrita > Ifrita kowaldi. Next base: position 53,345 of record VZRS01004581.1, read on the forward strand.
CATTCTTCTAGCTGAGATTAAGAGACAAATTTTAGGATCTTAATTGTCGTGTAAGTAAAGAGTGAACACATAGCTATCACCTGTCATGTCCCTTTATTTTTGTTAAGATCACCCACAGTGTAAGGGTTACCACCAGGGTGACTTCTTACGTGTCAGTCTCGCTCAGGTAGCCGCTTGGCTGATTTGGTTTGGAAGCACTACAGAAAGTGTGTGAAAAGGATCCAGTAGGCTTACTACCCTCAAAATCAAAGTTCAGTGACCACACTCAGTGACTGCATGTGACAGGAGCATACTTTGCCTTCTTCAGACAACAAAATAAGACCTAAGGAGAGTAGTTAGATTCCCCTCCCTTGTCGTGAATGAGTGATATAAGCAGTTAAAACCGTGTCAGCCTCTGTGTTCAGTTCAAATGTGGGAAGTTGTCCACATCAGTCTGACAGTGGTGATATTCCACAAATTAAGTTCTCAGAATCTGAAAAATTATATGCAGTATGTTTCCTTGTCCGATTTTTTAAATGGTAGGTTACTCTGTCGTCACCTATTTGCCCCCTTGGTTCTTCAGTTGTTTTTACGAGGTTGTTCAGGGAAACTGATAGAAAATCTGTTTATGTAGTGCCATAAAATGACATGTGAGAGAAGTTTAAAAGTAATAAGCTATAATGGTAAATGCATAGTAACATGGAAATTGAACTAAGTGCAGTGTGTTGGCTTCACATTTCCTCTGCTAAAAAAATATTCATTTGATTGATGTGCATGTTGATCTGAATTTAGATTTGTGTTGGTGTGATATTCAGTTTATTTTCTTTCTTCCTCTGTTGTTTGGGTTCATTCATTTTCATAATTTGTATCCATAATATAGTTTAATTTTTTTTATTGATTATTGAAAAACATCTCTTACTTTCTTAAGTGGATAAATGAAACAGTAATATAAACCCCTTCATACTTTCTGGGTTTTTTTTAAAACATACATATTGTAGCTCTAGAATCTACAATAAATACCTAAACTGTGTTAAAATGCATGCATACACATGCATATGAAGAACTAATTTAGTCTGTGAAGCTTTCAAATATCAAGGATTTTTGTGCCTAAACCATAGTTTCAGTTTTTTTCCATCTTCTAAAGTATTTTTAACCTCACTGCATAATTGTTGTCTTTGAAATCACTTACTGTAATGCTGAAGCAAACCACAGCTTGTATGAAAAATGCTTTCATTTGCTGTTTTTTGAGAGAAGGCTGAGAGCAGTGGTGTCACTGGTATGTCTGAGGAAGGGAGTACTGTTTTGCTTTGTATATGGTTGATGCCTGGAGCTGGCTTTGCAGTCATTAGGCTTGAAGCCTAAGTTGTATTTTACTAATAAAATCTTGAGAAATTTGAAATGGTTGTTCAAGACATTTTTGTTACACTGATGGATGATGAGCAAATACAGGTTTATGCAGAAAAAGCTTGTCAAATTCTTCAGGAGCCTTCACTGATGATCTACATAATCAATTAAAACATATAGGTAGCATGAGTTGCAGTGGTAGGAGCTATGAAGTGAAGTTGGAGTAGGAAAAAGGAAAAATGTTATGTGCATTATTTCTGGTACCTTTCAAAGTGAGAAGCTTCACTATTACTAGGTAGGCTAGCAGCTCTGCAAATTGATGCCTTGGGTTAGGAGCTCCTGGAGGAAATGTGAAAGACGGAGAATAGCAGCAGCAATAACCCATCTACAGGAAAACCATGTGAGTTATTACATACTGACTGCCTGTTGCCATGCTGTCTTTCTAAAAGAGAAATTGCCATTCTGACACAAGTAGAGGGCTTTTCTAGTTCTCATTCTTTCCACAGTACATGTGGTGCCCAGAGAGAAACGATTCCCCCTGAGAGACAGCTGGATATGGAGAACATTATTTTATCTTATTAATCAAGCAAATTAGTTTTAATGCGAGGAAAGAATGAAAGGAAAGGAGAGCCTGCCCTTTGAAAGTGGTTACTATTTTAAGCTTGCTGGTACTTAGGCTCGAAATGTTTTTCTTTGAAGTTGCTTTATGTTGTAATACCTTTTCTGCTGCCTTGCTGTTGAAGGAATAGAAAAACTCAGACAGCACTTTCTGTTTCCCCTGGGGCAGTTGTTTTTTCCCTGCAAATTTTTTATATATTCTTCAGAAACCTATTTTGTTTGCCTCCATCAAAAAATTCTAGGCATCTACCTCTTTATTGGACTCTTGCTAATACCCTGTTTAATACTCCCACTCTGAAATCTTTAAGCTGGCATTATCACAATAAGCAATACAGGTCTAGTGTAGAATACTTCAACAGGGATTTTCCAGTGGTGTTTGAGTGCATCTGTATGTGTGAGACTGAGTGGCTCTTTGGACTGTTGGTTAAGTGCATACCTTGATAACTGATACAGGCTCTGATGATAGCGTTTGTGAGGGTGTAAGAGCCACTCTCAGTAATCTTGAAGCTTGTAGGCAAAGCAGCTATTACAGTATACTTCGGGGCAATAAAGATTGATACTGGATACCGAGTTCTAGTTTGTATTCAGTACCCTTAATCTAGAGCAAATTTAGTGGACAGTTAGAGATAGTGTTTAATGCTTAAATGAAGGATTTTAGCTTCTTGTGCGATGTCCATGACCACAGTGCCTGAGCATCCTGTATCTGCTTCATAGTTTCTGTTCACATTATTCTGTTTTGTAGAAGAACAGTTTGGTTATGTCCTAGATGCCTAGCGCAGATCGGAAGGTCTGTCTGTATTTCATTAATCTGTCCAGTCTCTATAATACAAGATCAGTTTTTTTTTGAAGAATGCATAGACTGTAGAATTTTTCTGCATTTATTCTCTTTGCAGATCTTTAAGCACAGATTTTTAATGTCTAACTGGGCTTGGCAAAGTTGAACCAAGGCAATGCTTTGGAGTAACAAGGAGGGAATTGAGGTTTGAGTGGAAAAAGTAGTTCATGTATCTATCTCTCAAGACATAAATTTATTTTTTTCTAAAGTAAAGTAATGTATTGATGAAGTCAGAATATAAATTATTTCTTGCACTAACTTCTATCTAAATTGTTTTAAACCCTCAGCTGCATTGGAAGAGGGGTGAGGGGAGCAAAACAAACCTTCAGAAGATGCAAATAATTAATGAGATTTTTAAAAATGTATTGATGAAACACTATAGCACTCTCTACTTCATCATCCAGCTTTTCAAAATTCAGCACCCTCCCCCATCTCTAAGGAAATAGGCCTTGCAGCATGCATAGAATATTGTTAAACACAGGGCAAAAATGCAAGCCATGTTTGGAGAATATTTCACCTGGAATTTGACATTGAGAAGTTGTTGCTTCCAATGCCAACTAGGAAGTTAAATTAAGTGTAAAGATGCTTCATAAATAAAACCTATAAACAGGCAGTACCATGCAGTTTAACAACAGTTAAACAAATCGATACTATGAGTGGAACAAACTGGGTATAATGTTTTTAGATGTGGTACTTTGGATTGTGCCACAGTGAAAATAAATTGTCATTAATGTGTTAGGTGCCTTGTATTGGTGCATTTCCCCTTCTCTTATCCTTCCCAATGCCACCTTACGTGTGTGTGTGATGTGGCAGAAGGAAGAAGAAAAGACATCTATTGAGGACGAGCCAGGCATGGAGTTATTCGCATGAATATTTGATGAGAACTAAAGGAGTCACACACAAGGACAGGGAAGTTGTGAGAATTGTTCCAAGGGTGACTGAGCTGCTCTTCAGATTTATTTATATAGGCTTTCTTCGTTTTCTTAATGATCTTTTGCTATAAATAGAAAATGTTGAGTGTTGAATTTCACGGTTGCTTTTGTACGAAACTGCTAAGAGCTTGACTTGTAAACCTTGCTTTAAGTTTTGGGGGTTTTGAAAAAATTCTTCAGCAATATCAATATTTCTTCACTTTGGTACCCTGATATAATTCTGTTGGGTACAATTGCCATGTATGGCAGTTTGCCGAATGGCATCCTGCTATCAGCTGGGCACAAAACTTCCTTGAGTAGATTCAATCCACAACACAAAGAAATGAGAGTGGAAATGGGATTGATCCCAAAAATCCCATGGGCCAGCAGCTGCAGAGGGAACTGTGGACTGTAGAGAGTCCACATAAAATTGCTAATCTGTAATTTTAAATCTTTGTTTAAATCTGTGATTACGATGCAAAGTTTATTTTTTTTTTTCTGTGCTTGGCTGAAAGCATCTCTATTTTCAAAGTATGTTTGCAGATCGCTGAGAGCTGCTAGATGTAGATACTGAAGAAATGAATTCACCAAATCACTAATCTTTTTTAGTTTCTTTTAGAAATTCATCCAGCTGATATAATTTAATATTCTGGTTTTGTGCAGAGTCTTGGCTAATGCATCTGTTGAATGAATGAATAAATAAATGGAAAGAAATGAAGTTTTAATTCTGGCAAAACCTATTTTTATTTTTTTCACTTGTAAAATTGGCAGCAATATTCTACTCTAGGATAGTATTATTGGTTACTGACATAGTGGAATAATAGTAGCAGATAGAAATAAATGTGAATGTCGCTTAGTTTTATAGCTTGAGCTATTATTATTTCTAAGTAATTTTAGCACCTGCAAAATAATGCAAGATGCTGGTTTCTCTTTTGACAAATATTACACATTCACAGATTAATGTATAGCTTCCAATTTCCACTGATTACTATTATCTAGTAAGTGCTTGTTAGAAACCAAAGCAGTGAACAGTGTGAGCAGGTCACAGATTAGGTCAGCCTGTTCTTTGACAGAGGCTCAGGAAAGCAGCCAGGCAGCTATTGTTTTACCCTCTGAACAACAAAATTTATTTCTTTGACTGCCTTTTGAATTCCTACTGAGTTAGTAATTTATTTATTTGTTTTGATATTTGAATGATATTTGAACTTTAAATGAGGAAATTCTATTATGCTTCTTCTGGGAGAAGAAAATCATATCCAAATAGTTTTCATTACAGTAGCCAACTCTTTGCTGTTCAGTTTAGCTGATAAATACAGGGCTGCTCAAAATGCCTGCTGTGTCCACCACCCGAGGCATTCTCAGCACTGTTCCAGGTCCTCTACCAAACCTGGGATTTTGGGGTGCTGACTCAGCTGTACAAGACAGCTCTTGTTGCTGTTGAGGAAATCTGTGGTTGCTTGACTTGGTTAAAACGGCTGTCACCACTGCCATTGACAAGCCATGCTCCCTGTGAGCCTGACGTGTTCAGCTGAACACTGTGTACAGGGTAGTTATTCTCTAACTTCTGTGGTAGATGTAGCATGGTTATATTTTGTGTGAATGTGTGTATGTATATAAAAAGGACATAATGGTTATAAAAATGACTTGATTCATAGAAGTGCTATGACTTACACTCTTTCTGGCAACAGTGTAATTGTTGAATTCTTCAGATGGAGATTCTCCAATGCATAACGCATTCTCCAAAGTGGAATCCTGCTTCCAAAAAGGTACCAAGAAAGAATGCTGAATTTGAGGAAATGGACCCTTGGCCCAGAGGCTTTCCAAAATAACCTTTTCTCCAAGGATGAGCCTGCTGCAATGGCAATGGAAAAATCAGTTCAAGCTGTAGTTTGAATGGACATTTTGACCTTGGTTTTATTAATTTTGACAATGGACATAATTTTCCCCCCTTTCTTCCATTTAACAAAAGCTTTTCTTTCAATATTTATTCTGCTTAAAAGTATCAGAAGTAGTATTATTATCTGTGTGGACATTGGGAAGGAGAAAAGAGAGACACAGATCTACTTAAAATATAGATCTCTGATAAAATTTAGATTTTTGTACAAATGAAGTAATAGCATTCCTGTCTTCTTTTATATTTTTAATCTGAAATAGTATAATAGAATCATTAAGGTTGGCAAAGACCTTCAAGATCATCAAGTTCAACCTTTGACCAAACACCACCTTGTCAACTAAACCATAGCACTAAGTGCCGTGTGTGGTTGTTGAGTATCTTGAGCACTTCCAGGGTTTGTGATTTTACCAACTCCTTGGGCAGCCTGTTCCAATGCCTGATCACCCTTTCAGTGAAGAAATTCTTCATGATTTGGGATTTCATTTGTGTAACCAAACCAGTTCCTAAAGTTTAAAAAAATTGTAGCTATATAGTTGAAGGTGTAAGGAAGTTCTTTTCTTCACTTCTCCCACTTTGGTAGATTTCCTAACTCTCCATTTCATCTCATGGGTAGAAATAAGTCAAAGGAAAAAAAAAAACTGAGGCAAAAATAATTAATCAGCTGGGAATGGAAGAAACACTGGACAAAATCCTAAGGTGGTATTAGGTAGGAGACAAAGAATGATATTTCTGTAACGACAGAAACTGGTCACAGGACTTGTGTGGTAGCTGGATTTAAGTGTAAATTTGTTTCTCAGACAAGTTACTTGGTATTCAACTTCTTCCCTTTATAACAATGCTTAAAATGGTAGCCAAAAGTGCTGTGTGATCTTAAGATGGGAACTGTAGACAAGTGCTATCTTCTAAAAGTTATTAAAAAAACACAGTCTCTATGGTTTGTGAGCAATTTTATGAATTGCAACCTTATATGATGAATGAAAAGTAGTAGGGAAACTGATTTTGCTTCCCAGCTTCATACATCAAGTGCTTTTTTAAATATAATGAGAAAGTGCTGTAGCAATTGCATCTGAATATGGTTCTTTCCTTTTCTTAACTGTTTAAAGCTGAACATCATTGGCTGTGTAAATATCAATAGCTTTAAAGACCGGAGGAAAAATTACTGTGAAAAACGTAATCTGGGTAGACTCAAATACTGCAATTTCAAGACAAGATTTTAAACAGAATGTACTAAAACTAGTATTAAGTAATTCTCCCTTAATAATAATAAAATATACAACTGTCCATGGTGCCCCATCACCTTTGTGCAGAAAATGGCAGCAAGGAAAAAACTGTCACTGCTCAAGGGACGTTTTACAATTACAATTGATTGAAAAAATTAACAGCGCATGAAACTGACATAAAATTTCTCTTTCATTATTTATTAAATAGTGACTTGTTTGAAACCTAGACTGCAGTCCTTCATCAGTGTCTACAGAGTGATACTTTACTCATATTTAAAGAAGGAAACCTCTGAGTGTAAACCATTGTGTATAGTGGTTCATGGTTTTTAAATGATCTAAAAATTATATCTTCTCAGACTCTTTTTAGGATTTCCTTGCTTGAACTTACATTAGAGCAAGCATGACTGAAGAAATGGTGTTGAAGTAATGCTCTCCTTTCTGTTTGTAATCTAAATATGAACTTTGATACATTAAAAAATATTAATTATTGCACTAGTTTGCATAATTACTAGAATGAATTCACTGCTGTCTGCCTTAAGCTGATGCTTATTACAAAAAACCTGCTTTGTAGTTGATAATGGTAATATAAGAGACAAAATTATCATTCTGCCATTGTGAATATAATAAATACTGCTCCTCTCTGTATTACCAAGGAATATACATCTTTCTCTGGTGAAATGTAAAGCACCATATTGGCTTTCTAGTAAAATACTAAATATTAGAAGTAAGTAAGTGTTCTATTATTGGTGAGTGCAAAACATGTGAATGAATCAGATTCAGGTAGGGTTTTCTATATGTTTATTTAAAGTTTCTGTCATACTGTTATGCCACACTTGCAGTTAGAATAGTTATGCGTTGAGTTCTGAATGACCTGTATCTCAAGTTGAACAAACCAGGCTGGATTTTGAATCAATTAGAGCATTTTTAAGTCTGGAGAAGTTTATTTTTAGTCTTGAAGGGAGTTCAATAGACAAAGATGTCTTACAGTTTCTACTTTATAACTATGCGTCGTCTTGGACAAATCCTTTTTACCTTCATTCATGGATGGATTAAATAAATTGGCAGCTTGCTTAGACAGAACCTAAGAAAAGCACGAAGAAAAGGCAATTCTGTCTTGGAACATTACACTGCAGCCCTTTCACCTGCCTCTGAATTGCAGTGAATGACACTTTCTTCTTCTTTTGATCTGAAGCTTGATTTATAAAATAATACTTTACTGTTCTATAGTAGCTGAGAAATCAGGGTTATGAGGTTGGTTCAGAAAGAGGGTAGATGAAGAAAAGAACTGGTATACATACCTGTGGAAGGAAAATAGTTACGCTGCTCAGTTTCCCTGCATGTGATCCCACTTGAGAAGGCATGAGCGCAGTGATCCCATTCTTAGAGAAGTTCTCTGAATGCTTGCTTAGAAAATAGCAAATCATTGAAATCTGCAAGTTTCTGGGCTTGAGCTTCTGTTTCTAGCCCCAGTTTCAGGTTTGAAAGTTTGAGCTGTGAAAGTTTTGGTTCATCAGTTTCACAAATTCTGAAGTGTTACTTATTTAAAGCAGGTTAAGGTAGTTGCACGAATGTATTATGTAATGTTATACTCAAAAACATTCCCCCTACCAAGGTAGTCAGGAGAAGTTGGTTTATATTGCTCTGTTGTAATATATAATAGATGACCTACTTTTGTACTTTCTACATGGGAACACAAAGAACAACACTATATTTATGTACTTTGAGATCTTCCTACACATTTCTCCATCCTTTCTTTAGGTTTTTCCTCCTTTTTTGTATTCTATGCCCAGAAATAAGAGACTCAATGAAATAAAATGACTTAAGTTTTTTCATTTGACCAGGGTACAAAATATGCATAAATTTCTATTAAATGTAATCCTAAATATATGTTTTTACATTTTCTTGAAAATAAGAAGGATTTTTTTTACATGTGTCTTCCATATACCACTGTATTTTTTGAAGTTTAGGTTTTTGTGTATGTCTCACATAACTTTTTGGTTTTAAATTTGTTCCTAAGAAACTCTTGGGGTTTTTTTATTTAGTTTTTAGTGGGTTTTTTTCTTGGTTCAGGAGGAACTTGACTCTTGCATAATTGACTGTGAAAAATGTATTATTAAAATTGATACAGGGAAAATGCTGTTAAATGTATAGCTTAAACTAGACTCTTCTTGCACTGACCTTTTCTACTGTATAATAAAACTTACTATTGTAACCAAGTCAGACAGCAGAAAATTTTCCAGCAGTAATGTTTTTCAGATTTGTGGCATCTGTTCAATTGGCGTTTGTGAAGCACTTGGAGATACTGAGATGAATGAGGCTGTGTTAGTGTATGTGTTAGAGGGCAGCGTTCGAAGGAGCAGCATGTCTAAATAATTGCATCTTGGACTTTTACAAATCTGGTTGTATAGAAATCATCCTAAGTAAAACAGCCTACGAAAGGCAAAACATAAGCATTAAATTCCTTGGATGCCTTTTATTGGGAAAGCAGGATTCATAAAGGCACAGTATGTTGTAGGCTTTATTTCACAGTTCTGCCAACACGAATCCAATCTGAGCTCGAGCACAGCTGCTATTCCTGCCAGTACTCCTCACTCTCCTGATGGAGCTTGATCAGCTCTCTTTGTTTTCTCTGTTCTTTTAAAACGAATGCTGTTTAATGATCTTCACTAATGAATTTGTGATGTCCTGTTCAGGGACTTCTATTTATGGAGTGCTTCCCTTCCAGCACTAAAATATTCTTTACTGGCATGGTATAGGGTAAGGTGATATGAAAAAATAGATGTGAAGTTCAGGATGGATTGTGATGGATAGAAATACATAGAGAAAACTAGATGTTCTTACAACAATTGTGCTATTCTTTTTATCCCTGTAACACAGTTACTCCTCCTCCGCCCCCCACACAACAGATTTGTAATGAAAGAATAGAATCTTGTGCAGGCTGTAACTCCCAAAGGTAAAACCCACAGTACTAGACTTCCATCTGTATAGCCTATTTTATTTCAGGGAGATTTCATTTAGTTTTCCTTGGTTAAATTAGTCTGAAATACTGTCTTTGCAAGTTCATTAAAATTATTCTATAATGGGTGTCTACCGTAATTTTTGAAGTTTTATATTCAGTTTCTTGGTGGTGGTGCTTGCTATTTACCTGATGTTCTTGTCATCATTTCTGCCATGTCCTGATGTTTGTTGTGTTCTCTTGCCTTTGCACTCACCTTCATGGCCAGCAGTGTTACTCCTGACCTGTTCTCCATAGAGGTCTTTTGCCCTGTCCCCTTCCACCCTCATAATAAAATTCTAGAGTAAAACAAAAAAGTCACCTGTGTTAGGTGTGTGTAATTGGAGTGGAGAAGGGAATCCTCTTTGGTTGAATAATATATTTTTATAGAATTTAAGAAGATTATTTCACCAGAATACTTATCTGTAATGTTTACATGTACTAAATGTAGCCCTTACTGATTAGTAAAGGCTTTTATCTGCTTGGAGAAACTAAAGCTATACATGTTAAAAAAAAAAGCTCCCCAGGGAAGGGGATAGTGCTGGGTTTTGTTTCTACTCTGCTAAAATTTACTGGATCAATACCTGGAATCGATACACGAGTATTGGATAGTTTCCTAGGAGCAGTTAGGAGCATAGGAGGCCTAATCCTGATGAGATCTGTGCACTTGGATCATTTAATAACCTGCAGAGCTACGGGGGCAAGTAAAGCCTCAGGGCCGAGTGTAGGACTGGGCACTGGCTGTGCGAGCTTGGCTTGCCTGACGCGGTGTGAGCGCTGATTGTTGCTCCGCAGACTGGGACTGCTCCAGGGGTTAGTGACTACTGCTCTTCACTGGCTTGTAAGACGCTATCGTTATCCCTCTCCTATGCCAAGTAATCAATCCCTCTTCCTCTAAAACATGAGCAAATAGCTGAATTAAGTAAGTGAATTACTATGAATATACATAGGATCCACCTAAGCTCTTTTGTGAAGGGCAGTGATTGAACATTTGAAAAAAGCTGATAACGAGTATTATCTGAATAATCTGAACTTGTCTAATTGCCATTTGAAAACTTTTCCCACGCACAGTTTATCCTTACTGAAGGTACTTGTTTCAATACCAGGTAATCTGACACTTTTTCTTCCCAAATTTGTTAATCTGCTCAACTCTGTTCTCTAAAGAATTTGTATTTCTGCTTTGAAATTTTTGAATGCTTTTGCCACAAGTAATTTGTGCATTAACTTCTTTATATGTTGTAGGCGTGTGCTAATTAGCACTAATGAGTTATTGAGTAAATAGAAATCAGAATAGATACTAATTGAGTAAGACAGTGAAAACTTGATGTCCATACAAACCAAAACTTTACAGAGTTCTGGTTTTTATTGTTTTAACATGAAGCTTCCTAGAAACAGTGGTTTAAAGACTGACTTCCATCTCTGGTTAATTGATAGAAGTTGTTCTTCTGTGATTCTTTTCTCCTTGCATCTCTGCTGTGCACAGGTGCTTGTTCCTTGCATAGATGTCTCTGGAGGAGTGAGGAGCTGATGCGGAGCGGTGGCTGGAAGCTACTGGGGTCATTTTCAGCAGAATGCTTGTGTGGGTGCAGGCGTAGGGAGGAGATGACATGGCTGGGAGATGTGGAAAGGAGGGAGCAATGGCAGGTGGAATAAAAACTGATAGCATAAACTGATGTGGAACTGAAGCACAAGAGAGTTGGGGTCTGGTACCAGACCAGTATCTTCCCTTTCTTAAAATCTGTAGTATGGTTATTATCTGCAGTATGTTATATTATATACAAGTAAGTGTCTGAATTATTACCTTTCCCTGGAGGTCTCTGAAGACCCAGCAAAAGAGGGGTAGGAGAAGGCTGATATTATGGCAGAGCTCAGAAAGAGTAAATGGAATGGCTTGTAACCTGGACCAGTTGAACATTTGCTTATGACAGAATAATTTTGAGTGTGGGATATAACAAGTAAAAGGGACTATCAGAAATCCAAGCAGTACTCCTGGAAATAAGTTTTGCCAATTAATTTTTGCTTTATGTCTATTGTAATCTCATTCCTTTGACATTGCACATAGCTATTGGTGTGATCTGCATGCTGTGGATTGATTGCCATGGTGTCTGTTAGGGTTTTAAAAACATTTTTCTAAGTGTGGATGAGAAAATTAAAGTAATTAATTTTGCATGGACTCTGAGATAGCCATTTTGCTAGCAAAGTTTGCACTTTCTTTTTGTCATTCTTTGTAACTGATTTTCCATAACTACTAATGGAAAGAGTTTAATGAAAGGTAATAAACTCATTTGATTTTTTTACATAAGGTTACATGTCTGATAAAGCATAAATGTGTTAATACTATTGAATTCTGTAGGCCTTTTAATACATTTTAATTTAAAAAATCAAGTAAAAGGTAAAAAGCAAAATACAAACCCTGAACAACTGGAATGATAGGAGTCAATGGCAGAGCAGCTTTCCCATGTAAAAGAGTGGTTTAATCTTTGTTTTCTGTCTTTGTAGAGTTTATCCCATCCCATGATCTGCACAGTTCTTAAGCCTTCCAACCATTTTCATATTTGAGCTGGAAGTCTTCTGTGACCATAGTAGGTTGAAGAAATTTTAGTAAATTTTTTTTCCTGGACACCTCTAATTTTTATTGTGATTTCATTATTCTGTGTTTTAAAAACTCTTTTGTACTTCATTAGCTTTTTTTGCAGCACAGTCTATCCCCTTTCTGTCAAACGCTGACTTAAAATTCCATCCTTCATCCATCCACCAACCATCTATTGTTACTTTTTGAATTTAAAATTAGGGCTTAATGTCATAAACCAGTAGAAATACAGTACATCTAATGTAAGTATTAACACTATTTTTAAAACTTACAGGATGGGACAAGAACAAGAGTGGCAGTTTGTCTAGTTGCTGGGACAGGGTATAAGGGATTCATGGAGAGGAGCCCTGCTGTGTGAGGAGAAGCAGTGAATTGGGGTGAAGCATCAGACAATTACTTGCAGTTTTGTTGCTTGATCAATATGCAGTTGCTTCTTGGTCTTATTGATCTTTTCTGCTTATTTAATGCACTTACATTTTATGAGACCTATGCAATCATTTTTGGAGTAATTTGAATTGGGTTTGAATTATTTTTGCTTGCTGAGACATTGTTTTTAACATACTGAGTTCATTTACTGTTACTGCCATTAAGAGAAAAATAGTTCATCTACAGAACCAGGCAACTATCTATAGCCAAATGTCCCACGTTGAATGATTTGACCTACTTGAGAAAGTTGAGCACACTCAGTATCTCTGTTTCAAAATGTCACGTATTGTTCAGTAGTTTGTTTGGGGGTTTGTGTTGTTTATTTTGTTGGTTTGTTTGCTTGTTTACTCTGAAAACTGGGGAAATACTAATTCATGGCAGAGCAGTTTGATTGCAGTGTGAGCTGTGCTGAAGATCAGCTTGCTTATAATAGACTTTTGCTGAGCAGCAGCCCATGCAGTGCTGTGTGACAGCATCATTCTTAATCTCAGCTCACTGTGTGCCCGGCGGTGCGTGCTCGGGGCGCTGGCTGGAAATCCAAGCAGGTGCCTCTGGCAGAGCCTCGTGCCAGCGCCCCGGCCTGGTGCTCTGTCGGTGCTGAGGTGCCTGCGGAGCCTCGGTCTGCGCTGCACGACACAAGTTTTGCTGTCAAGGCTCTTCCAGATAGTCTTTCAGCATACACATGATGGTGTAAATGCATTTTTGCCAAGTCAGCCTGTGTTAGCTCTGGAGTGAAGTGGGATACATTGCACCAGCAGAAGCCCTTTTGTGCACTTAAGCTTTTTTTGGCATAAAAAAGTGACCTTTCACTTCATTGCCGGGATGGCGCACTAAGAAAAGTTTGTGATCTAGAGCTGGACTTAATATGTATTAAGAACAGAATATAGAATCAACTTTGTTACACTTTAGTAAGCAAAGCTAGTGAAAAATACTGGGTGAATCATGATGAATACTGTGAGTCTTTTTTTTCTATCCCCCTTCTTTGTCCTCAAAACAATTTGATGGGGCTGGTTTAACAGATGGGCAGAAAACCTATCACTGTGTGTTGGAAAACTGTTTCCAGATGAAGAACAGTTTTCTTAAATCATTTGCACTCTTTTTTCTTTGTTCAACATTGACTGATCTAGTCAAAACATTGTAAGCACATTAAGCAATAACATATTAAGTAAGTCTGTAAAATAATCAAATTGAAACTAGAAGCTAAGAGTTCTTAGAAATATTTACATTAATATTTAACTTTGTATAAATCTTACAGTAGCTACTTTTGAATCTTCTAGGAACCTTGTGCTGTAGATAAAGAAAAAGTTTGTCAGGGTTGGTGTGCTGTTTCATACTGAAATATTTAGGATTATTTGGTAAATTTATTTCTGAATCGAGAAAGAGCTGTGTTTTCCCTTTGTTGTAAGTGCTCAGCTATGATGATGAAGCAGAGAGAGTTAAGGTTTATGTCTCTCCTTCCAAGAAACCTTTTGTAGAGTTATTAAGGTGTTGCAGCACCCTTTATTTTTCATGGACTTTGTTACAGTACATTTTCTTGTACAGGAATTGCACAGCACTGCTGTACCTGAATTCAGGTAGAGGTTTTAATGAGTTTTCCTTGTCTGTTTTGGTCCTGGTCACTGCTGTTAAGAATTTCTATGAGTCTGCCCTCTGCATGTTCTTTGGGAAGACCTAGACTTTTAAAATTTATGTAAGGTTAATAGTCTGCATAATTTTGCAGAGTATGAGCAAGTACTTGGCAGGAAGGGCCAAAAAGCTGTGGCAGATTTGTGTTGTGCTTTGTAGTCTCAAAGCGGGTTCAAAGGACGCTGTTGATAACAGGTGACAAGTAATAACACCATGAAATAACTCTTCTGTGGTGATGATGAGTCAGGTAGTTACCAGTTTCTAAACACATTTGCAAAGCAAAATCCTTCTGACAAGAGGTTTGGAAGTTTTTTGGGTCTGTGATTTACTGGAGTGCTGATAAAAGGTGTATGCAGATTTGGGGTTCTTTTTTCCCTTGTCCTCACTGTGTGAAAGGGGATTGGAGAATCCTGTAATTTAATCCTCCAGTGTCCAGTAATTCTCAAGTCCTTTCAGTGTCTCCAGTATGTTTTCCCTTACATGAGAGAAATCTCTGGTCTGCAGTTTTTCCCCATTAAGATGCTGTCTGTCTTACCTCTGCCTGCAGGCTCTCTGTGCAGTCCTCACCAGCGAATCGTTGGATTCCTCTCAAGCCCTTGCTGGAGGGGAGCCAGCAGCGATCACTTGCAGGAGGAGGCAGTGAGAGAAGTGTAGCTGAAAAACAGCTCCTTAACCTTTCTCCCTAAAGCATGTCACTTGAAAGTGGGGATACTATAGCATCCTTTGTTACCAGGCCCAGACTCCTCACACCATGCCCCTGTTTTTTCAAAAAATACCTTCGAAGCTCTGTTTCAGCTGCTACATGTTTTCTGGGAAGGGAAAGTCAGTACTATGCCTCTATGACTGTATTGCTAGCTTGTGGCAATGTAGGATTGAAAAATCTCATCCTACTTTTATGTATTTCCACATTTTTAGATGTTATTATCACGCTAGAGTTTGAGAACCTGAACTTCATAGATCCCATGTAATTTTCAGGACTCTGAAAACCTGGGGAGTGCAGAGCAAAGGTTCTGTCGAAGTTCAGGAATAGAGAACACAGTAAAACATGCATACCAATGTTATTTTAAAACAGAACTATGCCATGGTTTCTTGAGGACTGACTCAGTTTTTAGCTCTTAACTCTATTGTTGATGATGCTTCCTTTTGATGTTTTGTAGAGAAGGAAAGAGTGGTTAGATCCCTCTCTCCCCCTCTCCGTGTTCTGTTTCCTTTTTCCTGACTATGCACCATATTTTCCAGTTTTACTTGTGGCAAAGGGTGAGGGAGACTGAGACTCATAGCAGCATGAGTGGTTACTTGGAGAGTGAAGGCAGAATGAAGAACATATAAGCAAACAGTACTTAGACTCCTCAAAGACATGAAGCATGGAGAAGTATTTTGAAATGTTCTGCTTTATCAAGAATCAAGGTGGTTTTTTTCTTTTCCTGTTTTTTCTTAGAAATGTACTTTTGGTTGTTTGTGTATTATATTAACTTTAAATGATTCCCTTTGTCAGTCTGCACAGACATCCCTCCTCTTAGTTGCTGCAGGGCCTTTGATGCTCAATTTCAATTTTTTCACCTCATTCTATTTCTAAAATGAGAATTGTGTTCTGCTTATTTTTACCCTTGCAACAGACTTCATACAAAATTTTTCTGTCATTTCTTGTAGTGTATGAACTTTGTGTGATTATTTGTAAATACCCACCCATCAACCCCTCTTCTATTTTCCTTTCTTCTTACAGGCCACTACTTGTATATGAGATGATGGAAAACTGGCATTCTCTAAATGAGCCAATGAAATTATTTTCCTATTTCCTGTTATCAAATACAAAATTTTATTATTGAAGCCTTATGCTCCTAAGGAGTGCTCTGTCTTACCTAGAATGACTTTGAAGACCTGTCTGATTTCCCCTTACTCCAGCAATTTGCCTTGATCCCTAACGCTGTTCACTGAATTCAGATCAAACATAATTAACTTTGTGGTTGAAAATGAATCTTCAGGAGAGTTAGATGAAACTTGGAATGGTTGCTTTCTGGGAAGGTTTGACATTTTGAAGTCCAGTTTTCATCCAGTTTGTGACAAATAGGCCTTACTTGCTTTTCCCTCTGAAATTATTTCGTAACATAATATGACATAATCAAAATATATTTTTTCTTAAAATAGGAAGCAATAGCTGCTTCCAAGCAGTTACTGAAATGTCTTATAAAATGCATTTAATTTTGAATTCTCATTTATGATAGCATAAATTCGTGGATTTTAAAAAAAGTCAGTGCCTTTCAGAGACTACACTTTTCATTGTTAGATCATTTGTGTAAATCAAATGGAAGTTCTGTTAAATCTGGAGTACTTGTACTCTTGTAGTCCTAGAGCTGTATTCCCTCTTCAGTGCTTGCTTTCGGAGAGTGAAGGAGCTGAGGTCCATGGGAGCTGTCCCAGCAGCCTGCTGGTGGCTGTGCTGGCCATCACAGGAGGACCCAGGGCTGCTGATCTGACGGGCGACTCTGCCTCTCAAAGGTCACTGCTAACACAAGCCTCTGCCAGGATTCTCTACTTCAGACAGTCCTGAAAAGCCATTTTATTTACAAATATGATCTGTGTAATGTCTCCTGCAAATCCTGCCTTTTTAATTACTTGCAATGACTTTAATTGGATCAGAAAACAGAAAGATATAAAGTAGTGATGTAACAGGGTTCGCATGGTGGGAGGAGTCCTGTTGTAAGCGGCAGTTTGCAGTGGCTGTCCCCGAGCTCTGTCCACTCTACCATGCTGCAGGTCTTTTGTGATGCAAGTACTGAGACAGCCGCGTTCATTTAAGATGCTCAGTAGCTGGAATTTTTCAGTATTTCAGGCTCTCAAGCCTTGGAAAAAGTTTTTTGTACTGAGAATGACTGACCAGTGTTGACCTCAGGGTGCTGCTGTGTCTTGCTGATGCTTTTGGAGTAGTTAGACCTTACAGCCCTTCTGATGCTTTCTGTTTGCCACTTTCTCACCATTTCGGCAATCCAGTAAGTACACAAGCATCCAAAACCAAACTGCTTCCTCTTCTAAAGGGCGTTGCAGTCAAGCCAAACTTAACTGAGACTGTCTGGTTACTGGTGCCTCTGGCTGCTTTAGTCAAAGTTGGTTTTGGGGAGCCAATATCCTAGAGCAACTGTTACTGCTCTTTACTTTCTGGCCATTTCCAGCCACAAAAGCAAGGTGCCTCACATGTGTCTCTGTGTGATGTACTTCTGAATTTAGGACTTTAACTTTTCCCTGACTGGCTGTTTCTGATTTTTCTTTTATTTTAACCTATGTTGGTTTTTTTTTAGAGAGTCCAACACACAGAAAGTAATTTGCAGCTGTACCCAAAGTAGCCAAGACTTCATAAGTTTCTACAAATGTTCATCTTGCAATGCTTTCCTTGTGTATTTTTGTCTAACAAAAAAGTCCTTTTTCACATACTTGGTTTGCAAATAAAATGGCAAAGATCAAAGGTCATAAAATCAATTAAGTGAATCTAAAGTTTTACTTGGTGGAATGGTCACAGACTTGTTGTTTTTCTCAGTAGGTAGAATTTAAGACTTCTTTCGTTGCATGGTTTTTAGGGTCATTAATACCCAAAGAGATCAGGCTTAGGCTCAGCACTGTGCTGGCTCTGCTGTGGTTAGGGAGTGTGCCTGCTGTCTGTCAGTAACTCTCTGCTGGGATTCTTGTGCCAGAGACATAGTTACATAGTGTTTGGTAAATCCATTACTTGCTAATCCCAAAATTATCCAATGAAGAAATACATGGCTGCGATAGGGTGAGGGTGGAGAGGTCAGTCAGCTGTCAGTGGCCACCCCCTATGAATGAGTTTAAAATGTCTGAGGGGCAATTATGATGGAGGTACATGGAATGCTGTAGGAGGAGCAAAGGGACACTATGAACAGTCACCCTCTTCCATTACAAGCCCAAAAAAGCGTTGAAGGAAACTGTCAGATGGCAGGCTCACAGCCCAGAGTTGCTGCCCCATGCAGTGCATGTTTCAGTTGCCATGGGAAGCAGTGATTGCTGAATGTTTCCATGAGTTCCAGGAGTTATTTTATAGTTAACGGAAAAGAAGCAGAAAGTGAGGATTATCCAACATAACAGCACTCACAATACTTCAGCTCATAATGTTGCTAAACCATAAACTGTTGCTCCATGGAGCTTCTGCTTTCCAAGTTGTCCATGCGTTGGGCTCAGCACCCTGTGTTGGAAGGAGCTTGGAGCCTGTCAGGAGCTTGGCTAACCTGAGGGCAAAATCAAGTCCTGGAACCTAATAGCCAAGATCACAGCTTGTCTGGCAGTTTATCTCTTAGGATCTGTTGATAGAGATCATATACTGCTTGCTGCGATATCCCAGAGATGTGTATTTGACAGTAATAAGTTTTACATATTAGAATTGCATGTGTTGTTATGTTTCCAGTCAAGACTCTTTGCTGCTGCTGCTTCTTGATTTTCAGTGATTCAGTGATAAATAGTTTTGAGTGTATCAATATCATTAATTTTGAAGACACTTGATAATCTTCATTTAATTTTCTGCTGGGGTTATTTTCAGGTTTTTTGTTAGTGGTGGTTTTTTGGGGTTTTTTTTGTTTGTTTTGTTTTGTTTTTTGTTTTTTGGGGGTTTTTTGGGTTTTTTTGGTTTTGTTTTCTTTTTGCTTGGCATAATGCACTTTGTGGATGTTGGAAAAATGTGAATCTTAATTGTGGTGCAGTGTAATAATTTCTTCAGGATTGGGTTCCTGTTAGAAAGTTTAGTATATGCTATTGAGAAATTGGGTTTTCCCTAGTTTTTTCTCCTGAAGGAAAAGGTGTTTAATTTAAACAATATTAATGTTTCTTTTAGAGAAGATTCTATTTCTTTCCTATCTTGAAATTATTCAAAACTATCAGCAATAAATTTCACAAATTATGCTTTGTAAGGCTTGAGAAAAATCTGTTATCAGACTAAATATTATTTAGAATTAGAACTGTAATAAAAATTATGATAGAATCATATGAGTACACGAGTAAGTATGTTTTCTCAATTTTGTTTTAAGTATTAAATTGCTAAATGTATTTTATTAAAGCAGCACATTTTTTTGTCCATTCAACTCTTTTGTGTTAATTATTAGATACAATTGGCTGACAGATGTAGGTAACAATAATTGGCTCATAGATAATTATGAAATTCTACAAAGAAAATATCGGCATTATTTATTTAATAACAGTTACTCACTAAATTAAATGTTTTCACCCATCTGTTAACAATTTGTGCCTTTAATGACTGAAAGACTTGCCTGAACTTATTGTTTTCTTCCTTGGATATGTGAACTTCATAAAAAAGGGATTTATATTTGTAGCATTAGGTCGTTACTTTGAACTCGGCTACAATAGACACTGATTTTTAATTTTGTGTCTCTGTGACATTAATGATAGTAGAACTCAAATATGTCATCAGTACTGTATTTGAGAAGACTTAACTTTTCATTTTTATCCATTTCGAAATAATAGAATAAAAACAATGGCTTCGCTTTCTGTTTACGCTGATATTTAGTCATTTTGAGAAGACGAGTACACTTTTGTGAAATCTTAATCTGTAGTAATTTTCAATCTTCATACCTGTATGAGCTTCCTAATTTTAACACTATGTGTTTTTTGTGGAAAATCGTGATGGTGTACATGAAAGTAGCAAGAGATCATATTGTTCATTTATGTTGCCGAAGAACTTTTACAGGTAGCAGGAAAGGTATGTGCTGCAGCTGTGTAAAGGCAGTCCTGGAGTGTGCTTTAGGCATGTGTTCCCTTTTGTTCTGTGTTTCAGGAGCAGCTGTGCAGGTAGGCTGCTCTCATTCCCTTCCACTGGTGTTCGTAGCTGGGCAATGATTTGAGTGTGTGATGTGTTAGGTTTGGAGGCTGTGGTGAACACTATGGAGCAGCTCATGTGGGATAGGCTGGGAGGGATGTGACATTTCCTTCAGCTTCCTTGTGTTCTTGTTAGTGCAGGTACAGCTAAACATCACATTAAGTGCTAAGGGTGAGAGTAATAGTTTATCAATTTGTATCTAGATAGCTTTTTTTATCAAATTGTGGTGAATATTGTAGAGGGGATGAGAAAATTTTAAAACTTGTTTTTTCAATTTCACTATCCAAATTGTACAAAATAGAAGGTATTAAAGAATCATCAGAGGCAAATGCCGTCAGTCTGTATTATGGTTAAATACTATTTCAGTTGAAAGGTCAAAAGACAGGCATCTCTGCAGGCTAACTTCAAATGCAAGTGTTTGGAATACAGACACTCTTAGGTTCAGTTTGGCTTTCAAACAACATTCTTTTCTTGCCCAGCTTTTTAGTACTGTTGCTAAGTTTTATTATTGCTAGAAGAATTGGCAAGAATTCTGGCAGACTGGGCAGATTTCTGCCATAGACTGATCTCTAAATTTCAAAAGGGCTTTGCTGTACAAGATGAGATATATTTCTAGAGGTTTTAAAATTTTGCAGTTGTTCAGCTTGTCTACAGAAACACTTTGTATAACGCAAGGTTCACTTTGCTCTCCTACGAAGTATCTGAGATTCATAAAACCTGTATGATTTATAGTCTATGCAACAGCTGTTGACTCTAAAGATAATAAAACCAGGTAAATCTGCAGCCAGTTGCAGGAAGTTATTGATGATATGCCAAGTGAGAGGTGGGAGGAATTAAATATGCGTTTATTGAACACAAAAATTACATATATTCTGGAGTACCGAGGGAGTTAATGTAGCTGTTACTAAAGAAAATGCAGTTCTGCTTTTGCAGAAGTGTTTTCCTGAAGGTGTAAATATGAAAGGGTGAATGGTGGGTGTTGAAAAGAGGCAGGAGAGACCCATAAGGATAGAGGAATATGAAAGAAATATTTGCAGCTTATATATATGTAGTAAAGAAAAAAGTAGTATTCCCCCTTATGCAGGGGCCAAGATAGCATGATTTTTTTTAATTACTTTGATTATATAGCACTGTAGCACCACTGATCCTGAAGTGTCTCCTGGCATTTACAAGTGTATGTTAGAAACTACGGGTGTTCTCTCATGGACAGCCTACATTTTTGGATTCATGTATTAGTGCAAAAATAATGATATAAACTCAAAAAATGTAGGATATATCTCACCAAAAAGAAAAAATTAAGTGCAAACTAGCTAGTTCAGTATTGGTAATTGTAGACTTGTAGACCTGTAAGTCTGTAGGTGACCATGTATACCTTTAGCCAGGTGTAAAGTATTCAAAAATTAGGTCATTAACCATTAACATAATGAATTAAAACTCACAAATGAACCAAAATCTCCCCTGCCCTCCTTCGAAGGCAGTGATTCAGCGAAGAGTCAGCCATCTTTGCCTTCTCAGCAACTGGTGGGATGTTTGAAAGAAGTTATTTTTGGCTAAGATTCTTGAGACACATGATCATTTTCCTTCATTTTCTTTTGTCATTGCATGGTCTGTTGCAACATGGGATGGTACTGATGGAAACTGAATCATCGCACGTTTACATAATGCTCTATATTGAGAAATTCTACTTAGCTGTTGAATGATAACATATTAATAATATGTAAAAGCTGCCAAAAAGTCTCGTATTTTCAGGCCAGCATGTAAATTTAGGTTATATTTTGCATCTCTCTGCTCATAACTATTTTGCTGGCTTTCATGGCTTCAGTGATGACGCTAACTTAGGCAAACAAAAGACAGCCAAGCTCATATACCTTCTTTTAGATGAGTCCTTATCTCAGTTTCCTAGTTCAGGAAAGAGATGGTTTACTTAATCCACTCCATTTGGAAGGCATAATTCTTTTACATGGGTTTATGGTGCAGTTGCAATATATTTTCAGTGCAATTATCTCTGGTAAATATGAGAGTGCATTCTTTTCATCCTGCTTCATTTTATGTACTGATATGATGCTCCATTTCAAGGACTGCTTGTTGTTCACCTGTTGAGATGTTAAGAAATATTTTCGAGACAGTAAAGATCCTGATTACTGTCTGCATGAAATTTATTAAACACAAGCTTTAGTCACCTCTTTGTTTTCCAGTTTTGGATGCTCTCCTGAAATTTGAGCAGAAATGAGCATTGATATTGGCCGTGGTAATGAGCAAGCAGTACAAAGCTATGGGCTTAGGTGAGGGTGGGGAGGAACTTGTCAAGGTGGAAAGCATATGATGGCACTAAATTACTCTTACAGATTAGTAAGACCAAACTGTATGAACTGATCTATATTTGTATCCTTTCACTACATTCCTTCATAATTTTCTTTCTGTTATTTTTGATCATTCTGTTACTCTCAAATCTTTCAAAGCTGAAGTTCATTTCTTCTGTAATGCCCCACTTGGGCTACATTTCTCTCCTGTTCCATATTATACCTTTCTGTCCCCTTTTCTGTTTTCATCTCTTTCACACATGCTGTACATTTGCTTTGCATCCGTGATGCTATGAAGTCTGTTCAAAACTGAAATAGGACAACTAGATTTTTACTGGCAACATGTTTTATTTTTACTTTGCTCCAAAAAAAGCCCAAGAGGAGTATTGACTTGTAGAAGTATTATTGTTTTGTTGCCAGCATAAATTTGATTTTGAAAGTCCATGTGCATCTGAAGAGCAGTTCCTTATCTGTGCAGTGTCTAAATTAAACTTCAATGGTTTTATTGTGGAGAAGTGGGTTTTTTTCTGTTTATTTTTAATGAACACTCTTAATTGTCAGAATAAAATGTGGACTTTGTAAGTTCTCTAGATAACTGGGTTTGTTTCCATGATTATAACTTTTGTTTCATATTACAGACCTGTTATGCTTGTAATTTATGGCCATTGGTATAAGAAATTTTCTTGTGAATATTTTCTGATTTCTAGGCCATAGCTCAGTTAGAATACTTGGGCTGAAATTGGTTTCAGCTCCACCCAAGTACAGTTGATGAATGGCATGAATGTTACAGTTCTTTATGAGTATTTTATCATGGAGAATTTAGAAAAAGATGCAGTTTTAGTTACTAAAAATGTTTTGGGAGCTCTTAAGGAAGTTTCTCAAATCAGCCTGTTTTGAGGGAAGGCTTAAGAAGCCT
The DNA here is from genome assembly GCA_013398055.1 of Ifrita kowaldi. NCBI lineage: Eukaryota > Metazoa > Chordata > Aves > Passeriformes > Cinclosomatidae > Ifrita > Ifrita kowaldi. The sequence goes on from VZRS01004581.1 coordinate 76,832, forward strand.
AGGGTGATTTTTAAAGTTCTAGATCCTAGTGTTTCACAGTTTATCAATTGTAATTACATTAAAATATAATGTGTGCATTTCTGCAGGTTAATATTCTCCATGGGTAAGGTGTACAGAACCATAAGTACAGTATTCTCCCCCCATGTCTAACTAGAATTTCCCATGTTGTAGCTTGTGTCTCTTGCCTCTTGTCCCATCCATGTGCCCCTCTGAGAAAGGTCTGTCTGTCAGGTAGCAGAAGCTGCAGTTAGATCTCTTCTTAACCATCTCTTTTCAAGGTTAACAGACTCAGTTCTCTCAGCCTCTCCTCACACGCTTCAGTCCCCTGTCGTGGTGGTTCCCTATTGGACTAATTTGTCAGTGTCTCTCTTTTACTGGGAGGCATGGAGTACAGTGGCCTTACAAGTGCCAAATAATAAGAATAATGACTTTCCTCACCCTGCTGGGTACACCCAGTCCAGTACACAGCTGGCTGCCACTGCCACAAGGATGTATTGCTGGTTTAAGTTAAATTTTCTGTCCACTGGGTCTGTTTCTTCTTTCCAGCCGTGAGCACCTGACCTGCTTGTGTGGACAGGGCTGCGCCATCCCAGATGAACAGGGCTTAACTTGCTTCTATTGAACTTCATAATGTTCTTGTCTGTCCTCATCTCAAGGTTGCTAAGGTTCTTCAGAATGGCAGCCCTGCTCTCCAGGGTGCTGAGCACTTCCTCAGATTGCTGTCGCCCAAAAGCTCACAGAGGGTTAATTCTGTCCTGTCACCCAGGTTACTAACAATGGCATCAAACAGCCACCAGCTGGGTGTGGGGTTGCTGCCTGCACCCCGCGGAGGCGGCAGTCCAGGCAGCAGAGGGCAAAATAGAAAGTAGCAGGTTTAGTAGGTCGTGGTGAAGTAAGGTTGTGAGTTTGTATTCAAGGGTGAGGGGGAGGAATGGGGGAGATCTAATGGTGCGTGGGAGGGGGAACCTTAAAGGAGTTCAACAACTCTTGCTTTAGGCCTAAGTGAGTGTGGGAGTCGTGTGGTATAACTTGTGATTAGACCTAAGTAGTGTTTGTCTTGGTGTGTTAAGCTATTTTCTGAATCATGGCATTTTCACAGGAATGTCTCCAAAATTTGGTGCTCATTGTTAAGTCAGTGATGATGATAAAAATAGATATCAAACTCATTTCCATCAGTTCCAGATCCTGCGTGGCATCTGATTTCCAGCCCAGAGAGCAGTAGGAATTAACTCTTCCATCAAGACGACTTAAATGCAGCTTTAATATAATTTAAAAATAGCTAATCAGTCTTCCTCACTGCTCCCCCATAATTGTTCTCAATTCAGGGTGTGGTTTTTTTATATTTTTGCATGCAGTCTGGAGAGAAGCAGCAGGTTTCCTTTGTAGCTAGGATTGGACATAGATGATTGTTAAAGCACTACTAAATATTTTAACATAAACCCTATTTTATAAAAAAAATCAGGAGCAATCTTTTGGAAGAAAGAAAGCTGATCCCAAGTGCAGGATGACAATCCGTTCTTTCTTATTCCAATCTGCCTTTACACTTAAAACTTTTCCCTTTGCTTTAACATGCTGGAAAATGTTCCATTTTTTCTTACCTACGTGGCTTCTGAATTAGTGTTGCATTTTTGATTTTCTTCTGAAGTAAAGGTTTGATCAGGTAAGGTGATGCTCCATTGCTGGATGTGTTAAAGGCCAGGTTGAACAAGGCTTTGAGCAACATGATATCATGGAAGGTGCCCCTGCCCATCCAGAGAGGTTGAATTAGATGTTCTTTAAAGGCCCCTTCTCACCAAACCATTCTATAACAATATAACGTACATGGCACGTCTGTTTTACAATACAAGATAATTGTCTGTGATTAAATGAGCAGTTCAAGTTCTGCTTTCTTTGACTTGTATGCTTTGCACCAGTTTGGTTTTGGTACTGTTGACCTGATTTCTTTAAAATGAAAGCAGTCTTGGATTGAAATGAAAACCTGGGAAGTGCTTTGCTCTGTTTTTATTTTTATGTTCCACTTCATTTAGGAACATCTATCAGAAAGTATACCTGGTTGTCTAATATGTTCTATTTCCTTTTCTGGACTTAAACAGAAAGAGTGTGTTAATGTGCTGTCTGAGAAAACAAACAGAAATACAGAGCCAAGGGGCCCCACTCAGTTTCTGTCTCCAGCAGGACAGTTTTGACTCACTTAATGTTGCTCAAACAGCTAAAAACTGAAATCTTATGTATTATGCATACAAGTAGTTAATTTTTAAGATGGTAGAATTTGCTTAAATAAGGACCAGATTTCTTAGGAACTTAATGGTGCTGTAGTGACACAGACAGATTTTATTCTCTGTTGTTCCACTGAAGAAACGTGTGCAGGAATTTTGCCCTATAGGAGAAGGAAAGAAGAGTTTTGTAACTAACTAACATTTTAGTGAAATAAATTTTTCTTTCTCTTGAATAATGAATTAATAATACCTGCAGAAAAAATTTCAAAATTAACAATTTTGTAAAGTATATCTAAAATGTATTGTATATGGCACCTAGTATACAGCAATTACATTCTTATTTTGAACACTTCACAAGGCACTGTAATCTATGCAGTTTTGGTAGGAATGAACATCTTTTTCTGAAGAGCTCAAGTTGTATGAGATGGCTGTAAGATATTGTTTAATAGTACCTGTAGTGGAATCCCCTTCACTTGATTTAAAGGCTTAATATAAGGCTTGCTTCAGCAAGTCCTTTGGTGCCTGGTGCAGAGTGTGGGGCAGTCATTTCAGCCTAAGTGGAGAATTAGTCTGGTTGAAACAGAACACGAGCAAAGGTTCTTTTTGGAGGCATCAGCTTCCAGTCTGAAGACTTAGAAATGCGCCTGCTCTTGCTATTCCCCACCTGCTCTATGCATCAATTGCATGGCAAATTTAAGTGTCTCCAAGCAGCAGACTATTGTTCTTTGAGTTAGGGTGTTTGCCTATACCACCTAGAGACTACAGATATAATGTAGAACCCTAAGGGTGAGCATTGTTCTTCTGCTGAGGTATTGAGATCTCAGGCTCTGTTCTAAGGGCTTTGGTTTTAAATTACCTGCATTGACAAAAACAAACAAATGGACATATTCAGGCCCAGCAGCATCCTGGGTCGTTGGTTCAGATACAAGTGAGGCAAACTGGATGTCCTTTCTTTTCAGTAGCTAGTGCTGTAACTAACATTTCCTTTAAGACCTTGGAAGATAACAGAAATAAATATTGCCAGTAGCAGTTTAGGTTCAGTTTCATGAACATCTTCTACCAATGCATACATGAGTCTTCTATAGTAGTTCTTGATAAATCATGTAGCCTCTTGTCTTGTACATCTTTAAATCCAAGCAGAACTCTTGGGTAACATTTAGACCCGTTGACTTTTTGGAATTTAAATTAGTAGTTTCTTCAAAAATTGTATTTTTTTTTCATTATGGAAAAATAATAGTATCTTCTTAGGGTACAGACATCACCAACATTATCTGCAGCTAAGACTGCAGTACCAAGTAAACCAAATGACCAATGAAAGAGAAATAAGCCCCAAACCTTCCTCAAACAGGCAAACAAAGATCTGTGATTTTATCATTCTATGATTTTATTTAAAATTTCAGGAATAGGTTATTTTCCATTAATATCCTCTCCCCCCCTTCCCAATCTCCCATGGAACACCTCTTAATTTGTCATTGGATTCTTGCATTTGAGGGGAGTTATGTATCTGCAGATCTTAGGTGTTTGCTTCTGGGGAATCCACTTCAGATGTTCTAATTTCCTTCTTTCCCCCTCTTTATTAGTATCACTGAGGTTAGTTCTCAGAGCACAGAAGGGTTTCTCTTTCGACTCAAGTAGCCTCTTGAGTGATGCAGCTTGATCACATTGGTTTATTACTGTCTTCTTTACTAACTCTTTGTTAATGCTGCTGATTGTTCTCAGTAGACCTCTGTTGATTCCCTGATTTCTAGCAAAAGCTCGAAATCAATTCAGTCTATATAAAGAGTGAAATACCGTTTTTGTGGAGCTCATAGGAATGAGCTTGATAGTCATCTCCGTTCCAAAAGATTTTAATACCTACAAGAAGTTTTAATTTCTTATCTTGATTCTGTATTATCACAAAGAATATTTGAGGTTAAAAAATGAGATCACATAATAGAAAGAATCTGTGTTGGTGAGTCATTTAGACTAAGGAAAGCTAACTGTTGCTCAAAGTACTGTTTTTCTGCCTGATGATCTGCATATTGGATTCGTCTCTGTCTATGACTCTCCTCTTACATAACTATCTGAGAAATATTGGTTTAAAAATGCATTTTCAATGAGTGTCTCGCCAGTAGATTGGAAAAGCTGTTCAGGTTTAGTAAATCAAGAAAATTTAGAATTGTAGTGACAAAAATATTTGTTTTATTAAAAAAATACAAAGTTCTAACCCTTTGGTAGGCTGAAATAGATCATAAAATGTCACTTATTCCTAGGTCTTAGTGTATTCTGCCTTGGCATACAATATTTTTGTTCAAAAAAAGGATTCAGCAGGCAGTCTGTATTTTCAGTTCTTAAAAAGTAATTTCCAGCTGTGTTCTAAGCTTAATAGGGTGTGATAGAAGGGAAGCAATACCAACACCCTATGAGAGAGTTAAGGATTTGCCTTTATGTTCATGAACCTATATAAAGAGGTAGAATTATCAGAGGGATGAGAGGTAGAGGAATGGTTATAGGACTATAGCTCCCTCCTCTAATTTGCTCCCTGGCTGTGCTGAGAAGTGGCTGGGGCAGCATGTGGTGCTTCTGAGAGGGCGATGCCTTGGTGGCTGCTCCAGCCCTGGCACGTGGTGGTACAAGATACTTAGGTTCTAATTTGTTTAAAGCACAAGTCTTCCCAAAGGTAGCAAAATGTTACATGTGTGCTTTTAAAATCTCTTAAGGGAGAGATGTCAGTTATAAGTATATACTCATGGAATCTGTTAAAGTTAATACAGTAATAGTTTTACTCCAGAGCTTTAAGGTTAAAGCAGGTGGAAAGCTGACACACTTTAAACTGGACACCAGTCCCCAGAGTCTGTGCCAGCGGAGGGATGAGCCATTGTTTTTGCTTAATTCCTGACAAAAAGAGACAAGTGACTTACAGCCCATGTCCCACTCACCTCTGATCATGACCACAGGGTTATTGACTGACTGTGCATGGTAAGAAATAGAATAATGATCACACAAGTAAGTGCCTGAAGCAAAACCCTACATTTGCTACTCCCTGAGTTAATAACCGATAGTATTTTTGTTGTGTTTCACTTGACAGGGTTTCTTTATGAACTAAAATTGACCAGTTGGAATGTGTGAGTTCCTCCGCAATACTTCAAGTAAAACATATCAGAAATGCACAGGCATTCTGAGTATGATCTGGCTGCTCTCATGTCAGCTGCCCTTCTGCAGGGTTTCATCGTGCTGTCCAGGATAGCAACATCACTCTTGAAAGCACACAAGTGTAGAGATTTCTAATACTATGTTGTCTGCTTAGATGACAAAAACTATCAAAAGGCGCATACCCTGCCTGTGTTGTGGCTTCTGCCCTCACATAAGAATGGCGGGAAAGCACTTGGAGGTGTTTCTGACATAGACCTGCTGTCCTTATGAAAACTGCTTTTCTTTTGAAAACTGTGTAATTGCTAGAGCTTCCTTACTGTTGGAATAGCAACTTGGAGCATCTATAGTAGTACAGCTAGCCACTGAACCTGCAGAAAGGCCCACTGTTTTGAAGTCCTGCTGAAATGCATCGTCCCAAGACATTTTGTTAGGATTGCAGGAAATTTGGAACAAAGCTGCAGATTTTAACAGTTTAGCAGGAGATGGCTGCTGGTCTGAGACACAGATGGAGGTATTTGGAGAAGCCAAAGCAGCATGGTCTTTCTGTTCTTTTCTTAAAACCATCAGAAGGATTAGATTTTTAGCACTTGAAGTGACTTAATTTAGATTTTGAGATAAAACGTGGCAGGAAGAAACAGTATCTTTTTTAGTTATCTTCCTCCGATTTTCTGTGGATTTAGGAGATCATAACCATATTTTAATTTTGTTTTGTTTAAGCAGCCTGGGCTTCCAGAATATGACTTTATGCCATAAGTGAACTACAAGCAGTTCTTGTATTTGTGGTATATGTAAATATTTGGTAATATTTCACCTTTTTTAATCTCATGTTGGCAAGAAACTTCTTCAGAGTTTACTATGGCAGTAGATTGAATTTGTGATAGTGCTTTGCTCCTTTATTTTTTCTGTGCAGCTAAAAGAAAAGGGTCACAAAACTAGTCTTCACATTCAAGACATTGGCTCATTGAAACTTGTGGGAGTTTAATATTAGTTTTAATGGGTTCACATGCCAGACCCCCTGTGGAGATGCAGCTTAGTCACAGCAAAAAGTTGTAGGGGAATAAGGGGTAAGTGTGGCTGCTGTAGCCCATGGCAAAAGCAGCTCTGTAAACACACCAGCACACAAGGGCTTCATGAATAGCCTGTGCTGTCCTGCTGCTTCGCTGACCTTTGACCCCTCTGATCAATTTTTAAACAAATGCATGCAGAGGAAAGCATTTGCATATGGTACTGTTAAGAGAGATGATTTCCTTTATGGCTTACTAAGCTTTAAGCAGTATTTCAGCAAGCTTTTTGTTTTGATTTCTTATATGGTATTTTTCTTGTGCAGATGCAGGGATGTTCTCTACATAGCTGTGAAATGATTCATTTGGAATTTTGTGTTCAGTTGTGAACATGTGTTTGCTAAAACTAATCTGAGAATTAGATTAGTTTATTGTGAATAAACAAAAATAATTGGCTACTAAAGTGAAAGGTTATTTGGCAAAGATTTAAAAGTTCAGTTAGCTTAGTTAAAATGTTTAAGTCTGTGCTTTAATAAACTTACTGTGAGGACTAAAAGGAAGATAACTTTATTTGGGAGTCATAGAGGGCTGTTTATAAATGGAAATAGTGGAACATCATCTTATGAAGGAAGTATCTGATACTGCGTGAAATGCCTTGGCTATTATTTTGTTCGTTTTATTTGATCTTTCAAAAAAAGCAGTGGAAAACCTGCTTGATTAAGCAAAATGTTGAAAACTCTGTAAATGAGAGTAGTCCTGCATTGCCTTAGAGATAAGCAGTAGCGTAAAGGCCTAGGCTAGCTGGTCATGGGGAATTGTGTTGACTTAAATCCAGAAAAATAAAAAAGGAGAAAAAAAAGCCATTGAGAAAAGTTGAATTTGAATAGATTTTATTGCTGCAGTTGCCGGTCCAGCCCACTAATCTGCAGCTACCCTGTTTGGGGTGGTTTCCATGATAGTAGTAAATTTTGTGATGATTCTGTGATTAAAAAGGAAAAGACTACATTCTTTTCTTCTCTTACCATTCTTTTGTGTTTGATCCCAGATGTTTAGAAGTGCAATTTAAATATATGAAGTATAATTTGAACCTTTTAATGCATTTTTAATTTCAGATCTTAGAGCAAATTATGCTTATTTGAACATCTGGTTAGAGAAGTTTAATGATCTAGTTAATTCTTTGGGACAAGGATATGACTTCTTGCCCCTTTTTGGCCTGTGATTTTGATTCTACAGTTCCTAGAACTCATGTTTTGCACCTCTCCAGCAGTCTCTGGGTCTAGAGAAGTGTGTTGAAGTAAATTCAGTGTATTCAATATCCAGGTTTTCTTGAGTAATAATCCTTTGATTTTTCAGTTTTTGTGGTATAAGACATTACTTTGATGTACTGTATTGTCAAGTGTTGTACACAAAAATGTCCCTTGGAACTGACTGTAGCTCTGAAATGTTTTAACATGCTTAAAATGTTCCATTATCCTGTGTCATGCTTATCAATGTTTTGTTGCTTTTATAGATTACCTTTCTCAAGGGATAGATCTGTCTGGAATTGAAGTAATTGAAAATGACCTGCTTTTTATTGCAAGAGCTCGTCTTGAGGTGGAAAGCCAGGCTAAAAGGTTGCTTGAGCAAGGCGTGGAGACTCAGGTAAGATACACTTTGTTCTTTACTTTCTTTCAAAAGTGAAGTGTAAAAGAACTTGAGCTTGATTTCTTTTGCTTTTTGTTGCACTGTCCAGTGTAAAATTAAACAAGAAAAAGTCTTATGTGAGAAATTCTCACACATGACAATATTCAAAGAAATTAACAAAACTGGTGTTGTGCGATATTTACAGGAATAAAATTTTGCCAGATTTGATCCTGGAATTTGGAAGAAAGTAGATGCTGATATGAAGACTTTAGCTGTAAACACTGTCATAAAAGCTTGGTGCATTAAACACCATATACAACACTGCCATTGTTGCCGAGCTATATAGAGAAATAACTGAAATAATTTAACTGAAAAATACAGTTTCTTAAAACTGTAGGAAGATTTCTACATTTTAGCTGTGCAAAAATATATTGAAAAGATTTGAAAAATTTGTGTTAAAACTTTAAAGAGCAGTATAAACTTCGAGGTAAATATTCACTGTAGGGAAATAAGAATGAATATGCATAATTACATTCATTCATATTAAATATCATTATCTACATTTTAGTAACTTGACTGCATCTATTAACTGTTTGCAGTATCTTTAGTGCTATTTTCTTGCCTTTGTAAAATTTAATGCTCTTTTGTTTATACTTCTTAATATTCTTTAATAACCAAAGTATTTTAAATCTCTATTGCTAGATTAAGAGGAGAAATCTGGTACAAGTTTCTATCAAATTTGGGCCTTAAATTAGAGAACAAAGAGGTTTAGAACAAGATATTTTTACGTTGTTTGTTACTAAGGGTTGAACTTCTCTGTAAGGCAATATAGCATTTGTTTATACTGTTGAAGATTGACGTGAAGATAGAACATATACAGAATAGAAAACCTATTGAGTAAATTGTCTTGATGAAACAATTGAGGATTAAAATTATCAGTGTGTCTCAAACTTTTACTTTGACCTGTCATTTCAACTATTTTTTTGCAGTAAGAAGTCATGGTTGTGGTAAATACCTTTGACTATTTGCTGATAACAAAGTGGTAGGAAAAAAACCACCCCATTTTTCGCTTGATTACTATTCCAGTGCTGAAACTTCTGGCTATTTGAGCATGTTGCCAAGTTGTGATTGCACTTTTTGCAAGCTATGAAGCTTATACATTATTAAATAAAGATTGACTGAAGATAGGGCCTAAGAAAAAGCAAGTGGACATTTATTTTAAATGTAGCAAAAGTCTTCATCAGGGTGAACTCCTTCTAGTTTTTCATGTCAGATTTGACCTTCTCTGATAATTTTCTCTTCATATTAAGTCCTAAAATGGAACTGACAAAGAAACCCTGGGGAAATCAATCCCACTTCACCTGAAAAATAGACAGATTTATTAGGTATTCCAGGCTGTCTCCAGGTAATCAAGAGATTATTAAAGTATATGCTTGTTGTGCTTTAGCCAGGGGCCTGTTTCCAACAAATGGAAGAGTGTTTGGAAGAATATTATCAGTGCTTAGTCATATCAGAAATGGGGATGTTTTCATGAAGAGGTGTTGGGTTATGCATCACAGGTTTGTTGTTGGATATGATTTGTGAATTTAGTGTTGAGAACAATAGTTTGCTTTAGAAAATATGCCTGCAGGCGTTGCCCAAGAAATCTAGAATTTGAGATGTGACTAGTGAATAGTAGGTCTTTGATTCCTATTACTGTAGCTGTGTGTTTTATTGACAAGCTGATTTACATCTCTACCTTCCAACCCCTGAGATTTCCCTTAAGAAGATGTGGGTCCTTCGTCCTTTCTCCTGCATTAGGTACTACGGAATTTCTCAGATGAACTGTCATCCTGCTAGTGTGTATTCTGGTAGCTGTCTGTCCCTTTGAGAATAGTGCATCTGCATTTATCCAGGTGGTTCTTCAGTTATCTGATATTCATATTTTCAAATGCAGTTGTAGTTTCCACCCTTGTTTTCATCTGCTATGTAAATAATACATGAGATCAGTTGCCTACATAAGAGTGAGCTGTATTTCTATATTTCATGTAGCACTTTTCAGCAATGCCTTAAGAGGAAAATTAGCCTTATGTCTCCATTTTAGAGTATTTCAGTGTCCATCTGGAAGAGAAGCAGGAAGCGGAAATACATTTAAAAAGTAAAAGTGGAAGTATCTATTTTTAAACAAAAGTCATTAGAATTTGGTGAATGTCTTCTCTAGAATTCAGCCTTCTTTTTTTCAGAGACGCTGCTAGATGTTAGTCTGACGGAAAGAACGGAGCTAAAGTGTCTAAATTGCTCCTTTTAACATTTTTATATATCCCCTTTGTTTCGGAAAGAGAATATTTTTGTTATTTTGATTGTTTATTTAATGATGTGTAAGTCACATGCTAATGAGCTGTGCAAGCGGAGAGTCCCGCAAATAACGTCGAGCAGTAGCAAACGAAAGCAGATACTTACACCTAAGTAATACATTGTCTTTTTCTCTTCAGTGTAATTCATGTTTTTATGGGATGTCCACTGCTGTGGTGTTTGTGTATTTCTCAGAAAAAATGAAATCTCTTCCCCCTTTGGAAGTGTGGCATTAGCTATTGACTGCTTTAGAAGTGAAGCCTTCCACTCCTGTTCCTGGTAGAATCTTAAAGCTGCCATCTGGGTATAAACTAGAAGTGTCTGTCAATGTGTCTAGACTTAACAGGCTCTCCTAGAGCTGCCAACCCCACTTGTCTTCCTAATCCTTTTAGAAAGAGTAAGCTCTCTTTGCTACTGTTGACAAAAGTAATACCAATTACCTGACCACCAGGGGTACCAGTGGCTACAGGCAGATTTTTTATTGTCCTGTGTGCTTTGTTAGGCATTCCTAGTGTACATAGCACAGATTGATGGTCTTTCATGACCCATAGAACAATTTAAAGAAAATGGATTCTACCCCATCTTTACTTTCTAGTCCTGAACTCTTTTCTAGCTTTCCTTCATTCCGTAAGCAGGCTAACGGCAGATAGCTTAGGATGCAGGAAGCACTGCTTTAGCAGAGATGCATCAAGAACTTGATTAAAAGCCACCCTTCTAACAGAAGGGACAGCAACGTTTTCTGCTTTAAAAATTAAAAAAAGAGATACATATGCATCTTGCAACCACCTGTAACATCCCCAGCATTTCTTTTGCTCTCACGAAGAACCCTAGGCTGAAGAATCTAGATTTGCTCTTGGCATCATGTCACCCCTGTTTTCGACAGCAATATTGTGTAATGCAGATCTGAATAATAAGAAATTACTGGGGAAAAGAGAAATTTATTAAGATTTCCATAGTTCAATTCCAGGTAGAACAGTTTTTCCAGACACAGTGTTGTGGCTGCTATACTTACAAATGAGAAAACTTCTCTGCAACTTAGCTCATGCTTCAAACCCTTTCTGCTGTCATATTGCCATGCTTGGTGTGGGACTTGCAGCCGGGGATGACCAAGCTTAGTTCCACCTGGTAATGACAGCATTGGTAGCTTCAGGAGCCAGGCCAGGTGTGTGCAGAAAAGAGCTTAATTTCCATCTCTTCCATCCTCTGAAAAGGTAACTTTAGTTCTGATTCAGTTTAAAGCACTGAAGCTAGATTCAGTGCTTTAAACACCAGCATTGGGTCTCTGTGTAAGAAGGATGGATTTTTGCATGTGTGAAATATGTTAGGAATCTATGTTCTTGCTTGTGGCTTTACTGATACAAACTGTAATAATTAGGATATAGGTTGTGAGGTATCAATGGTATAATTAAAGATTGATTAAAATATAAATATCCATTTAGGTCTGGCAGGATGCGGTGTGGAAATGAGAGCCAAATTCAGATTTCCCTGGGTTTGCACTTTAAACAGTTTGTCCTTCTGTGTGTTACAGAAACATTCTGTATCTTTGACCACATACTAAAAATTTTCCTTCTTTGTCTCCTGGAGGAATCTGTAGATGTCTGACCAGTTGGGGGTTTTTTAGGTTTTAGAGAAATTATGTGGCCTTTTTTTGTCCAGTTTCCCTTATATGAGGTGTGGACAAATCCACCTGCCTAGCATGGATCTGGAGAGAGTCGAATTCACTGATAATTCATTGAAATTGTTCTGGTGATCATATAGTGAAGTGTCCTGATCATGTTAGAGAAAGAAAAAAGTGGGTGTAAAAAAGTGGGTGTAAGCCTAATAAGTATCCTTTGTTAAATTGTGTGTGCAGATTTTTTTAAAATACATAGATTTATATTTTTGCAAAATGAAGAACTTTGCTAATTATAACGTCACAGAATGAAGAAGAGGAGGGGAAAACTGCACAAGAAATAAATCCTAAAACTCTCCTGATACATGTTCAAATGCTGGATTTGTATACATAGGATAAATAGGTAAACAGTATGCTCTGAACAAAAATTTCTGTTATTCACAGTGTAACATCTTTATACTGTTGGTATTTTGAACATATTTGGGGGCATTTTGAGTTTTCATATTGTAACTCACTAAGAAGAATTTGTTTTGTAAATTGTTCTGGTTTGCATTCTTTTTCATACTGAACCTTTCCTCTCAGTTGTTGTCTCTGGAACAAGTACAGCTTTTTTTTGCATTAAAAATTATTAACTAGAAGTATATGCATAAGTGTTCTTGACTAATGCTATTTAGTGCCTGAGAAAAGTGATGGGAGGATGAAGTGTCTGCATGATTAACCAGTTGTCTTGAGGTGATTATCCAGGAGTTGCTCAATTTATCTCAGTTCAGGGTTCCCTAAGCTAGGTGCTTGTGTAGTACATCTTGCAGTGTTATGGCAAAATTGGTGAAATTAATCTGAGATCTCTCATAGACCAGCATTTAATCTCTTGTCAAGGTTCTCTAATAGGTCTCGTTTCTTATCCCCAGGAATTGGAGAGGAAAATACGTACATAATTGACCAGTTTTCCAGACACAGTCATCAAGAAGTTGCATAATTTATTTAATTTCAAGGCCCTCTGAGCTGAGTGTTTATCTACCACAGCTTGCAGGGTTATGGCAAGATTGTTGAAATTATTCTTAAATCGTTCATAGACCAGTGTTCGATCTAATGTCAAGGATCTTAAGCAATACATGCACTTATTATCCTGTGGCAGGATTTTCCAGTCATGCAAATGCACTTCAAGGTGTTTGAGATATTCAAATGTTAAGAAAGGTTGGCATTGGGCTCCATTTTCCACTTTCTTGATGAAACATGGAAAAACATAATAGTGTTTCATTTTCTAATTGCTTCTAATTATTACTGCCAAAAATGTGGATGGCTTTTGGAGCGTGACTGTCTGGGCAGGGTCCTGTGATCTTGAGTTTCCCAGTTTCTTTCAATCTTCCCTACTTTAGCAAGAGGATGTGTTGCACTTTGTTCTAGATTACTTCATGATATTTTAACACTTTGATTTAAATCAAAAATGCCTGCTGTTTTTTGCTGGTTTAGTGCCATCTTCAGATGAATGCTTCATTGTGAAATGGGCTGTGCAAGTGCATGAATATGCTTTCTAAAGTTGTCAGCTTTGTGCAGATGTGCTTGACTGTAGAGCAAAGTTTAATGTTGTAGCAGAATGTCACTTTGTGTGCCCCGTGGCTGTGTAGGGGCTTCTAATGTTCAGCTTTAGTTCATTTAGCTTAGAATCTGTTACATTACCCACACTGATGAACTGTGCTAGTCGAAAGCACAGTTTTAGTTTCCAGATGTTTTTGCCTGCCTGTCGCCCTGAGTTTTGTAGTCCTTCCATGTTTTTCATTCCTGTAATAGAATTCTCACGCACCTTCTGTAAACATAGTCATATTTTGCGAACCGTTCCTTATTGTTTTCATTCTTTCTCCTAAGGCAGAGAAGTTTGATGGGCTTTTCCTTTAACCAGTGTGATTGAAGGGTAGTAACCTCATCCTCCAATCCGCAGTAGTTTCTAAGGACATATATTAATGACTAAATAAACAAGCCTGAGGTTTTTTTAGCCCTAGCGTCCTGTCCTGACGGAGCTGAGTCTGCGTGGTTCTTTTCGTGTCCAAGTGCGACACCTGCCCTTTGCTGCTTTTACATATTAGCTATCGTATCTTGTCATACGTTTTAAATAATATAAACCCTTATGCACCTCAGCATGTCAGTGGGATTGATCGCTGTTGTGTAGATGTACATAACTACATAGGTGTGCATAATTACAAATGATCATTAGAATAGCAAATAAAGTAGGAAAAAAAGAAAAGAACCCCTCTGATTTGGCTCGCAGCCATTCATCTTTTTATCCATATACTGTTGATCACCCTCATGAAAAACCTGGAATAACTAGAATTGGAATGCTACCAGAGAGTATGCTTTTTTGAAGTAAAAAAGTAATCACTGCTTTTTTCTTTTTTCTTTTTTCTTTTTCTTTTTATTCTGACATTTAGTTCTATCTTGAAAGCTAGTAGTTGGAATTTAACCTCGTTACTGTCAAAAATGTAACCAATATAGTACACTTTAGGCAGTAGTTGTTATATTTCCTTATTATACCACCATCTTGATTCCCTGCAGGAGATCCTGATGGAAACTAGACTGAGACACTTATTTTGTAATTTTTTTTGTAAAGTGATTGACTACAGTATGATATAGAAATAGAAGTAATTTCTGATTATTCAGTTTGAAGTCAATTATTGGAATCCGGAGTAAGAAGACTGAAGTCTTATCTGCAAAGAGGAAAATTTGAACCTGCTTGCTACTTTTGGCATAAGATGAGGGTGGTAGCTATAGTTGACTTTAAATCATCTAGTTTTGTTTAGTGAAAATGGAGTATGAAATCCAAAGCTTTTTATTTAAATTCATGTTAACCACCCATTTTGCTGCTTCTTCTAATTCTAACGTAGACAGAGAAGACTTATTCCAACATGTTATAGCTGTCGTATTGGCTTTTTTTGTGAAAGATCACAATGGCATTTCAGTCTGTTTAATTAAAATCCTACTAACTTACACTGTTTCTGTTCTTTCTTTTACAGTAGCTCTGTATACATATGGAGAATTTTCATTTAATGTATTTAAATGCCTTCACAATTTTACTCTATCCTAACCTTTAAATTTCTTTGTCATAGAAATATACTCACGTAGCATTATTCAGTTCTATTTTTCATCTTCAGTCTTATGGTTATGGTTTTCATGATCTTGTTAACTTGCTAAATCAGATTCCTTCATCTGGCCATCTGGTGCATGGCACTGAAGGAGTTTCTATAAATCTAAATTATTTTTTCCCTGATCTATTAAGATGTGGTAGAACCACGTATGGCTCATCTAACAACCAAAAAATATCTCCCAAGTATATATTAGTTAAATCCTACCTCTGAACGGTAAACTTCATGGGCATTAACCAAACCTTGTAAATTTTCCCTTTACTGTTCTGGTCTAAAAGGAGTTTGTTTTATCTTGAAGTATGATCTAATGGAACTGAAGTGTTAACCATGCCTCAGTAATTCAAAATCACCAAGCTAAACACTAAGCATGAATTTATACCTCTGAACTATGGATTAAAATAAACCACAGATTTCTCGGCAACATAATCGGCTGATACTGATATAACCTAGAATATCCTTTCAGTTTCCATAGGAACAGATGATAGAATGTTTTGAATCTTGGAATAACTAAAATGAATGTCTGACTTCAATATAGTTCACTTCTACTTTGCAGCTTGCAACCTCTGCATATGAGGGCTAAAAGTGTGCATTAAAAAAGGATTGTGGAATATTGGCCTAACACATATTAAAGTGGTTTTAGGAGCAAAAGTAACAACAATAACAAAAAATAGTATTAAAAATAAAAATAAGGTGTTTCTATGCATAATTCTTCAGGCGTTAGCTCTGTATTTTATTTTACAGGTGCAAAAGGTTTTTTCAATTCCATAGGAAAAAAGAACCAATTATTATTCCTTTGTGTTAATGGCTCATTAAATGTTTTACAACAACAAAAAATCAGTCTTGTTGGTCATCTCTAAATTTCATCTCCAGCCATTGTTTTATCTCACTATGTTACACTGTCTAGGTGTATTTTCTGATTGGAATCATTTGTAGAACACAAGAAAACTTCATGTAGCCAGAAAGAAAAATCAGCAAAATTTAAACAGAATATGTAGTGTGTTATTTAGGTGACTATAGCAGAAGATAATTACTGAAGAACAGGCAAGGAAACATGCCAACTATAGTAGTACCTGTTTTATTAGATATTTGACATCTCTTTAACAGGTCATGTTGCTAAATCAGAGGAGATATGCTTTGAGTGTAAAAAAATTAGCAATATTTTAAGGAGATATCTCTTTGAGATAAATGGATATGTAACTCCAGTGTTGATGTAGAGGGAAAATATGGAGATCTTGTTAACAAACCATTGGGAATCTGAGTGCCTGTGACCTGAGGCATCGTGCATGCAGGTAGAAATTACAGTGTGTAACTGATTGTTCAGTACTTGGGCTCTTTTCATTTTTTGTATGTCATTTAAGGTACAACATGTTCTGCATTTAAGATACTTGATGTTTAAACATTTTGTATGTGGAAATTAGGATAGTGCTGAAAGCAAAAAAACAAAAAAGAAAAAGAGAAAGAAGCAAAATGGGAAAGAAGTAACAAGTTAACTTGTGATAGTTTTTCTATTCAGTGAAACAGGTTTTTGAGGGAATTGAGCTGCACTGTGCTAGTATAGTTCAAATAGTGACTTTTTTCAAGTATCTGTATTCTGAGACTATTTTCAACTACCATTAATATAGAAGACTCATGAGAGCTGTAGTTGTCGGAACATATGGGCAAGTTTAATAGCACCATTTTGAAAATAGCAGGATTTTAAAATAAAAGTAGTATCTAGGGCTTTCCTGCTCGGTGTTAGAATATTGTTTGCTGCTGTAGATGTGTGGAGGACCCTGTGTCGCGTGGTACTTTCTGAATATTGATCCTTTTTCATTAATGACTCTGGTTGGCTACTTTGCAGCATCCTTTAGAAAATTCGTCACAAAGTGTGTAGTAGGTGTTTTAGGCAGGTGTTAGCAAACCTCCTTCCACAGTGGGCAAGTATAGAGAAGTTCTGAATGACAAGAAGTGAACAAGAAGTATTTCAGTTTGCAAGTTTCTATGCTTTAATGATTAGGCATCACTGGCCCTTTTTAACAATACTGGCTTTGTTTCATGAAAATGCTTTTTTCCCCCCAATATGAAAATAACATTTTTTTCTTAAATCCTGTAAGCTTCTATTTTTTCACCAGTACTATCGTCAATGGTAATTGTTTATTTCTTGAAATATTTTTGGGTCAAGTAGAAAATGCATTGTTAAATGAAGGTAGATTTTAGTTCTTTAATTTATGTTCGGCAGAAAGTTTTCAGGTGTGGGGGTGGGCACAGGGAACTCACTAATTGGGTGTGGAAGGGCCCCTTGCCTTCCATCCACCACCTTTCCCAGTTAGCAGCTCTTGCTGGGAGTCTGTCTTCCCAGCTCTGGGCTGTCCCATAGCTGTGCAGCAGTCTCGCCTGCATTTCACTCCACAGCCAGTTCTAGTCAACTCCTGCAATATTCAGGATTAGGTTTGGGCCTTTATAAAATTAAAGATTTTTATGTACGGGATATTGAAGTTATGAAGTCTATTAGGAGAACAAACAAAATGCACAGGTTTCCTTTTAGTGATGAGGCAGTATGGGGAGATACTGCGTTACGATATATTAGGGGTTATGGTTTTGTAAAACCTTCAAATTCAGTTAGTTTGAGGTTAAAGAATGCTTTTTTCTCTCCTTTGGATTTTTTTTTCTTTGAATCATACTAAAGCAGAGAACTGAGATATGAAGCTGTCATTGTTTCCCAGATTTGGATTGCCTGTCTCCACTGGGGTGGTGGCAATGGCAGCAGCTTCCTCCGCAGTGCCCAGGTGCGTGCGTGTCTGTGGTTAGGGCACACAGCCCTCCTGCCTTCCTCCATCCTTCAGCTCGATACCATTACGCTGCCATTTCCCTAGGCTTCAAAATGTCTTCAAAAGCATCCAGATTAATAAGAGGTCCTCTCACACTGGACATCTTGCTGTATTACCTCTGTTGATTTCCAGTCTGTGACCCCAGGTGAGCCCACCAGCTGCCTTCTGAGAGCCCTATATTTATATCTGAAATGCTCCTGCAGGTCAGCCCGTGGTCCAGGTGAGCCCAGCAGAACCGGGAACTGCCACCTCCTTTGCTGTTAGTGTTCCCTGCAGCTGCTGGAGGAGGTGTTGGCTCAGGGCTTTGGGTGGCTTGGCCAAGGGCGTGATATTTCTTGTTGATCATCTGTTAGCACTCCTGACTATTAGTTGTACAGCTGCTGGACACATGTTCCACAGACTAGTCTGCAAAGCAGACAGCCCCAGTGAGATGTTGTCAGCAGCAAATGGAGCATGAAACATTCCCTTTTCCCTTCCCTCGGTAGCAGGTAGTACACAGTGGTGTAAGGAATTCATAATTAGTTGATATGAGGCACAGACTCAAATGTACTGCCTTTAAGCAAATATTGAAAACAGAAGAAAGCAAGAGACTGCATTTTGAGGAGAAACCTGCTTGGACAGACACATGCATATTTAATCAGTCTTCAATAATTCATGTAATATTAATGTGAAGCATATGGTAATACAAGTGTTTAGTAAAATGGTTTTGGCTGAAATTTTAATACCTATTTGGGAGTTGTTGCCTTTTATTTTATATATATTAAAATTCTTTGGGAAAAGGTAGAATTAGCTTTAGTAAATTATTTAATATTACTACAACTATGTTTGTTATACATATTTAACTGAAAATAGTTTAGTACTTAAAGTAACGAAGCTTCTTTAACTAAAAGCTGTGTCTGATTTTGCACAATAATTTTGTGCCATGACCTGTTTCAGTGCCTTTCCCAGAGAATCCATCACTATCTAAACTGTCATTTTTTCCTTTACTGGTTTTGTTATGACAGGCTATTGCTGTATGTATTTTTTTTAAAAAGACAGCTGCATAAAATACAGATTAATGTTATAAAAACAGCAAAAAAAGGGAGACATTGGTATCATAACAGTTTATATGTTAGTGATACTTTTTTAAAATGATGAAGTTAAATCTGTATCTTTCTAACTTGACCCTGTTTTGTAATGCCATAAAATTCCTCAAGTTTTCATTTGACGGACTTTGAAAAATTTTGGTAGCAACAAGTTCTTTAATCAATGTGATATTTCTTTGTGTACAATAGAGTAAAGATTGTTTGAAAAATTACTTGACTAATAAGTAATTTACATCTTGAAGCAGGCCCAGCACTGCTGCTGGGTAAACACGTTGGAACTGCAGAAGAAAGGAAAGCATAGTCATCTTGGGAGATGTCATGCCAGAAATCCAGACGTGCAGGTCCACCTCATTTATTTTTCAGAGCTGTAGTTTTGCCCCATACACGATGTACTTTCCAGAATGAAAGGCCTGTAAAAGAGGAGGGAGCAATGAAGTCCTGTGTGAATACTCTTGGGAAAACGGCACTACTCAGCAAGTACCTGGGCTTGCATTTTTAGAAGCCCGTGTTTTAGGGTAACAGAGATAACATAGTAGCAAAAATAGTTATGAGAGTGTTTTGTCTAATCTAGGCAGAATTAATACATGCCAAAATCTATCCCTTGTACTGTGTTTGCTGAACCATCCTGAGGCTGCTGTTGTGCCTCTGTCGGTCTGAGGGAACACGAGCATGCAGCAAGTGCCCATGCCAGGGCTGAGAGGGGAAGCGTGTCCCTGTTTCATCCCTCTCTTCTTCCTCACAGGGCACACATGTAACCAGGTACTGGGTGCTGATACACAGTCCCTCTCCAGAGCTCAGATGGTGCTTTGTGCAGCTCTTCCCCTCCAGGAGTGGGGAAGAAGGGAAGCTGGAAGATGAACTCCTTTCGGTCTTTTCCCCTCCCTCCTCCAGCACTGTATATGAGCAAAGCTAAAATCCATATGCATTTGGGAAGGAATGTGTGCTGTAGTAGGAGTCACCAGCAAGGAGGATGGGAGGGTGCCATATGTTCTCCTGCACTGCAGGTTTTAGTCTTTCCTGGAGATTTGTTCTAAAATCCTATTGATTTCTTGTCCAAAAAATTTGGTTGTCTTTTTTCTTGATCAGTATTATAGAAGATCTGGCTATTACTGTTTATTGTTGCTATCCTTGTGTTTATTGGGCTGTAAGCACTGCCTTATTTGAGAAGAGCCTAAGACACCTTGTTCTTTGTTTTAATGTTAGATGAAGGATTTTCCTGAATTCAGGTCTAGGTCAGTATTATTACTGTTGGGGTTTTTGTGTACTGCATATTGAAAACCAAGTTCCTCAAGCACATATGTATCACCCAGTAGAAACTTGTGGTATGACAATGTTACTTGGTTGCTTTTTTGCTGCAGGTTTGTTTTTTTTTCCTGCCTAAGGAGATGTTAATGCATGAGGCCTTTTCCTTGTCTTTCTACTTGACTCTTGTTTTATCCCCCTTTAAAATGCTAACTAGGAATCTGAATTTCAAAATTGCCTGCAAATAAATACAAGCAGTCTTTCCACAGACTGAAGACTTTTTCATTTGATGTGCTGCTACAGCCTATTCTTCTATCCATTTGGGGAATTCACTCCCCTTAATTTAGGATCAGCATTCTACCACACCTTAGAATTAAATTTAATCTACCTCATGATCAAGGTTATTTTTCTCCTTAGCAGAAAATACCATTCTTCACAGAGACCCTCTGACAGTGTTTTCATATACGGCGCAGTGGGAAAGCATCACTGTGTCAAGTTTATGTTGCTTCAGTGCAGGTTATAAAAATAAAATAGTAAAAGTAATGAATTCACAAAGTTCTACAGTGAGCTAAGAAACCTTGTGCTGGTGTAGTCTGACTTGTATAGTGCTGGATCCAGGCTTAAATTCATCAGATGGTGAGCTGTAATGTGTAAAGAATAACAACTATTATGAGCTAGAAATTATACTCCAAAGCAGGGGATTTGATAATTAGTTAACTTTTATTGGACTGAATAGTATTGAATTTTAAAACAAATTGTATAGCCATGTAAATAAAATAGCCTTCGCTGTGAGATTTGACACAGCAAAACTGCTGACAAAAATAAGGTGGATCATCGAAATAATGTCCTGGCTTGTAAACATCTGAAAATTGATGTCGTGTATATTATTTTAAAATGCAGGTTTGTTAATAATAAGGTCTGTATTTATATTTTATATTCTCTATTCAGTTTAAAAATCTTACAGTTTTATAGGGTATCTTTGGGATTTTCTTTCCAGAAAAAGATAGGTTTTAGCACAGGTTTTAGTTCTGTTCAGAGCCTTTCATTTTAATTCTAGAACAAGTGATAAGAACTTTTAAAAAATGTTAGGCTATTGGCTTCAGATAAAATGTGGGTCTCAGATCAGTTTTTTTTGTCCACAACTGAAATCTTTTTCCCTACACTGGGAGTACCTCATACTTTGTACCGTGATAGTGGTATGTGGAAGAGTGAACTTAATCCTACATCTTGGTAAGTAACTGTACCTACATATAATTTCTCTTGCACATTAAACTTCTCCTGTAAAGACTTTTTCCATTGCATCTGTATACAATTTTTATGAACAAATGATTAATTCCCTTTTTTTTTCTTGAAACTTACACTAGTGAATAAAGTGTGCCTCAGGTAAAAGTGCTAAATGTTCTGAAACACTGTTGTTTTTCACACATAATACTATTACGTGTTCCAGTTTCTATAAGAGATGTTTGCATGCTGAAAAATTTATTTTCCGTACCACACTTATTTATATTTCATGGTAGTTAAGTTCACAGTTTACATGTCAGTCATACGAGGGAAAATACTAGGGGGATAACAGCTGAATTTTAATAATGGATGAGGAATTACTTAGTTGCAGTAGTTTTCCTAAGGCCCTTTTATTTAAGGATCTCTGTCAACAATCCCTCTGAATCTTTTATATGTACTGAAGGTTTTTACCTTGGCTGTGAGTATTCAGAGGAGATCTGGCAAAGGTGGTAATACTACTCATAATTTAAATGTTCATTTCTACCTCTATGTTTGTGGCTTTCTTGGGATGGGGGAGAAGCTGGGCTAAATTAAAGTTAAGGTTCTAGTTATTGTCCCAGTCTTGTGTATTAGACCCAAGTTGTTCTTTGATGTCAAGGAGCTCATCTCTTCTGCAGACAAAAACTGCTGTTCATACAAGTAGAGACCTTGACATAAAATTCAGGAAATCATGTCATGGTGTGTAATTGTACATATGTGCTAAGAATATTATTGTACCTGAGAATCTCTTGAATTTTGTCTCTGAGGATCATTATTATTGTTTTGAAGTCACAGGGAGTTTTCACACTGACTAGTGTTATTGTAGGGCCCTTCCAACCCATGCTGTTCTGTGCTATGCTTTCCAGAGGATCCAGTTATGCAGCAGCATCACACGTGAAGCTTAGACTGGAGCACGAGGCACATTGTCAGAGCCAGCCAGTAGTGCTGAGAGGCAGCCTTTTTGTGTTCCCCTGAGCTGGGCTAAAATTCCACACCTGTGATACAGGAACTTCATTAATGTTTTCATTTAAAGACAGAGTTTTGGGGTTTTTTTTAAATATGTAGGAGCCAGAGACACCTCATGGTTATTGTAAGTGGAATTCATATTCCGTATGCCTTAATATGGCATTTCAGTTTGTCCAGACTACAGTGTCTTTGCTTTATGAATTCTAAACCTGTCCATGTGTATAAATTGTGTACCATGGTGGTTTGCTATTCTCTCTCCAGCATTTTTTAGGTCCATCAGAATGTTGAATAGAGCCAGGATAAGGACAGACAATGGGAGACACAGGTGTTTGAGTGTCATACCCCTGGGTTATCTCACCCTATGCTTTATGTTCATCGTTTGACCATGTTTGCTTGGCTTACTTAAGAAAGTCACTTAAAATAGTGTCAGCTTTGCTTCAAATCACAACACGTTATAGCTCCTATTCAAAGGTATGTTTTCTCCGTCACAGAAATAAATTACTTTGGTTTGGCATGAGTTGTTTCTGACAAAGGCATCTCGACTATTATTTAGCACCATATTAAAATTTCCTTGCGCATATCCAAAGGTAATTTAAGTGTGCAGTCAAATGTAAATTAATTATTACTGTGTGGCAGTAAGACTTAAAATATTACTATGCTGTTGATGTTTGATGGTCCAGTTTTGAAGAACAGAAATGTATGAGATGCTAATTTCAGAATACCTCCAGTGTTAATGACTTTGTTATATGAGAGCTTTAAACTCCTTCATGTATTGTTTGCGTTTTAACTGAGATTTCTGGGAATTTTCTCACGTAGGTTAGTAATTAAGGTACTTTCTGGACATAATTAGTGGAGCATACTGTAATTAATGAACTTGCAATCACAAAATGTAGATGTATTCTTAATGTACTACAGCTTGGATAATGAAAACATTTACGACCTATATCATTCATGGAAAACAATAGTATTTCTTAAAATAATTTGCAATGAATCAGTGAACTCTTTTTCTCCTTCTTCAGCCCCCGCTGCTGACAGTTATTTTAAGATCAGAATTAACACTTATGTATATACAGCCCCTGTAAATCAGATGGATTAAAAAAAGTACATTTTTGACAATGCTGAAGCTGAAGTACCTTTCCTAACGTGGGTCACACATCAGCTGTAAATATCTAGCAGAATTCTTCTGTAATGAAGTGTTTATGAAAAGCCTTATGTTTGTGAAAGCTTATTGTTTGAATCGATCCAGATTTTTACTTCTGTACGTAGCTGTACACATCTGTTGAAGAAGTAGGAACAGACATTTTTTGGGTTACTGTAGTTGATTCTCTTGACAGCCAAATGAGATGATAAAATGGGACTCACATCATCTACTCTGAAACCTTTTTGAAAAATTCACATAGTTGAAGACAGTTTCTGACCGGCTGTTAAACTGGATGTCAAAGTGTGTTCATTCTAAAAGTTTCATGTAACCTCCCATCCCATCTGCTCCCCTCCCAGGATGTTGGAGAAAATACATCTGCTTTTCAAAAAAACCAAAGTAAAGAGATGTAGAAGATATCAATGTAATGATATAAATTTGGCATATGGCCAAATTCACAATACTCTGAACTGTACTCATTCCGTCTTAGTAGTAGGATTTAGAAGAATTTAAGAAAAGAACACAAGAAATTTTAGGAACATAAACCCACTGTCACAAGAATAAATATTTGAAATATTGAGGTTATTCAGTATATAAGGTAAATAAGTTGAGCAAATAATATATATGTAAGCATATAAAACAGTGACTGATACAGAGAAGAGAAGAGAAAATGGAGTCCTTTAGACTTTGCAGTTTTCTAACCAGGTCACGCACTTGTTGTCCAACAGCAGGTTTCAAAGTAGTAAACAATTTCTACCACATGTTTCTTACAAAATTCAGAATAGTAAGAAAAATTATTTGTTAAGCATTAACTTCAGGCCAGTGAAGGTGCTAATACAGAACGTCTCTGATACAGTGACATTTAAAATGTAAACTTTAAGAATTTAATGTGTGTCATTTATGGATGGTATTACCATTTAAAATCTGAAAAATCTCTGAAGATGTCTCTGTATCTCAGAAAAGGTGCAGGCATCTGTCTCTCTTAAGCAAGATGGAACTTTGTTCCTTTTAGTTTACAACATTAATTTGCACTCCAGTTAACATCAAATCAATGGTGTGTTGTAGTATCTTGACAATACAGTCAAGGCTCCTTATCTTGAGGAGCTTTGGTTAATCATTTTACAGTTAACTTTAAAAATAAAGTACACTCAGTCATAATACTCATGTGCTCTGCTTTCTCTTTAATGGTCTGCATTTTCTTTTAATGCCAGAGAATGCAAAAAGAGAGTAACAAAAATTGCATTACCGTTGTTTTTGTAATAAACGTTAGAGAAAAAATTGTTAACCACTAGCAGTTTCTTTGCTTGTGAGAATGTTAGACTGCATGTGCCTGCATTTAGGAAAGAGGACACGTTAGGATGTGTTTAGTCTCTTGAAAATAGCAAAATCCTGAAAGTCCAAGTGATGTTATTGTGGTAAGGTTTTGGCATGGAAGTATTCTTGTATATTCTGCAATTTATTTTTTTTTCAGGGAGATTTTCAACAACATTTCAGTGCTTATTACCTGTTTCACAGGCACTGATGACCTTTACAACAGTGTAAAGGCGTATTTGTATATGACAGCTAGTTAGGCTGGAGCAAAATAGTGGATATTTATCAGGAGTTTATAAAGGTCTGCTTTACTAACTTCTGACACCATTTGTTATGTAAGATAACAGTATTTTAACAATGGTATCATGTTAAAATTAAGACTCTTTGTCATGCTTTAATATATCCGTAATGTCAAGACTTGGCATACATGTTGTCAAGAGCTCAGTGAAAAATTATTTTTGGGTATGGCTTAAGTGTGCAGAGATTACAGTTTAACTAAATAATGTGGTAATTCTGTTATATTCTTCAAGTAGGCTCCCTTTCCTAAATACCTGTCATTGTGGACTCAGATAAATAGAGAAGCTCTTAAGTTTTCAAATTTGAAGTCTGAAATTCATTATCTGCTTGGCGAATTTGTTCACATGAAAAATAAGCATTAAAAGACACTTAAATGTGTGCATATATATATAAAATTCATCCTTGGTTGCTGACTGCTGCAAGTTAACTTCAGCAGTGTGCTTATATATGACATAAGTGATGTCACAATGTTTATCCAAATGACATTGTCACAGGAAATAGCTATTATTAGCCCAAATGTTTCCCTTTTAGGAATCCTTTCAAACTTGATCTTCCTCTTTTGAGTTTATTTTGATCCAAGTCCCTGAAAAGGTCATGCCCTTTTATTACAAAATCTTTTGCATCTCTTTTTTTTTTTCTTGAAAAAGCAAGCTAACAGCACTTGAACATAATTAGATCTTCTGTCTTGCAGATGACCCAGACAAGTATTTATCACCCAAGAAAGTTCCTGATCTAGAGTTTTTGTAAAAGTGATATCATATTAGGTGTCAGAACAATTCCACAAAGTTCAGAGGTGTTCTGAGGAATTACATGAAAAGTTGTGTAGGGTTAACCTATGATTCATTTAGCTTGACCCCAGCCATTTGGAGCTCTGTCAGAAATTTCTGCAAGAGTCAAAAATCTGTATGGTAAACATACAGTGTGATGGTTGGTTTTGTTGGGATAGGTTATCTCACAAAGAATGACGTGTAGGCAAATAGGTATTCCTTTAATACCTGTTAAGCCATATAAGAGAATTGATCTGACTCTGAACAAATGCAGATTTTTTTTACATGAGGTATAGATGGTTTTCGTACCTTCTTGAGCCCTTTTAAATGCAATGTTAAGACTTAAAACATATATTAGAAACAAGGCTTAGCATTGAAAATGCCGGGTTTAGTTTTCTTTAATGAAAAGTAATGTTTTAGGGTGTATATCCACGTTTAAATTACACATCCTTGGAGAGTCAGCTTAATGCCCACTGATGAAATTCAGTACTTTACTGATGCTGGAGCCAATCAAGATCCTTTATTACAACAATTGTTCAATCATCATCATCCCTGCTGGGTGAAAGATGATACCTTATATAGTACAGTTTACCATACTAGATCAGGATTAGAGTTATGCCTTCAATTCTCATTGCCAGTTTGGAATGGATGCATAGGACTGTGCCACACTTAGGCCTGGGGAAGAAACTGATGTATTTTAGGATTTATTCTTACATTATCAAATCATCCTTTGATCCCTTAGAAGGTTAAAGAATATTTTATTGCCCTTGAGATTTTGTATGCAGACAGACACAAGCATTTTCACTGATGTAATGATTCAACAAGCAAAGTTCAAATGATCAATAAGAAACCGTAATTTCTGCAATGCTGCCTTATGTTCTTTGTCAGCAAACAAGGAGGGAGAACAAGGATTCATCAGCTCTCTGGAGAAACAGCACAAGTCAATAAGGCTTGATTCAGATCATAGGAACCCTTGCCATAGCTTGTCTTAAGTTTCCAAAATAAAAGAAAAGAAATTGTAGTCTATCATTCTAGAATGGTGTATTTTTGAATATGTTGCAGATTGTGCACTTTGTCTCTTCAAAATAAACCTTTTAAAAATTTTTGTTTTTCTGTAACACTCCATTTTAAATCACGGGAGTGAGCAGAAACGCCAGCAATTTAGTATATTTTCCTAAAAGATCCCTCTCCAGGGAAGAGGCTCATGAACCAGGATTTAATTCAGAAAAGAAAACAAGTCTAAATTACTATAATCAGTGATTTTTTGTTCAGATTGATGATAAAGAGCTGATCCTTTAGAGCTTTAATATTTGTATCAGTGTCTGTAAGAGTACTAAGGATCTAAAGGGTAAAGAATGAGCAAAATATCTAAAGCCTTCTTGGTGACAACTGCCCATTGGGAATAAATATACGTAATTTTATTCCAACCAGCAGAACCACTGCTTCTGAGGCTGTCCTGGGTGTGTGAATGATGCGGTAATTTTTTTCTCCGGGCTTTTTAGTCAGTAGATAGAAGGCCTGTAGGAGAGATACCCATTTTTAAATCAAAATCTGTATCTAGAATCTATCAAAAGGGTTAGAAAGTGTACCTGGGATAGTTAGGAAGCTGTGGGAGATTGCACATGATGGCATGGTTACAGTGTGTTACTGCCTCTGCAAGGTAGAGATTAGAGGGGTGTAGTGTTTGTGTGACAAAGAAACCTTTATCTGCTTATTAATCTTACAACTTGAAAAGCTAAAGTGTATATAGTTGTTTATTTGGCTTGAAGCTACCTCTGTGTTTCTGCATAGAATGAGATGTTACAAGGCAGCTTGCTGAGGAGTGGCAAAAAGCTGACGCGTTCTGAGAGTTCATTTATTCTGTACGTTCTGTATAGCTTGCAGAGCAGTCTTCCCTGTCTTGACCCTTTCACAGCTTGTTATGTGAATGTTTTGACTTTGTTTTGGTGTTAAATAGTTGTTGATAGCTGCTTTTCAGTAAACCTCTTGTGTTCTAAATATTCAGAATTTGTCTCAGTTGGTCTGATAGCAGACCAACTGGTGCTGGAGTCAGAACTCCTAATGAAATGTTTATTATTTCTTGTAATTGTTGGAAGTTTATGAATATACCACGTATTTCCACCTCCAAAGAACTAACTGTGCAAAAGCACTACTCAGCAGCAAACCTTTTAGTGGGCTGTGCTTAACCATGCTGTGTAAACGGGCTGTTTTAGGTTGATTCAACTAATGATAACTTTTGTGTAGACCTTTCCCTCTAGAATTCTGCCAAAACATAATAGCTTGACACAACTTGAAAATACTCTGGTTGCTGTTTCCTTATTATTTGGCTAGATCTAACTTCAGAGAAATATTCTCAGGCCGCCTTTGAGATTGTTTCTTCCTGGCCAAAAAAACCCCTGGTTGTGCATTGGAGAAGAATATTATTTATGGTCTGCTGCAGGCAGAGTATCCTGAGTTTGAGAACTGATTTAACTACTACTCTACCACAGACCTGCATGTGGTATGAGGATGTAGAAAGCAAAGCAGAGATGCCTGTTTTCTCAAAATCTGCAAGAGAAGATTTGTGAAATGCACAGTTTCACATATATACACACATGAAGGCTAAAAAGATCCACTAAAACTGTAGTATTCTTTGTCACATTTTGGACCTTCCCACCTGTTATTCACTACTGCTGTAGACTTTCGTAGGAAGCATGTTTTTTACATGGCCTTCAGAAATATTTCATAGTGCAGTCTCTTTGGAATTCATTACCTTTTGAAGAAATGCTGGTCAGTAATGAAGACTCTATAATTAAAAAGTAATCTTGAATTTTCACTTAACTTTAATTTTTACTGGAATAATTAGGAGTCGTTTTGTACGTGTTAGTTGAATATTAGTAAAAATAAACTAGAGGAGAGAGAAGGCAAGGAAGGTAAAAATAGCTGAAGGTATAGTTGAATATAATCTATTGTTACAGTGAATAGCTATAGTAGTCTTTTCAGTGGAAAAAAAGCCAATTTTTATTTCCAAGGATTAAAGCACATAGCTTGTATTTAATCTCGTGGTGAGTCTTTATGTTATTTGTGTTAATCCAGCCCTGTAACAAGCATCAACATGTCATCAGAATTAGTATATAAATTGCAATTATTTTTTTTCTTTGTTTTGCCCTTTTTCTATCAAGCCAGAGAGAGTAAGGCATTCTTTTTACCTTTTCTCAATCCATGGCTCATCTCTTTCAGTTTGGCTTTTAGGATGCTGCTGTTTGCCTCCTCCTTCCCAGCTGTTCACTAGAAGATTCAGGACTGAAGCCAATTCATTTGCTTTCCTACTTTATTACCAAAAATGGCAAAATTTTGCCAATGTTGTCATTTTCCCATCTCAATAATAGGTAATAAAGTTGCACATGGCAGTTTTTGCATATCTTCAATTTTTTGAGTGTGGGCGGAATACTATTTCAGGCTCTTACTCTGAAATGCTAAAACATGAAAGACTGTATTATGTTTTTTTTCCATGATAACCAATATTTTTAGCTTATTTCTGATTCATCTGAATCTGAGATAAGATGTCAAAGGCACAGATACAATGCTTTAAACACCTTGGGCAGACGAAGTGTTTCAGACACTTGCTGTGTAGAGAAGAGGGGACAACCCTCCCATAACTTTTGGAAATATGGAGTTTTTATTTTTACGTTTTACCAGAGGAAAAAGTTTCTTGACATCAGTTGTAATTGAGTTTGATAGGAACTAGTGTGGAAGACAAATGCTGTTGAATTTTGAGGACATCTAAATGCTATATTGTACAGGGTATTTTGCTTCTGTTGCGTTTTTAAATGCTGTATAGCTTTATTTAAAAAATGCATGGACAAAATTTTTAAAAAATACAAGCGAAGAGCAAAAACCTCTTTAGAACCCTATATAATATCCAGGGCCAGATACAGACATTGTTAGGAATTACTAACATTACTTAACTGGAAGTAGTAAACTCTGACACACCTTGTTGCTGATGTGAAGTCTTCACCTGCTCCAGTTTTGCAGTGAAATCATATGACTAGCACCATTCTTCCTTTAGTTTGTCTCCATTCTTACTGATTAAAACATAGGTGGCCATCAAACAGTTTTGTTTAAGAAAGACTCTGAATTGTGAGTTACTGTAGATTTTAAGGTGAAAGGGGAGTATGATATATGTGACTCAAGAATCAGTATAATTATAAATATGTACATATAATCTCTTACGTAAGTAAGATTGTATAATCTTTAAGAGCTAAAGAACATTTTTGTAGAGGAGATGCAATGTGATTAAAAGAATTTTAAAAAAGAGATTGGCTAACTTACCCACGAATGTATCTGTTAGGTGATTGGTTTTTTAAGGGAGAAAATGTGCTCCTGAAAAATGCAATGCTAAAGTTTCAACAGATAGCAAAGCAAATTTTCCGTATTATAGTCAATGCAACAGAGTGTAGATGCATGTGGGACATTACCTTTGTACAGGTACTGTACAGACAAGCAATGGCAGGACTTTCAGGATTGTCAGCTGGAGGAGGTGCTGGTTTCACAGCAGCGGCAGCTGATTTTCTGACCAGGCTATCACTCTGAAAAAAAGAGCTCAGCTGCTTCCTACATGAGACTAATTGCCCAATTTTCATTTATTACTGTGGGCATTCTTGTATTCTTCTACATTTTCTCTGTGCAAATCATCTTCCTTAGAATAATAAAGATCAATTAAAGCAGTCAGTGATGGAAAACTGAAAACTGGGGGTTGTTACAATGATTAGGAGCAATATGGGCTGTTAGATGATGGGTGATAGAAGTCCAAAACTAAACATATTGATGAAACAACTACTGAAGTGTTCCTTTGCCACTAAGCAATCATGTTACTGGGGAGTGTCAGCAATTAGAAGTTAGTCTAATCAGGAGTAAGTGCAGCATCTGTAATTTTGGAACACATCTTTAAGGGTAAAATAATCTTTTGAATACTTCTCTTGGCATTCCCAGTTATGTTGCTATGTTAATATTTTATAGTTCTGAAAGCAAATGTCTTTCTGAGGTAACAAATCTTTTAGCCTTCCAAGTGTATTGATTGAATTTTAGTTAAAATACATTAGATACTATTTTAAAATGGTAATGTGTCACAGGAATATGTAGTACATGAAGAAGACTTGTACTGGCTGACAGTTAAAAGATTTAACTGTTGTTTCTAGACCTTCTCAGCTACTACCTTTAATCCTTAAAAGGCAAATTTTAGAGGCTGTCTAGTTTGGATTTCAAAAAAGAATTGGGTGCTGGAAGAGAGTATGTAACTTATTCTCCCCTGGAAAAGGGAAGTACTTTTCTGGTAATTTCATGCAGTGTTCAGAAGAGAATGTTCTCTTTCCACAGAATATTCCACCTCAACATAGTTCTTTGGGTTACAGATTTTAAGCAGCTGATATCTGTGCTTAGGATGATGTGCTGTAGTGGCAATCAGCCTTTAGTCCACAAGCCACACGTAGCCCCTCGGGACAGTGGCCCAGTCTGGTACATGCCTTTGAGAGCTCACTGCTCAATTTAACAATTTAAGAAATTGTTGTGTGTATGAACATGGCCCACATTCACACACTTTCTTGGTGTCCCAGAAATGCCTGATAACCACACGTGTGCTGAGTCTGCCTCATGACCAGCACAGGTTTCTCAAGAGTCAGTTATGTCAGACCAGCTTAGTTTCCTTCTTTTAAAGGGTGTTTGGTTTAGTGGATGGAGGGGTGAAAGGTGGGGTCTGATATTTTGTCTGTAATACTTCTTTACCTGTGGCATTTTCAAATTCAAACTGAGGAAGGATAATCTAGACTTAATAATAGTAAGGATAATCTTAAACTGTTACAAGATCAGTACAGAACAGTTTAGGAAAACCATACACAGTGTTGGTTCTCTTCCAAAATGGAAGAATTGTATCCAGTGAAGTTCTGCAGGGATTTACCCCTGGGCTAGAACTGTTCAGTACTTGCATTAATGGTCTGGATGATGGAATACAGAATATACTTATTAAATTTGCAGGCCACGCTTGTCTAAGAAGGATTAAGAGGTCTTGTAAGGACAGAATTAGAATGATCTTGTGAAATTGATTTCAAAAAGCAGGATGCTACTGAAAAGGAACAGTGTAAGGTACTCCATGAAGAAAAGGAACAAGAGAAGAACAGTATGGCTATATAGCAGGAACAGCAGTGTGGATAGGAGACCTGCAGAAGGGGATTTTGAGGTTATAGTGAATTACAAGCTGAATGTCAGCCATGTCAAGTAGATACAAAGGAGGAAAATATTGTACTGGGAGGTGTAAACAAAAGTATACCTGGAGTAATCCCTTATTTCTACTCAGTAGAGCGACCTTTGTACTCTAGTCAACCCTGGGGGTCCTAGTAGTGAATTCAACATGTCAAGAAGGATGTAGATTAACCTGAGAGGCAGTCAAGTGGGGAGCAATGAAAACTAGACTTATTCATAACAGTTTGGGTGAATTTCTGCTAGATGGTTTGTATTTTCATTTGTAGATAACTGTTGTTTTATAGAGGGAGAGTAAACTTGGAACTCCTTCTGAAGATCTTTTCAATCTATGTGGTAAATTTAGATATGGCGTCATGGAACTGACACCAGAACTGATCATCCAGCACCCTGATTGCAGTGGGTGTTCACATAAGAGCTCAGCTGAGGGCCAGCCTCAATATACCTGAGGGCCAATTCCCCAGCAAGTGTCACATCTCTGACACACACACCACCACTTGTGTGTGTGTGCTGTAGTCTTTTCATGGGGTAGGGAATGTGGCCTGTGGCTCTTCTCTGCACCTGCACAAAAGCAAGTGGCCTCCCCAGCCAGAAGGGCTGGGCATCCCTGCGTTTGCTTTATGATTTACAGCTGACAAGACACTCACATTTTTAATGGATTTCAAATTTCACTAATGGAAAATATTTGCTGCTGTAAACAAAGTGAATCACTTTGTTGACAATTCAGTACTCTATTTCACACATTAGTAAGTTTGTAAAACACGCTAATTGATGAGGTTGAAAGGCATTTGAGACCAGCAGTTTTCTCTCTCATGTATATAGACCAGCATCATGCTTTGCAAGTGAAAAAAAAGAAGGAATCATTGTGGTTTGTCAGAATGCTGAAAATCTGAATCATTTTTAGGTAACTGTTACCTGGAGCCCTCTTACCTGCAAGGACCTCAGTGGCTGGTTGTGATAAGCAAACCAATAACATTTGTGTTAAACAGAAGATGAAGAAACTTTAGAAAATAACTAATAAATAATAAAATAATAAAATTTGCTGAAGAAAAAAATGTATCAAATGGTTTGAAATTAGGAAAACAAAAATTCTAAAATAATTGCTTGTTGGACAGATGAAATGGGTATTATGTTTGTTCAGTAGAGCAGTAGAGCATGAGGTTGAAATGGAGTGCATATGTTTGTGGTTTGCTGGGACTCTCTGTATGTCTAAGAAATGTGCACAATGTCAGAAATAATCAAAGGAACTCTCTCGGCCTTTTGAGGGGTAATGTTCTTCCAAGATACTGCCAATTATTTGAAAGGATCCAGTCAGGAATTTCTCTCAAAATATTTGTGCTGTACTCACCACACCCACTCAACTGCTTAATATAAGATTGCATTGAAAAGCTTGTGTGCAGATGTAGAGACAATAGTCATGTAAAGAAATGGGAGAGTATAGCTCACATCTTTGGAATTTAAATGCACATTATGGATAGATAATTTTTGTGTACAGTAGTTAGCACATATATCCTAATAGATTTTGAGTTTCTTTCTGTATTGGAGATGGTTTCTTGAAAACAAGTTATACTGGAGGTGAGTGAAGATGGACACAGTACTTGTGTAGTGGAGCTGCAGAACTCCAGCAGTAAGGCACAATGTAAATTTATGCATAAAAAACTCAGTGCACTGCAGAACTTAGCACTTGCAGTAACACAGCATCATACTATATTAATAAACTGAAGGGGACAGTAGACAATTTCCTTCAGTTGTCCGTTCCCTACATCTCTCCCTTCTATCAGCTGTACCTTTTCTCCACTGAAGATAGTGTCATTATGTTCAAACTGGAATTGTGTGGTTTTCATCTTAACTGGCTTAGCGTGTGACAGCATTATTAAAAATGTGTACAATGTACTAGTGATCCTAGTATGAATCTGTCTGAATACAGATAAAGCACAGTGTTGCATACTGAAGATCTTTTTCTGGGAATTCCTCAGAACATCCATTGAAAAACAAAAAAATTAGTGAATTTCAGTCATTAGACATTTTGGCAACAGTCCATGATTTAAATGGCATTTTAATCTTTATTCAGGATGTCTGTCTGACCAGAAAATGCAGACAAGTTTTTTATATTTAGCTTGGTAACTAGAGGTACTAAATTATGTATGTATAACATAAAAGCTAAAATAATAATTTAATTTTCTCAAAAAGTGAGTATCTAACATCACATGAGACTTATCTGATGTCTACAGAGACCTTGTGCATAGTTCTATGTGTCGTTTTAGTGTCTTTAGTTTTTGTCAGTCCATGGGGGCTTTATTTACTGGTACATAGCTAGGAAAATACAATTTTTAGCTGACATGCTCAGCTGTCATCTTTTGTTTAGGCCTTGTGCAAGCTATTACAAATATCTGCATGTTTTTTAATGGACCAGTTAATTCAGGGGAAGTACCAAATTGCAACATTTAATCAGATTAATTTTTGGTATTAATGATAAATCAATAAGCATCTCTTCTGATGATGTATGTTACCCATGCTTCCAGTAGAAGGAAACAAACTTCTAAGATTGAGAAACTTCTATGCATCTCCCAAAAATTCCCTGTAGCAAGTTTCATATTTACTGCACATTGTTTCTAGGTGTGCATAGCAAAAATGGAGCTGCTGTTCTCTGGTATTCTGTATTTTATGTTTCAAGCCGAGCGACGGGCATTTTCAGTAAGAATTTATCTGAGTTTGGGATGTCTCTCTGCATTAGATAACTCCATAACTTGTGTTACCAGAATTCCTTACTGTTAGTGTTGCTGCTGCTCCTACAGCACCTTTGTGACAAAGGTGAGGTACCAACATCAGTGTTTTGCAGGTGAAGAAGAGAAGCCGAGAGAGCAGAAGGTCATGCACAGATTTGTAATGCTCCCAGGTCTTGCCGTGCACAGTATGGGTTGTGGTGGTGGAGAGGGTGGTGTGAGGTACGGGAGTGGGTTCACAAAACCGCTTCAGTCTTCCGTGTGCACTAAGTGAGCTGAATTAAGCACTTGGTGAATTGCTGAAGATTTGAGATTTGCAGCAGAGATTGTCAGTGTATCAAAACTGAACCTCAGCACATGTTTACAGCTCTTCTAGGGGTGGTTTTGCTGGAATTCACCAGCCACTGCCTTTCCTGAGCATAAGTACCTGGGGCTTCGTTCTAGGCATGGATGACTGCTTCTTTAACCACACAAGTGATGAAAACAATGAAGGTGCTGGAGAAGAAGTGTTAAAACACTTCAGGAAGCTGAAAAGAAGGCCAGAGTCATCCTAAGCCTGCAGGGCTTTGCCTTGTCTCATTTGGGAAGGAGTGACGTGCCCTTGAGCAACAGGCAGGGCCAGGGTGGTCACACACTGCTGTGGCTGCCAAAGGGCTCAGGACTAAGGCATGGCACTGGGTGATCTTTTACATGCCTCTCGTTTACTTGTGCAGACAATTTGTTCTTAGAGGTTGGATCTACTTAATAAAGATGGTGTAGACCCAAGGGATATGCTATTGAAGGGCAAAGGGAAGAAAAATTGTAGTTCAGTGTAGATAGTGTATTTGGGAAGTTCTGCTCTTGGCTTATTTCGTGAATTTCGGCCTCAGTGACTTGCTGAAAATCACATCTTACATGGCTGAGTCTGAACTCTAGTAAATAGATATTTTTTTGCTCCCTGTAACTTAAAACCAGACTCAAGTCGTTGTAAGGACTATTTCACAGACTGTTCATTAACTGTGCTGCTCTTACTTCTTACCCAGGAATTCACATGGTTGAAACTGATATTAAAAATAAGCTTTCCTATACTCTGGTGATTTAAACCTGCAAAGGGAGAAGGGACAGCAAACAGCCTCTTTTAGTATCACTTCCTTTCTGCTGCTGCTCTGGCTGTGATGCAGAGGCAGTTTATTGAGGCATTCCCCCCTGTCTGTGCTTTCTTTTTTTATTATCTCCCCTTCTTTTGCTACTCGAAGTTATTTTTTAAAATAGAAATATAGAAGGCAGAAGCAGTGATTGCTGCGAGAAAGTACTATGGAAACCTGTCACGACAACAGTTTCAAATGAAAGTGAATCTTTAGCTGTTTAAGAAGTCCATGTATTTGTCAAACTCTGGTGTCTCCTCTGTGGTCAGAATTGAAAAGGAAGGAAGTGAATAGAGCAGTGTTGAGGGGATAATATATATTCTTGCTTTTCACAGGGGAAAAAGCATTTCTGGGCTCAGCCTTGCAGTTACATATCTTGCAATGAACTTCTTATCTGGGACCTAAAATTTGTCAGTTATGTAATGTATTATAATGCTGTGTTAGCAATATTGTCCTTTATGGTTGGTGAGAAATGTTTGCTGGAAAATCTAGCTTATAAGTGTTTCCAGATGTTTTGTTGCTTGTTTTTGTGGGTTTTTTAAAGAAAACATAGTCAGAAAAGTTATTCACAAAGCTCAAAAGAAGGTGGTGCAGAGAGCAATAACTAAATAAATATATCTTTAGCATACATTTCAGTTGTGGATGATGGTCCATGTTTTTCAGATGGAAGATCAAAGCATGATGTGAATGTATTAGATCCCAAGTCACTTGATATTTGTTCTTCGTGCCCTTGCTAAAGAAAACTCCATCAAATAAGTTTTGTTGTTATTAGTATAGCATGCAGAAGATAAAAAATAACACAAATATGGTACTGCTAGTAATGATATGACTTTGAGTTTCACTTTGGTCTGTTTCAGCACTATGCTGATGCATAATAGTGTACATACATCTATATATATATATGAACATTAATGTTTCTGAGTTAAATATTTGGAATGCCAGTGATTAATCATTTAAATATGGCCCTTCCTGGGGATATTCCAAAAATGTGAATTCAAATGCTGAAGTATTTAATCTTTCTCTGGTCACTGAAGTTCCTGGGCGTAGTTTATAATGTTTGGTGGTCATGTTTGTTGCTGCTGGAAGTATTGGAAAGCAATATCTAATAAACAGAGAATACATAAGGAAGACTTACCTTTTTTTTTAATTTAAAAAATACTGCTGTTCTTAAAGGATTATTAAGGGAAAAAAAGACTCTTTGGTGGAGAAGTCACTCTGAACTAGTAGATTAATCTTTTAGAGTGTGCAAAGTTAGAAAAACAGGGTATTTTTTTTTAATTGACAAAGGTTTTATTTTCACATTTTGACTTAAACTTTCTTCTGCAGAGTTATAAAGCTTTGACAATAATAGACATGGTGGTAGTCTCTTTTGTCCTGTGAGATCCTGATCTTTAAGATTTTGATGAGTCTGTGCACTTTTATTAAAAGATGTATGCTGAATTAGAAACAGATTATGGGATTCTGCAGACTTTGTCTGCTTTCAGCTGTGATATAGAAAGCTTCGTATCACTTTGCCATTGTGCACTTGCCCTATATAGAGGTAATTTAGGGAGCCTAATGCAACTGATGTCCAACTGTGACATGGTATTTTTGTAAAAATAAAACTCTTCACTGCTCGTAGCCTTTCTAAATGGTTAATCAAAGTGGATTGACAGATTATGTGTCTGGGGTTTTTTTTTCTTTCTTTTTTTTTCCGTGTAGGTGTTTGTGACTCATAAATGCAGAATTAGACCAAAAATCTGTGACTGGATAATGGAGTATTTGCAAGTACTTTATTGCACTTTTCAGTGCAGCACAACAAATAGCCATCACTTTCCAGTGTTTATTTGTAAGGATTTATTATTGTGTGGCCCTGCTAATCTCGTAATTTCTGCTCCTGTTTTTATGATAGGGCAAGAAAGTGGTTTATAAATAGTTTCTATAAATGAGTATTCCTGAAAATGCATCTGATCTGAACAATATTTTTATATAACTGTCTTTTATGGTGAAATAATAGGTGAAAATTGAGAAGTCATTAATGTTTTATATCCCTTCACTCTGCTATGAATCACCACTTAGCTGTTTGCCAAAATCTTTGTATTCTGTTTAGTGACAATTTTATGTGAGGATCAGCTGGATAATTTTTAAATTCATTTCTAGTTCTTTTCTTTGAAGATTCATATTAATTAATTTGACCAGTTGTCAAGTAAACACGAAAACTTAATCTTCTGTTGTAGATGATGTTTTAAATACATATTAACCTAGAGTTAGCTAGTGTTTTTTGAAGAATTTGGATAGCATTACTGTTCCAAAAATTTTAGATATTAATAAGTTCTAAGGAATTAGCAGCTATGCAGTGTGTGTGTATGTGTGTGAGGGGGAAAAAAAGTCAGAATACCTTAGAAAGCTATTAAAAATGACCTTGTGTTTTAGATCTCTGCACTGAGACTAGTTATTTTGAAATATGAAACACTTAGTTTGGTTTCATACCAATTAGTAAATGTCATTTGTGATCACGAAAAAATTATTCCTCATAGAATATCCATTGTGAAAACACAGGGATGTTTAATAATATTGAGTTCAGCTTTCTTTGCAGACAGAAATTATTTTAAATTAGAGGCTGTTGCATAGTCTACTTCTGTGTTCTGGTTGTCCATCTGTTTAGGTGGTTTCTCTGGACAGGAAAACTGTCAACCATTATGTCTTGGACAGTTCTGACCACACTGCGAAACTGAAGCTGCCCTAGGACTAGATAATACCTACAAGGGCAAGAATGTGTCTGATTCTAGTACTTTTAAGGTAATTAATGCAAATATGATGATTGATTCATCTATTTATATGCGGAGAGGCCTGGGTCACTGCTGTGAACTGCTCAGCTGTGAAAGGCTTTGTAAATAAAATATACTGTAGGGGTAGAATGAAGGAGACTGGGAACACTATGTGTCAGTACAGAAACTGCAAACTAAGTTTGGGACTTGAAGGTAACTCCAAAGAGAAAGGTGTGAATGGAAGGAGCTGTTATGAGAACCAGACTGCAGAAGGGCTGGAGGATGGACTGGGGGATGGGTAAGGTGGAGCTGGGAAATAAGGAAGTGGTGTTGGCATTGCTACGGGTGAAGGAAGGTAGGCTAAGATTAGATCTTGTTGAAAATAGTTGAGGTAAGACTGGAATGGAGACCATGAAGGTTTTTCTTTATCAGACACTGCAGTGTTTTAATTACATGGGTCTGGTCTTTATAGAATGACTTTAAATAAAGTAGTCTTCCAAAGTCCTAGTCCGTTTAAGGGTTTTATACCAAATTGATTAAAATATTTCTGATTTGCTTTAGATATTCAAAGGTGAACGGCATATATGAAATTCTGCTAAATTCCAGGGATGCAACTGAGCAGAGGCTGACGTGGGCTTTGGCTGGATCTCTGTATAATCCATCCCAGCCTTTTAAATTGGTACTTTCGTGTATCTGTGTCTCTTCAAAACTAAAGCTACACTGAGGTTCTTTCTCTCCAGATAAGATAGTATGTTATTGTTAAACGCCTCTCCCAGACCGTAATTCTATTTGTGGTTTGTACTGTTGACTGTTGATTGTTAACAGGTTCTGCAGTAATGCAATTAGGTGATCCAAGAAGAACATACAAAGCATTAATAAGCCACATCTGCATAGAGCAGAGTGAAAAATATGATCGACTAGCCATGATACTCATCTAAATAAGATAATTCATTTTGCATCTTTCTCAGGTTAAAAATCTGCTCTGTCTTAATCCTCCCAGAAAAAATCAATGCTTCACTGTGTTCTTGATCTGCTTCTCAGTGCCACCTGAAATTCTGAGCTATTGTACATTGTTACATTTTAACAAAAGATTTAAAGCTCTGGATAAGCTTGAAATGGCATAGGGAACTGAACAGTATGCTGCATTAGAAAGGAGAAATCTTGTATCAAAATACTGCAGTTCTTGGGTGATGAATAGTGTCGTCTGCGTGGAAGAAGAGGTGCACTCAGCTGCTTACTCTTTCACCTCCCTTCTGTCCTTCTGCAGGTAGCACCCCCAGTAAGTTCCCATTTGTGTGAAGGTTTCAGAATGCATTGCTGGCTGACAGCTGAAGTGAGGGGAGGGGACTGCCTTTTTTCAGTGGTGGAACTGGATCCCAGTGCCTGTGCTCGCTGCAGGCAAAGCTAGGTACAGTCTTTCCTTTTCTTTAGAGGACTTAGGATTTTTTTTCTTCATAGTAAAGTTTTTGTGTGGTACAGCTTTGCCCATTTGTTTTTATTGGGACTGACCTTTTTTTTTTTTTTAAGCCTAGAAATATAAAATCTATTTCTGTAAATGCAGAATCTGTAACAAAAAGAGGTCAGTTTTGTCATGCTTCTCCCAGTGGACAAATTTACAAGAGGACTTGAAAGACTTACATTGTTGTCAGGATGTGGGTAACACTGCCAGCACTGAAGAAATGTTTGGGGTGTATATATGTGCTTGCTCTCTTTCAAACTGTCCTCAGTGAAACTTGATGAAAATGACTGCGCAAGTCCATTGTTGCATTCTTCTGAAACTGTAAGAAGAACTAGGAAGGAAAAATGGAGCAGAAAGAATGTCTTCTGGCTCATTCCTGAGCAGACTGCTGTGGTAAACCCTCCTTTGAGAAAGCAGGTGGATTAAGGCATCTCCAGCAGTCCTGCCAACCTACAATTCTTCACCAAATTATCTGCAGACTTTCCTGTAGGTGTGATACAATCTGTAGACTTTCCTGTGTGACACAATAAATTTGAACTTTGTATTACGAAGAAAAAAAACATTTTAAAATTCTATCCAACAGCAAGACTGACCTTGATGGAGATCTCTCTGTAGTTGAGTATGAAAATATTAGCTGAAAAGAATTTGAAACAAAATAGCTTCTTAAAGTTCATTCCTTTTAAATGCTTGAGGGCACTTCAGGGCTGTTGACAATATATGCACAGGTTCCAGAAATGAGATGTTGTCACTTGCATAGGTAATTATTATCTTGTTGCAAAGACTAGCAGGAGGGCAAGAAAACCCAGATGGCTTCCAGTAGATATTTAAATCATTCAGAGCATACCATTTAAAGGATATTTTGTCTGAAATAGGACTTTTTTTTTTTTTTTTTTTTTTTATTTGGTTTATATTAGTAAGACCAAAATTATTTCTGTGGAGAGACTAAATAGAAAGATGTGTCTCATATAGGTATCTCNTTTTTTGTAAAGAGAGAAAAACATGTTATAACCCTTCAGTAGCTAATTCCCAATATTAATTGTGAAGACTGAGTTAAAAGTAAAACTTGACATTTCTGGTTTGTAATGGCTTTGTTCAACCATCTAACAGAGTGAGCATGTACATAATGATATTGTGAGGAGGAAGAAGAAAACATCTGGTCACAAGCTTTTGTCCAAATATCAAAATCAGTAATGAGATTTTGTGTCCTTATATTTCTCTTCTTTAGTAATGGGACATGAATTGGCAGGTGCAAGTCAGGGTGGCACAAGGACAGGAGAGGTGCTGCAATCTCACCTTCTGCTCTCTAAACTTCATCAGAAAGGGCCAGCTGTGTTTTTAACAGAGAAGCCACATCTTCAGATGTGAACTGGTTTGTTATCAGTGAGGACTTCAGAGATTGTTCAAATCATGTAAGAGATGAGAGAAGCATTTTAAGAAGCTTGATTTGGCTCAGAAGCCCCCATTTCCATGTTGCCCAACCAGTTTTTTAAATTTGGTTTTGTTTCTACTCTGACTTTATACTCTCCCTACACTCAAGTAGTGCATTGTAGGATAAAATTTGTAATTGTTATGGGCTAGTCAATCTAGCTGATCTGTCCTCAGAGGTGCCAGATACTTTCTTTGAAATTGCTGTCACGTTGATAGCCTAAGGCTTGGTAAACTTTGGAACATTGCTTGATGTTTCATGAGATAATTCTTCACAACAGTTCCTGGTGCCTTTCTGTCCCATTAGCTCTTAGCCATCTGTTGCTTTGATTACACTATTATGGTGAATAAGTGTTTTGGCAAGCTATTTAGCTGTGTTGAAAAATCTTGTTTCTTTGCTTTCTAGTATTTTATTGCAACTGTTTCTTTTTTTTTTCCCTCCTCAACCTTTGTAGTGCAGTGCTTCTTGCTATTTCATTCTTGTTGTTCTGAGAAACAAAAGGCTGACCTAGTTTGAGGACATGACGAGGTTTATAACTGTGCTTTGTGGCTGTTCTCCTTTCATGTGAAAATCCTTCTACCAAAAGAGGTTGTGTATTCCAAACATGGGCTCACAGAAGGTAGATATATAACCTAACCATATTTAAATGTTTGGCTTTGGGGCTCTTGCCTCTTAAGGCTTAAAATGTTCTTTTCTAATCTAGCCAATGTATTATGTCAGTATTACCTATTATATTTCTATAGCGAATAATAATATTTTAACCTCTCATTCCTCCCAACACTGCAAAGGCCAAAACAGGAAGATCTGGGATATCATTAGGAAGAAGCCTGTATTCTCTGGCTTTACATTGTCAATTTGACCTTTTCATTTATTGCCCAGGTTTTAGAGATGAACAGAGTAAAAGACAGATGGAGTGATAATGAACATAGAGATGAGCTTCCCTAAGTAGGTTCATTT
Organism: Ifrita kowaldi; assembly: GCA_013398055.1. Lineage (NCBI taxonomy): Eukaryota > Metazoa > Chordata > Aves > Passeriformes > Cinclosomatidae > Ifrita > Ifrita kowaldi. The sequence continues at coordinate 119,421 of VZRS01004581.1, forward strand.
TTAGGAGTAGTGATACACCAATTAATTTTTTTTAGTCATGGACTTTTGGAAACAGAATAAAATACTGTTTTTAGACTGAAACTGAATTTCATTGGCATTTAATTTCTACTTTTAGTTTTTTGTTACTTTTTCTACAATTAAAATAGCTGAGTTATAACTCAAAGCAAGAATTCCAATGATTCTTAGTAAGTTATTAATTCTGCTCAGTAGGTCATTTTGTCTTGACCATGACTTAGGTGGCCAAGTTTTCTTCACTGTTTACCCATTTGAGCTCTTTAAATTGAACTGCAGCTTTTCCTGGAATAACTTCTAATTTGTTCACTTCTGGTGTCTGTAAGAGATGACTAAGAACTGGGTAGCTGCAAGTGCTTGCAAAACTTCCTCAGTCACTTGTCTTCAAGTAATACATGTCAGTAGGGACAGTAATGTTATTTATGGGAAAATTATTTGAAGGAGGCAGCATGTTGTAATGGTAGTGAGAGGGGAGAAGGGGCAAACACTGTAAAGGAGCATCTGACTGGGGTTTTCCAGCCTCACAAAGGGGTCTTTTTTTGACCTTGTAAAGCAGTACTGTGTTGGAAATTGCAACTGCTGTCTTCTACAAACAAAAGGAGCTGCGTGAAGTAAACTTAAAAAAGTAACTGAAATAGTTCCCACTATAGCAAATCTTCTGTCAAATGAAATTAGTTAATACTAAATGCCAGTCAAAGATACTCAGAAGTAAAAACAGGAAATTGTTTTTGCACTTACTCTGTAAGGACTGCAATAGCCTTTTATATTCCTCGTCAGAGAATATACATTATTTTACGGGTTTGGTTATTTCAGTGCCCATCCTGTTCTGGGATTGTTGTATTTTAGTGCTGATTATTTCTTGGTGGTTAGGGAATGTGGTGGTATTCCTTGCGTGCCACGTTGTCAGACCGCTCTGTTTAAGTGATTCCTGGACTAATTAGTAGTTATGGATCTTCCTTCAACTAAGCAACATATGTAATTATTTTTGAGCCGGGTTACACTTTTACTGCTTGTGTATGGGACATGGTAAATGCTTTACATAAGAGGTGAGGATGTGACAGCACACTGAAAGCACAGCTAGTGAGTAATCTCCATCTATCTATCTGTCTGTCTATCTATAGATATCTGTCTAAAGGTGGTGAAAATTTTCTATTGGGTTTCTGCCACAGCCTCTCCTGAACAAGTTTGTCTGTTCTCTGCAGAATGATAAAGATTTTCAGTCAGAGCCACTGTTCTGATTTTAAGCAGCACAATAGAAATGTTCTTGTATACCTTAGTAGCTATGGAACATAATTTCTAAGTGAGGGACTAGTCCAAATTTTACTTCTCTGTATATGGTACTTCCAAACTGCACTGTAAAAGAGCATTTCCTTAGAGAGGTGTTCTGATTATTGGTGGTGCAGGTCCTTGTGAAATTTAACTGCATGAAAGGTAACAATTAATTACATTTGTAGCACTGCTTCTTCATGAAAGTAGTAGTAATTGCCACGGATAGTATTGACCATAAATATTTTTGCCTATTTACACATTTTCATTTGAGAAGGGAGTTGATAGTCCACACAGGTGAAAACCCTGTGGCGTGGGATCTTAGGGACAGACTTGTACTGGATAAAGAAAAAATGATGTGAAGTTCCCTAAGACAGAACTGGATAGAGAATAATGATCCACATGGTGAATCCTGTACCGTGAGAAGGGGGAGTGTGAGTTTGGAAGCTGTGTTTGTAGCACTTGAGCCATTAGTTTTGCCTGTTAACCAAGTTTCTTATTTTTGGTTCAACCTTATGGTAGGAATCTTCCTGTCCCCAAATTAGCTCAGTGTCATCACCACACTCCCTTATGAGGAGCAGGTTTGCTCGTCCAAGCTGCATTTCTAATGATGAAAAAGATTATTGCCCTTTCCTTAGCCATACTTTCAGAAGATTATTCTGATAATACTAGGGGCAGTCATAAAATAAAAGACTACGATCTTGGACCTTATAAAGTAGTTGCAGTATTGGCAGTTGACAGAACAGAATTGTTTGGTTTCATCCTAGGAGATACTTTCAAATTAGAAATGTAATATATATGTATTTAAGTCTTTAATGACATTTGTATTTAGTCTTCACAAGGCTATTATTTTTGTGGGAAAGGAAGTGACCAAATGGGGATGTGCTCTGAGAAAGACTGTAACTGCCATGCTGGCCTGGACAGCATCTGCTGAGTTATGAGTCCAGTCACCTGCTCTTTGGAACAACGACATGATGTAATTGTGAAAAAAACCCACATTCATACTAATGACTGCATGACACTTACTTCTCTTCTTGTGTTTGATTGTCTACAGAACCAAATGGAATGGGATGGGATAAAATTAATCAGAAATTATGTTAATAAAATGAACAGTTTTCATTGATAGAGGAAATGAACAAATGCATCTGGTGTGAACATCTCTTCATAGTTTTCTGCAGAATGAATATCTTTATGTTTTGCAAAAACATAAAGTGAAATACCCGTTCCTTTTTTTCAGGTGATGACTGGTATCAACCTTCTGACCAAGCTATTTAATCTATTGTCTGATGGATGCTGAGAAAGTTTGATGTTGTAAAATATTTGTGAGACTTGTTTCATGGTAGAACTAGCTTTTGAGCATGTTGATTTTTCTTTTATTTCCTTCGTACGTTGAACTGATGGCTCACTGAATCTTCTTAAGCACTTACATTTGTGGAATTTAGTTCCCATGTATCTGTAACATACTATGTTGTGAGTTGCCAGATGGAGCAGTGCTTTGAATGGAGAAGGGTATTATTAGTGGACTTAATGCCATCTCTCCTTAACTCCCTGATTCATTATAATTTTTGCAGTCTGAAGATCACTAGTTAATTTTTGAGTAGGTAGTGTTGTTGCCCTACACTTTGTGGGGTCATGTTTTTATTTCACTTGTGTATGCTTGTGTTTATGCTCTTAGATTATACTGTATTGCTAACATATTACTAAATGCTCTTCTGTTTTTCTTTGACCTCTATGCTCTTGATTGCCATAGCTTCAAGTTTATGGTGAATGTGCAAATTTTTTACAGACAGAGATTCTAAGGAGAACACTTTAAAATTGCTAAGTTTGGTTGCCTGCAGTGGCAGACAATTTGGTTATATAATACTGCTGATGAACTCATTAAATTCCATCTCAAAAGTAGTTATATTATTTTCCATATTGTTCCTCTTGAATAGCTATTCTGAGTATTCTCTGATGTGATTCCATTTTCCTTTGTAGATCACTGTCGAGGTCAGTTCTCTTTAACTTCGAATGCATGCTTTCCTCTTGATAAAAATTATGGCAGCCTGTCGAATCTCAGAACTGTTTAGCTTTAAGCTTTCTCAGGTAGAAGGAAAATATTAGGTTCCAATCTTATCAATAAAATCTGTTAGTAGTAGCAAATTCTGAAATACTGGTTCTCAACTTTTTGTCCAGTGGGTATTAATGATGAACAGTTTTATTTTGAGATGCCTGTGCAAGCCTTAAAGTATAATAATTCATTTCTGCCCTGCTTTTCAACATTTTCTTTTCACATAATTTTTTTCCCAAGTGGTCCTTCTTTTTTTTTTTTTTTAACATATCGTCTAAACCTAGAAACTAGCTGTGCATAAAAATTTCCATTCTCTTAGGATTAGTCATAAACCAACAATGGACTGTTACATAGCCTGTCTGGGGCATATGAAACTAAAACTGTTTTCTGAGGTGAGAGAATTACTGTATATGAATCAAATAAAAGAATGCACTTTGTTCTACATTGTCAGGGATTTGATATGTCTCTAATTCCAGTTATACAAGATGAATACATGAGCTAGAAGCCCTCTGTCTGTGGCCATGTCCACAATTTAAAGCAAATAAGAAATAGGCCACCTGCATAATCTTTGTTCCATTCTGATTTTAATTTTGGTACTAGATTTGGAAGATACTTTGAATATCAGCAGGTTTCCATAATGATGTATTTTGGTTTGAAACTTCTGGCTAAAACCAGTTCTTTTGAAATACAGCTCAGGCTCTTGGAGCATGTTTTAGTGTCTTTCTTGCCCAGCAGATGCAGAGTTAGTTTGCTAAACTATGATGTGGGAGCTTTAAGATTGATTTTTTGCCTGCAGTTATTTGTGCCCGTATTGCCTGTTTGTCAGGAAAATAAGTGTCTGGCCATCGATTATTTAAGGCTGGGTAGTGCCCAGCTCACCTTTTGATGCTGCTCTACTTTTTATTATTTAATATGTGAACATTAGAGCCTGACTGAAATCTAGTTGAGCGCTCCTATAGTAGTAGTAAGGTATCGATTTTGTATTACTGACTCACTGCCTAGTTTCATAATTGTGTAAGCATTCTGTAAAAGTTAGAACAATTTAGGAAAGGTTGGAAAATGAGGTGTGTCTTTTCTATCTTTTCTTCCTTACAGTTTCATTCTCTTTTTCTTCCAGAGTCTTTTCATTCTATTCCCCGTCCTCTTCCCATTTATATTTTCTTTCCCTTGTTCATTCTGTCCCCAAATTCCCTCCTTGCATTATAGTACTCTTCATTTTCTGACATCCCATTAATCTTCCAGTCTTTATGGCTTACTTTCCCACCTCCACAAGCACACCCACAGGATGCTTAGAAATTTTACAGCATACCCAGTTGTCAAAAAACTAAACCTACAAGTCCCAGACCCGTAATACTATGCTGGGAATGCTCATTAACTCCCACACTGTTTGGAAAAAGAAACTGGTATAGTTAGTATAAGGTCTGCAAACCATAATACATGCCTAATATTCCTTTGCTTTCCACTAAACCTGGGAACGCCTCATTGGAGCTGGGAAAGAAGATTTTTTGCTTTAACTGTGGTTTTGATCTTTATAGAAACCCTAGAAAAAATGGCATGAATGTGCTGCTATAGGAGTGTGACCTCTGAAATGCTGGGTTTGAGGAGAATGCGTTGTTTGCCAACAGATGAGAAAACCTGTTGCTGTAGGTGGATGTACCAGCAAGTGCATCCTCAGCACAGCAGCTGCACCATGGCCAAAGCCGAAGTGGGCTTTGTACTGGGAAGTGCCTGTGGCCTCAGATGGTTCTGTCCAGTCTGACTGCCAGCACTTCTGTCAGACCATGTTCTTTACTGCTGGCAGAAGTCACTAAGAAAAATGACAAAAGACTGCATCTCTAATGTGTGTGTGATCAACTGATTGCCCCTTCTACTAATTGCCTGTGAATGCTAATTAAAAAAGCAGTATTCAGTGTATGGATGACAGTGCTTAGTTTCCAAAGGCAATAATTTGAGGCTTTTCTCTTGCTAAATAGCACCCATGCCAGTGTTTAGTGTTGCTAAGTGGAATTATCATCACATTCAATTTTAATCAGAGGTCTCTTAAATAGTGGACCTGGACAGTTTTTGCATAGTTTTCACTCCCCTGTGTTGAGCTTTTTTTTGCTTTTTTTTTTTTGCAAGCTTTGGAAATAATCACTGCATTGCTTTCTTTCTTAATTCTGCTGTGAGGAAAATGAAGTTATTGTCAACAGTAGAAATAGAAATGTAGGAAATACAAGCTTAAATTCTGCAGTAGTCAGTAGTAGCGGCTTGACCTGCTTGCTTTTTATTATCCTTTGTTAGTACTTTTTTTTAAGCCTGTATCACATTTAATGAACTATTTGGGACTTAACTGACAGCACTGTAACAAGCTCTGCATGTTAAGACAATATTACTAACTACACCATAGCTGAATACAGCTGTACTGTAACTAACCCAGAATTACTGGATCAGTTGCTGATAACCCACCCCAGGTTAGATACTGCCAGCAGGGCTTCCAGTTCCTTTCTTTCCATTTGTCATATTCTGAGGATAGCACCAAAGGGATCTAAGCAAAGCATTGCTCAGAGATCAAAGGAAATCAGTCGTCTCCTTTATGCTCTGTTCTGTTTTGTGGTAAGGATGCCAGTAACTTAAACAAAATGAATTAGCAGACTGAACTTAAAAGATGAACTTGCCCACTAAAATGCTGCCTCATCATGGTTTAAACATCCCAGTAGACCAGCTAAAGATAATCATTATTTTTTTAATATCTTCTTTCTCCAGAATCCTACTCAAGTGGGAACTGCTCTTCAGGTTTTCCATAATCTTGGAACTTTGAAGGATACCATTGCTAATGTGGTGGATGGATACTGCACAGTCCTGGAAGAGAACATAAAAAATGCTTTGGATATCAAAGTATTGACCCAACCATCTCAAACAGTCACAAGAGGTACAATTCTTGTTTTACAGAGAATGATAACTGATAATGTTTTTTACAGGAGTACTGTATGTTATAAAATGGAAAAAACTCTCACATCCAAGCCTGTTCTAGAAACATTTCCCTGCTTGCTTTAACCAGTAGAGGGTGGGAGTAGGCATATCTCAGAAATAATTTAATTTGGCTTTGCAAGCCAAAATTGGGTCTGTCTGATACTTAGCTCGGAGGTTTTTCTTTATTCCTCCTTTATGCCTCTCCTTCCTAACTTGCACAGAAAATTGTCCTCATGGGGTTACAACTTCGTGGCATTTTCTTAGCAGTTTCGCATGGAAAGATGACTACAAATTCTGCTTTCTTTGTCTTGGTGGGAGGATTACAGGTTGAAGTTACCTGCAATCAATGGAAGAAATCTGCAACTACATTGTTATGCTTTTGTCAGGTGGAAGTTGTTTCAAAGCAGACTATTCAATATGAAGAAATGTTGCACTATTAAACATTTAGTTTCCAGTTAGGTCAGATACCAAAAGATACTGAGGAGTTGGGTGGGCAGGCAAATTTTAACTTTGGTGATACGAACATTCAGGTTTTTTTTAAAAAGTCTTGCAACAAGGTGGGGGTCCAGAACCACCAGCAGCAGCATAATAAAGAAGTGCATCCTCTCTCAAGGGAAGTGGTTGTTTAGAAGCTTCATGCCCTTCAGCTGGAATATCACTTTATTTTAGCAGTTTGTCTATGTATTTAAGTCCTGAGCTGGTAATACCTCTATTTTTCCCAACTACTCTTTCTGCCATTTCACTTTGCTATTAAATCCTGCAAAATTGCTCATTGGCATTACTGTGGTGTTTCTGTGGAGGTCTGAACTGGTAGAGCAAGTAACAGTTGTGAGCATGAAGTATCCCCACTGAACTTCAGAGTTTAGTCAACTTCTCAGTTCAGACATCTGAGGCCATTCACAAAGCTCTGTTCTGAAGGTATTTTAGGCTGCTTTGGCTTAAAAAAAAAGTATCTGTCAAAGTGCATAGAGATCTATATTTCTAATATTTTAATTTTCATGTGTGGAAGCTGAATTGTGCTGCTGTGTGTGTCTAAAAACCATTTAGGTGGCCCTGGTAGAGCTGCCATGCCAACACCTGGGAACACAGCAGCTTTTCGAGCAGCCCTCTGGACAAACATGGAGAAACTCATGGATCAGATCTGTGCTGCTTGCGGACAGGTACTCTACAGCTAATTCCTGTTTGTCTCGTCATGCAGGTTTGGATAGAAGAATTTAGATGTCACTTTCTCTCTTAATAAATTCTTTCCTACAGGTGCAGCATTTGCAGAAAGTATTGGCAAAGAAAAGAGATCCTGTGTCACATGTCTGCTTCATAGAGGAGATAGTTAAGGTAAAGTTTTAATTTAGATGAACATACTTTAGTAAATTTGTTAAGAAAAATGTGATGAGAGAATGAGTTTGTTTACAATTTTACAGTTCCATAATTTTTTAAAAATTAAGTCAATGGGAAAGTGTTGAAAGTCAAACTAACATTGAAGGATATATTTTTGGTCTGTGGGTTATATCTCTAGGATGTAAACATGTTCATTTTGTTGTAATTTCTTTTGTTTTCTTTTAAAGGGAACTGATAAGGCACCACTGTATGGATCATTAATGTCATTCCATAATACGATGTGATTTGAGTAATTAATTAAATCTGTTAGTTTGCATAGGAGAATGTGTCTTCATCTATCATTTTCAGCCATCTGTTTCTCACTTCTTGACGATTTCTCCCTTGAAAAACAATCATGGCTGTTCTTTTGAATACCTATTATTTTCCATTCATTTGCATTATTTTTTATTCATATTTGGAATAATTTGATTAATGGTCTCCTTCAGTGTTAGGAACAGGATTACTGAAACTGTCTCATCTACCTTAGTAAAAGAGAGCAAAAACAAAAGATGTGTTCCTGCTGACATCTCTTTCCAAGTGTATAACTGGATTTTTAATTTACATGGACTTAATATTTTAAATAACTTGGGGAAGCTCTTCATATACAAACGTGGTCTTCTCAACAGGGAAAGCAAATAATGAAGGTTAAATACAGCCTTTATCTGTCTCTTCAGCCCATCTCCAGAAGATGTTGCACAGAGTATCACTTTTCTATGAGGCACTTCAAGCTTCTCTTTCTGTGTTAAAACAAACAAACAAACAAACAAATCCAACCACAACAACAAAAAACCAAAAAAAAATCCCACAACCCTAAACAAAAAGTTTTGAAACTTTTAGCATGTTTTCTTAATTTAAAAAAGTTTAATCTGGCGAGAAATATCTATTGCTGCCTGGGTGGGTCAGCCCTTCAGAGCCTTTCAGAAATGCCGAAAGGCTCAGGAAGAATTTGGATAGAAAGGGAGCTTGGATAAATGATCTGTTGGTGTTCATTAGTGGCTCCCACCTTGTGCCCTTGCTTCTCACTTTCACTCTTCCCTCTTGTAATACATCACTTGAAAAGGAGTTTTTCACCAACTGAAAAAGGAGTTTTTCCAGTTTTTGAGGTTGATAATAGAGGGAAGCCAAAGAAAATATTTTATCATCCTGGAGACTAAATGACCAGGGAAAATGAATTTCAGTGGAAGCAGGGTAAAGAAAAACTCACTAGAAAATAAAAGATTGACTGGGTTGTCTTATGCTAAGCATGTTCCATGATCTTTCTGATTACTCTTCCTTCACTTTAAGTTCGTATTTCAGGATTGCATCTAAGTGAAAAATTTTATTTCTCAAATAAAATCCATCTATTTATTTTTCTGCAGTTACCACTCTTCCAATTGCATTGCTGTTTGGTGGGTGTTTTGGTGTAGTACAGTGCCAGGCTGGACGTTGTCATTCTCAGTGGGGCAGCTAAGGAGGAGTGGTACATCCTTAACACAGTACTGCTGATGGCACCGATGCTTTATTTACTTCTAGCCTGAAATGGTTTAGTATGCACAGTGTTTTTCTTGGACATTCTCACAGTTTGGCCATTTGTTCTGGTGTTTCTTGAAAAAGGTGTGGCACCAGGCTGCAGGTGGGTGAGGTCACACCAAAGAGTAGAGCTGTTGTTCAGACAAAACCAGACAAGTACTGCATGCTGCTGAAATTCAGGAACGTATGTACAGATGGCTGTATGGGAGAGTATGAATTGTTTTAGATATAAATAAGAAACTGGTATTTTGCCATTTACTAATGAAGATTCCATCTTGTATTAAACCAAACTGAAACGTGTTTCCCTCAGCAAGTGTTCTGGAGGGGGAGAGAAGTTGGATTTTCTTTATTGTATTCAATTTCATTAATAAACTGAGCAAATGAACAAAACAAACTGAAGGTACTAACATTGTACCCGTTTGCTAGAGCAGCATGCCCACTCCAGAAGATAGGAAAACGAATCATCCACTCTACAGTCTGTGCACTAATTACTGTTACTGATGTCAACATTATTATTATAGTCATCTTCTGCAGCAGCTGCAGTACCACTTTGCCTGTCCATCTGCTTCCTTGTTTTGATTACTGCAGTGCAAGTATCATCCTAGGAAGCATAAGATAGGAGGAGACCCAGCTTTTTTAAAGCACAAGTCCTTTAATAGCAAGGAAGCTACTTGCCTTTTTTTTTTTTTTTAAAGTCATCATTCTCTTTTTCCATTGGGGATTTTTTGTCTCTTTCTCTTCACAGATAGCACAGCCTGCAGTTTTTCTAATTTTGTATTATGGTCTCAAACATGTGCTTTCCGGCTTTCTAATTACCTGTTACCTAATAATATTTAGTAGTGTTGTATCATGTTGTATCCAAAAATGTAGTTTTAAAAGCACTAGCTAATTAATTAAAGGATTCACAAAAGCTCTCTTTAAAAAAAAAAAAAAAAAAAAAAGGAAACAAAACCTGACAGATGAAGAAACTGAGGTACAGAACTTGGAAAATTTTAAATACTACAGTTCAGCAAGAGGGCAACGACAACACCTGCATCTTTTCTACCCTATGATTTCTACTACAGAATTCCCTTCCAATTTTTACCAGCTTTAGATGTGGCCAAGAGTTAAGTAACAGACTGAGGCTTACATGAAGATCATGGAAGAATCTGGAGATTAAATTTATACTGCACATATTTTCACTCCTTCCCTTTGCAGATCTAGATTTTGGTATTTTTCCTTTGTCACAATATGAAATTAATGCAATCTTGAAAAGAAATTATGCACTCATAGTACCTTCTAAAAGCTGCTTCATTTCATACTAGTCATGAACTATAGATTCATTATTAATGTTTACATATTTAAATTACAGATTTAATTTTTTAACAAATCTATGAACAATTTAAAGGAGAAATACAATTGAATGGACATTTTGTGGGTTTTATGCAAGAAAAAAAGGCCTTTAATGACTAGGTTTTAGTTGAAGAGTGCTAAAAGAATTCAGAACTCATGGAGTTCTGATTTCTGGTTTTGGGGAAAATGAATAGAGCTTTCATTGCACACATTTTTAAAAGGTAGGGTTAATGCTGTCATAATGTTAAGGGTAAAAATTAAAATTACAAATAAGATTTAAATAATGTAAATTTGATATTTTTGTTCACGTAATGACTGGTTATTTATATCACTTCTTTCAATTGCTTAATTCACTTTCAGAGAGCTAATAAGTTACTTCAGTTTGTTCTGCTTTATTGCTTCTCTCTTTTAATGTGTAGTGACTAATCCTTCCTCAGCTGTTGTAATGCCTAAACTACAATTGACTTCAGTGTAAATCACAGCAGAACATATCTTCCTGTGACAGCCACCTTCCTAATTAGAGATGAGTCCTTCTTAGCCCCTTGTAAAAGAGTTGAAAATGATCTTTGATCCTCATCTATTTTGGGTCCTTCACTCCTACATAGGCGTCAGGGAACAGTTCTGCAAAGAGAAAAGCAGCCTGAAAAGCAGCAAATCATTTTTTATTGGGGGTTTGGGGTGGTCAGTAGAAAGGATGAGCTGGGGTCTCTCCGCTGGGCGGAAAGGTACAGGCAGATCTGCCCTTGCTCGCCTTTGGCTGTCCTGTTTGCAACCAAGGCACATCACAAACCCTGTCGTTTACGTAAGCCTCTGGGTAAAAAAGTGAGCTGAATGTTGTAGGGAGTGTTATTATGTACTTTGTGGAGGGCTCTTATCATTGCTGCTGCTGATGAATGTTTGGTGAGTAAGCAGGCTTTTTTCCTGAGTTGTCAACACTGGCAATATGAGGTGTTAACGACACAGAAAGAAATGTCCTCAGCATTGCATAAGATAAAGAAAATAAATGGAAAATATAGATATTTTTTGACAGAGTGTACTTATATTTCACCTTCTTGTTTCTCCTCCCTGTCCAAACTTGTTAAAAAATGTTACTGCTTTGAAATTATTCACATCTATCATCACATATTCGCATTCAGTTGACCCAATTAAAAAATAATCCCAAGTGGAAAAAATTGAAAAATAATCTAATTATTTTCTTCCGTGAGTTCAGAAAATAGTATGGTTTTCACCAATTATTACGAGTATATGATTTATTTTTCAGTATTTTTTGTGGAAGCAGAATTGGATTACTTGCACATCATTTCTACTGTGATTTCAGTTTGTTATTTAAGCAATAATGAGGTACTATGTGGAGATCTAAACACAGGTGGATGAGCAGGTTTTTGGTTCCCAAAATATTGAAGACGCTCTTTGTTTCAGATTTACAAATTGCCCTGCTGAATTCACTTGCTGTATTTTTGAGAACTCTTAAAGAGCCAAAAAGATCATACCAGTTAAAAGTCCCAATTCTCATTTTGAATGGATCTGTGTGCCCAGACAGCCATTCTAAAAGTAATTTGATTATAATTCACATGGGAGGGTCAGAGCCTGTGCAATGGTTTTCTAATGACACTACGATTTCTCTAGAACTTTAATTCTGTTTCTCTGACAGAAATGTGCAGCTGTGAAGAAAAGGGATGGTGTGGAGGTTGCGTGGGTTAGTAGGTAATAACGACCTTCATTCTTTTTCACTTCTGGTTTGGTGGTGTTTGTGCAAATTGCAGATCAGTGATGACTGCAAATTATTAAGTCAGTTGGTTTTCAGTCAGCTTGCCATTGGAAAAGAAATACATTTACCAGAAGTGCCGCCTTTTATCATCATTCTTGTCAATCTTACCTGAACAGCTCCAGGCTGAATGGACATGGTAACGAACCACCCTTTCATCCTTGGAGGGGATATGGAGTAGTCAAGGTGAAAGCATAGTTTGAATTGAAGCTGTACATACTAAATCACTTCTCTGGGTAGAAGAAAGCTGTCAAATCCCTGGGGTAGTTACTGGCTTTTGAATACTAAGTTCATTTATTTCCAGTTGATGCATATCTTGCAGGAATATGGAAGGATTAATTAATGTTTTAAGTAGTTTTGGAGATATAGGACACTGTTTAATAACTAAGTATTTTTCTTCCTTACAAATTGGTTTTTCTGAGGAATCGCTTAAGAATTCCAATATTCTATGGAATGCACAGTCTTAACTTTATTTTCTAGTCAGGAAGGTTTTCCAAAAAAAAAAGCAAACCAGCTTTTGTTTCTTTTGTCACCTGCATAAAGAGACCTTTTTAAAATGTTGCACTACTGCTGGAAGTCTAGAAACTATTACACCTTGGACATAAACTGATAAACCCAGTGTAATGAAATTCTGCGCCCTGCAGTAAAACAAAAAAAATCAAGGTCATTTTTAAAATCACAGTGTCATTTATTGACATCTCTGCACCTGTAATGTATAATATAAACAACATTAGAAATTTAAATTCACTCTTATTTTAAGAAATGTAATCCTGACTACTTTAAGGATATAGAAAAGGGTTATTGAAAATACACTCAGAATTTGTCTTTTCTTTACTGATTAATTACACTACTGAGGATGATGGCTTTTTGTTCACAGTCTAACATTTGGCAATTGTGTTGCTATAGAAATAGTGCAAATCGATTTCCTTATTTCTGTCCCATAAGATCTTGCTGTACGAAATTGTTAAATCATTTGCATTGTTGCTTTATTGGTGGAAAAAATATTTAGACTGTCCTTTAAATGTCTTCTGTTTTTAGAGCAACATTCGCAAGTCCCGTATTTCTCCATGGCGGAGCGTTTGATTACAGATAGAAAACGCTGTATCTATTAGTATGCAAAGCCTGATTTCAGGAGCCTGCAGCAACTAGCTGCATGGTAATATTCACTATATTGTTTTACATTTCAAAGAGGCTTCACAATAAAGATGTTTTTCACATTCTACTCAAAGTATCAAAATTCCTACAGGGAAAAATAAGTTGGAAGTGGTTGTCATGAAGTAGGAGCCAGTTTAGAATCAGTGGGTCAGATTTATTATTTGAATGTTAAAATAGCTATTTTAGACACACAAATATGATAATTCACAGATGGGAAATTATACTCATTAAGTTCTAAATTTACAGTGTGGAGGAAATAGAGACATTTGTAAAAATAAATATATGTCCTTTCAGCGTCTTCTTACATTCTTGTCTAATACTGAAGAAGGGGGGGTACTTTCATTCTCATTCCTTGAGAGATACCTTGATGATGCTAAATGTCAGATACAAAATAGTTATATTAAGAACAGAACTAAAGACATTTAATTTCATTTCAGTAATAGCAAAGTTAATTAGTAGTTTGATATGGGTTTTTAAAATGAGGTAAGGTGTTTTTATGTTTGAGGAGACTTGAAATCAGTTTTCCAGGCTTTAGCATTAGTATTATTGTATAGTAACTGTGAATACAGATCTTCTAATACCTTTCCTCTGATGTTACTGATACACAGCCCACTATTGTTCAGTGGTTTATTAACTTACTAGTAGCCATTAGTGAAAATAGGTTATATTTTTTTGAACTGGGAAAACAAATCGTTTTCATGTGAGTGAGAAGGGGTTTAGCACAGTATTCGTGTCAGTCTGTAGTTTTTTCTATAATCTTGCAAGCAGGCAACACTGAATCTAAATTTCAAATCTATGCAGTCAATGCATCAATCTGAGTAATAGTGTTGCTTCACACTATTAACAAGTCTGCTTATGTGCTGTAATACCATGCACTAAAGATAAAAGGACTACTGAAAAAAAAAATTAATAGACAAGTATAAAATCCACCCCCCCACCCATTCATTCCATACTAGTAAAAGAATACTGATCTAAATCCTTTCCTTACCACCAGTCATTGCATAGAAGATGATTGAGTCTACAGGCTCGCCCAGTTGCACTGTGTTCTGAAACTCAGCTTTTTTATCAATGTGGGATTAATCATTAATGGCCCAGCTGAATGGCCAGGCCCGGAAAGTGGTGATCAGTGGTGCAGAGTCTAGCAGGGGTCAGTGTGTACCCCCCTCAAGGGGTCAATACAAGGTGCAGTCCTGTTTTAAGATCTTCATTAGTGATCTGGATGATGGGCCAGAGTGCATCCTTAGCAGGTTTGCTGATGCCACAAAACTGGGAATAGTGACTGATGCTCCAGAGGGTCATGCTGGCATCAAGAGGGACCTCAAGAGACTGGAGGAATGGTCTGTCCAGAGCCTTGTGGAGTTCCTGGGACAGAGAGCAGGATGAACTATCACTGTCCAAGTATCTCCTGGCACTGGCATTAGGCAGTGTTATTAAGCTGCACTAGGGGAAGTTTAGGCTGGACATTGGGAAAAAGTTCCTCACAGGAAAAGTGATTGGGCATTGGAAAGGGGTACCCAGGGAGGTGGAGTCACCGTCCCTGGAGGTGTTTTAAAAGGCTGGATGTGGCACTCAGTGCCATGGTTTAGTTGACAAGGTGGTAGGTCATAGGGTGGACTTGATGATCTCAAAGATCTTTTCCAACCTAGTTAATTCTGTGATTCTGTTATAGAATCTTTAATGTTTTATCTAAAACCTGCTCTATTATGGGAAAGTTGCGCAGTGTTACTGTTTGTGCCGAGTATTGACAATAGTGACTTTATAGTAATAGTTGAAATGAAATAGTTATATGAAGTGAAAATATTTTTAGCGGGTTACTGGTTATGGCCCTGATTCAACAAAGCACTTAAGCACATTTTTAATTTCACGCAAGTAAGATACATAATGGAAGTCAAACAAACTACCTGCATCTATTATTTTAATAAACTTTGTCCAGTTCACGTACACAATAAAGTGAGCCTACTGTTGAGAAAATGCATCGCCATTTGTGGTCTAGCCTGCTGGACATATTTTGTCTGATTTTTGGGTATCATTTTCATTAACAAATAATTCCTATGTTAATAGTATGTGTGACTGAGTACCAAATTTTTGAACAGTATGAGAAAGGGGAAAATTACAGTGGCTGAGCCAGAGTGCAATCTGATTGTAGTGTTTTTCTATTTTACTGTACACAGATGCAAGTGGGTTACCTAGAAATAACATTTTTAAAAGTAGCGAAGTGTTTCTAGTCCATACGTCTTTCAAAAGTGTCTTTCCATTCCCCTGGTTGTGGCCAGCTGTCCAGCAGGTCAGAACGACAGAGGTTTGCCCTAGTTCATGTTACTGGGCAGTTGTTCAGTTCATTTCTGAAAATAAATTGACAAGAGGAAGACCAATCTAAACTGTGTTGCACTGCCTAAGGAATTGCATAGGGGCTACCAAGTCATGTAAGTGCCTGCTGAGCTGTTCGGTTGTGGGGAATAAAGTGGTCACTGGTCACAGGAACAACAGCGACAGTATTGTTAATTCACAGCTTTTGTTGGTAGATATTAGTTTATGTAAATGTGCTTTAGGCATAGGAGCATTTTCTCAACAGATTTTTATTCGAAAATAGCCATTTCTGTGGCTCATCTTACTTCCCCACCATTTTGTAGTGGTGCAAAGTATGATTTATGTTCAGATTTTCTGGGCTGTGAGATCAAAATAAAGTTGCGAACCGACAGTACTGTTAATTCAAAAATGCTGAATGAAATGGATCTGGTTTTGGGGGAAAGTTCTGTTTTGCCACTGTAGTCTTACAATTGCTTGCAATTAATGTTCATAGATTTAATTCGGTTATATTTCATGATGGGGAAATCTTGCCTACCTACCATGAGTTTTAAGTACCATCAATTACAGTTAAGATTCTTTCGCTGAAGAAGGAACATATCACATGACAAGAGGAAATAACATTATATTTTATGCTGAAGTGCAATAATTTCCTTCTGGGAGAGTTTCAATTATGTACGGATGTTTTATGTAGGCTTTCTGTGTACGCAGTATGCACCTGAAACAGCTTTGTGCCAGATAATAATGCCTCAGCTTCCAAAGGTTTATGTGTTCTCTGTGTTGTTAAACACATATACTGGGCGGGAGGAGGGCAGTGTGACAGAACGGTGACCTTTTTCTAGTGTTGTTGGTTATGGCATAGGAAGCTGTTGGAAAATGATTGCTACAGAGCTGAAAAGATAATCGGATGCAGTTCATTACTCATCTTGTCAGCTGCTCCTGCTACAAGGGATTGTATCACAAGATGTTAATCTGCTTGTGACTAGATTTCAAAGCAAGCATTTTTATTTTGGAGGGGGTGTAAGTAATTTAACATCTTTCAATTTTATTTCATTTTCAGAAGCAAGAGAAATTGAAAATTCCTGATTTAAAGTCTCAGAATATTAATTGGTAGAAATATTAGTACATCCTTCTGGGTTATTTTACAAACATATGATGATACCCTGCAAAAAGCTATTTAATTGCAGAAGTTGTTCTTTTTAAGCTAATTATGAGGTAGTGTATTCCTTGAATAGTGGAAGTTAGTCTGCTAGTACTTCAGTGTATTCTGCAAGACAACAGGTATTAGACACAAGACAGATTTGGACCAAAAAAAGTCCTATCTACACATTGAATCACGAATGTGGATGTACCCAATGCTCCCATACATTGTCTACCACTGAGGATATTTGGTGTAAGTGTAGAGGAGGACTATATTCATTATTTACAGATGGGAAGATGACAAGAAGGTAATTTTAGCTGATTTTAGTTTTCTGAAACCGAAAGGCCCAAAAGAGCGGTTACTTTCTGATACTGTGGGTTGCTGCTCACAGTGCTCTATGTGAAGCATAGGAGAAGGCTTATAAACTTTCCATTACATTAAGATGATCCAGTAGATTAGCTGTGTACATTTCAGGCAAGCAGAACTGCCTTCTCCTGTTCCATATGCATTCTGCCTATCTTTTTCAGTCCTTGAAGAAGTTGTCCAGTACAAGGGACATTCCTTTAATTTCCTCCTTTTGCTACCCTTTCTGCGTCATTTTCTAGTATTGATTGTTGTCAAATGGAATTGCACGTTACATTTTAAGCAGTTAAATTATAATTCTCATACAGGCATACATCTAATCTTTATTAGAATACATTATTTAAAAAACAAGCAGTGAGAGTCTTAAATGTACTTTCAAAAGTAATATATTGAATTAATGTGTAAGCAAAAGAAATTACAGATTTAAACAAAATAAATTGTTTCTGGATGCTCATGGTTGCATATGGCACTTTCTACTCCCTCAGGAGTATCTAATGCTAATGCCTTGCTGTATTCTAGTTTTGGTAGCTACAGTCCACCCACTTAAATACCCCCTGGTGTATGCGTAGGCAGCAGTATTCTCTAGTTCCTGCCACAAACTCTTACATGGTCTTCTCTGTGCTATTAATCAGCAGCTATATTTCACCTCCAGAGAGACTGCATCTCAGCACTGGACAAACTGAAATCTCGTATCATGTGTTACAGAAGCAACCAGCACTCTGTAGATAGTGATTTTAGTTGGTTCAAAACCAGGGCATTTATTTTTTTCCCCTAAACATTTTTGACTGAGTAGTCAGTCAGTATGAAATATTATGTGACTTTTCCATGTAGCTTTTCCCTTCTGTCTCTCCTCATACATAATACAGTTGGCTAGCTGAGCCATGAGGGCCTTCTTCACTACAAAATTCTGATCTAGTTAATGAACACTATTTTCCCAGGTCAGAAGACACAAGCTAATGAGCAGAGGCTGATTGGTATGGCTGTGGCTATCTATGCATGAGAACATATGTATTAATGTCTGAATTTATATTATATATGTATATAGAGATACACAGAAAAGTTATATATTTCCACAACAACGTGAAATGTCATCACACGTATGTTACTGTTACTTGTCACCATGTTGAATCTGACAATTAGGATGGGAATGTTGATGTGCAGGGGTACATGGCTGTTTGTTTTCTGGACCCTTTAATCACTGTGTTTTCTGCTGAGACTGTGACAGAGATGTAGATGGTGATTACAGCAATGGAAAAAAAAGTTGTTTGAAAGTGCTTTGTAAGTATTTTTCCACCTCCATTAGATTATTTAGAATTTGAATTGAGTTACCATGCTCAATAGGCAACCATTGTTCCAGGTTGGGATAGAGAATATGAAAACCAATTAATTTATACTTGATGTGAAAGGCCATTTGTTTTATTGTAGTCTTCATGTTCTAAATTTGAAACTGTGAAATAAAGAATTAAGTAATTTCACATTTATGCTATAGCAATAAATTTACCAAAGAAAAGAGATTTTATGCAGTGAACCTTCTGAATCATTTTCTGATATTCTAATTTTACTTTGCCCATTTATGAAAGTCAAGTACAATTTTACAGAAAATACAAACATAGCTATAAAATAAATTACTTCAGTTTCTAAATCCATCATTGTCCTCAAGCAGTCAAAAATGAGATTCTGTAATCCCAGTTTATTTTAGCATTCAGTGTTAATTACCATGCATTTTGAGTCCAACAGCATAAAAGATGTTCTCTCTCAATTCTTAACACATGACCCATAAACTTTATCCTTCTTTATCTTTAGTGATAAGGAGTAGAGTTGGATGAATTCCTCATCTAATTGCAGAGTTTGTGATGATAATCCTATTTTTTATCATTACTTTTAGCTGTATCAGTATACATTTAACTGATTTTCAGGTTTTATAGTAATTCTTTAAGATGATTTTTTTTAACTGAAACTTGAGCTTGAACTTGTACTCTTTTAATGGACAGATCTTCAAGAGGGATGCAGTGGTACATCTTGATGAATGACATTCTAAAGACCTTCATTTCTTTGCCTATTATTGCCACTGCAAGTGGAAAGAGAGCATTTTTTTTCCTTTATCATCTTAAGTAGTAGTAATTCATTCTGGAGTAGCCATACTCTTAAATATAATAGATTATCTCCACCTTTTTGTGGTGCTGCTGGGCAGTGCAGAGGTTGAACTGACATTTTTTTTCTTTTCTGATTATCATTCCTATAGTGATTTGGTCCATCTGGTTGATGTAGCAGTAGGGTTAATGGATGACATGTACACCATACATGGAAGAAAACTGTTCTGTTCAGAGCGGGTTTTCTCTTCCCATGACAACACTGAACAGTCTTCCAAGTATCTAACAGGCAGGCAGGACAGGATACTCATTCTCATCTCCTGCAATTTTTTTTCTACCTCAAACACAGACAGGCATCAAAAATGACACTTTAATGACCCTAAGTGCCAGATGTTGGGGGCAGTAGGGAAGTAGCCTGCCTCTGCCCACCTATTCTTTGGTGTGCTCTCTTGTTTCCACGTGCACTTCTGCCCTGCTGGCACCAGGCAGCTGTGAGGTTCCCTGTATTTTCATGTGTTCTATGTTTTTGGGAACCGGAGCTGCTCTATGTGCAGCATGCAGTGGGTTTGGTCCCTGGTCGGAGTTTTCGTGGTAGTGGCAGTAGATAATTGCTGTGGTGTAGCCAGCACGAGAACTCCCACGGAATGGGAAGGTCACTGCAGTGCAAAGAGATTTTCTAACACATCTCCTGAGGTGTGCTGCTTCGGGCTGCTCTCACACCCCTAGAGAGCTGGGAGCATTTCTCTCAGACTTGGAGGAAAATATTTCATTCGAGACAAGACTGAAGCTTTTATTTTTGTTTTCTCCAATACTTTTTCTAGCTCTAAACCTGAGGGAAACTTCTCAGATTTCACT
Organism: Ifrita kowaldi; assembly: GCA_013398055.1. NCBI lineage: Eukaryota > Metazoa > Chordata > Aves > Passeriformes > Cinclosomatidae > Ifrita > Ifrita kowaldi. Next base: position 139,589 of record VZRS01004581.1, read on the forward strand.
TACTTTGATTTTATTCTCAGTGATGAGGAGCAGCTTTGACTGGAAGCATTTGCATTGTTTGAGATTCTTTGAAAAGGATATATTTTGAATTTGATATATTTTGTATTTCTTTTGTCCCTTGTTCTCAGGACGGCCAGTCTGATATTTTGTACAAATTTTGGACTGCAGTAACCCAGACACTTTCCTCTCAGTTTCAGTCAGCAACAGACTGTAAGTATTCAGTATAAATGATTTGTAATGTGTTCTGTAATTATTTTGGATTTTGCTTTCCAGTAAGCCCTTTGCTCGGTATCTCCTCTACCAGAACTATAGCAGTGGTTCACCCAGTACAAGGGCTGTGTGTTTAAAACTTCTGGGTTTGTAACCAGACAGGATCCTCCTAAACTCTGGTCGAATTTTCAGAAAGAAATATTTTCTGTTTCATTAAGTAGTTATCTAATAACAAAAAGTATTTTTCTAATTGTATGTGGAGGTAAAAATGTTTGGAATAGTACATTGTACTTCCTAAAGCAAGTGGGTCTGCCAAATTCAAAATTAGTGATTTGATTTTAAAGAAAAATTCTTAGTCTTTTCTTCTTAAACACTGATTGGTTGTAAAAATCAGATTTCAGCCATTTTTTGGATACCATTATAAACAGGATTTTAGTTACTTCAAAATTGTCTTGTATAAATACAGATAAACAGCTGGTGTTCTGACTATACACAATTTTCTCTGCATGTGTAATATGTAAATAGCAGATACAATCAATGAATATTAAATATAAATAATGTGTTAACATAAGGCAGTTTCGTTACCAGAACGTGCTAATGCAGCATACAGTTGGATCATAGGTGAGTTTGGTACTTTCATAAATGTATCTTTCATGTTTGCATGGTGTGTTTAAAGTTAATCTTTTGCACATAGAGGTGAAGTGCATAAGATGTGCATTTATCTTTGTGATCTCAGCTGTTGCACTGGCCCTTCAAAATTTGGTCCTTCCAGGCTTTATAGCAGCAATATAATTTTGAGGAACTAGCTGGTAGATTCATGTTCAGTGGTTGCTAAGTAACGAGATGATCCCAAAAGAAAATGTATGCATCTCGTGTTAAAACATATTAATTTTACTGTTTGCCTTACGTATTGCTTTAAGAGCAGTATGTACATACCCTGAGCCTCCTGCATTCAGACTGGACACGTGCTACCTGTTCTCAGCACTCAGTTTTAAGATTGTAAAATTATGACATCAGTTAATGGCACCAACCAACACTACAGAACTGAGGGAACTCTTACATTTTGTCAGCTGTACTTTTTCTAACAGCTATTCAAAACTGTTTTATTGCTTACAGTTTTTAATAATGTATTTTATATAAACATTTATAGGGGATTTTCAATGTGAACGATGTTTTTATTTTGCTACAGCTGAGTTTTGGGGAGACAATGTTTACAGTAAGCAGACTTTTTCATTTAAGCGAGGCATCTACATGAGAATATTCAGTTTGAACAAATTTCTGGTGACTGAATCCATTGACATCAGTCAGATTCTGGATCATATAGATCAGAGGAAGATGAGATATCAGGAAAATAGTGTAAAAATAGGAATTTATGGCAGTTTAAAAGGCTTGATATTAGATCATTATCTGCTTTTATGAGGTTGGGACAATCTTTGTAAACATAGCTTCGTGACCTACAATAACTCTGTGTTTGATAATAAATGTGAATCCTCCAGTATTCAAAATTAGTATGTATTTGAGTTGAAAGCACAGGCTAGGTGAAATGGGGCAGATGTCTGGAACCTGAAAAACCTGGGAATGAATGGAACAGTGTTAATCTCCTAATGTAATGGGAAATCTACAGAGTATGAGTGATGTTAGATCAAGATTAACAGTTGCTAAAGCAGTTGTACATTTGTTTCATTTCCTGTTACTTGTGGCAAGCCTTTCAAGGCTGAAAATAATGCTGCTTTTTCTGCTGGCTTTGTCATTCTTTGACAAGTTTAGGAATTGCATATTAAGTGCCTTGTTTTAAGAAGTGTGCATAAAGGCATATGCTTCCCTCATCACATTTCTGAAGACTTTGGTTCATAGGAGTTATCTTTGTCTGTTCTAAATTGTTATCTTCAAGGTTGCACAGCCCCACACTTTTCTTCCATCAAGATACTGTTAGCAAATCTCTAGGTTTAGAGAGTTCCACTTACACTTCAGCCTTAAATGAATGATGATAATAATTAAGTTTGATACCAAACATTTATTGTACAAAATAAAAAAAGTTTTTCATATCCAGTCTTCCTGTTGTGGGTTTTATACTGGTGCTTTAGATCCTCTGTCACGTGCATTTAATATTATAGTTGTGTCACTTTGAAATTAATTATAAATATTACATTAGTAATATTAAACTTAGGATAACATTGTTTATATGAATAAAAAGATTAGTTTGAACTTAGCATTGTGTATTGCTTACTGCTTTATTTTGCAGCCTCTATGTTTTTGAAACAAGCATTTGAAGGAGAATACCCTAAATTACTGAGGCTTTATAATGACTTGTGGAAGCGCCTCCAACAGTACAGTCAAAATATTCAGAGGAATTTTAACACAAGTGGAACTACTGATCTTTTTGCTGAACTACAACAAATGGAAGAAGATGCACAGGACATATTCATGCAAAAAAATGAAGATTATGAGTATGTATTATGAACTGTAAGACTATAAAGTATAAGGCTTTGCACCCTGTAAGAAACCCTAATATTTTTATAAACTTACTGTTATTCAAATTGTCACTGTGGGAGAATTTTTAAGACTTTTTTCCCCTCTTGCAGTTACTGCTCTAATGCTATTTTATAGCTGTAGGCTTTTCATTATGCTATATATCTAATGGTGTTGGGTTGTCTTGTCTTTCTCAAAGTCTCTGACTTTTGAACAAGTTCTATCTTTTTGTCTCTTTTGGTGAAAAGAATAGGAGAATGCTGAAAATTCAGTTTTGTATGCATTGTGATTACAGCAGTAGCTTTTTCCTAATGGCACTGCAATCATTTGGGTGTGACAAATGCTCAGTTGTTATGATTCACAGTTTTTAGTTTATACATCGTAGAATAAACATGATCTAAGTGATATCAGAAAGATCAAACTGAAACAGGCTCATCAATTCTATTAGGACTTCTAGACTTATGTAAGATAAAATGAATATTTTATATGAGAATTGTATTGACTTAAATATGTTCTTGAGAAGTCAGTGGGAGACTTATCTGAAGAATGTTTTTCATATGCATATGTTTAAAGAGTAGAAAGGAAAAACAGGTTCAGTATAGCAAAGTTTGTATGTCTGGAAAGATTTAATGCTATTGTGTATTTTAATTTAAAATGTAGTAACCTTTTCTTATATCCAAAGTCCAGAAAAGGCCTTGAAAGATTCACTGCAACAATATGAAGCTGCCTATCTATCAAAATCCTTATCTCGACTGTTTGACCCCATCAATCTTGTCTTCCCTCCTGGAGGTCGGAATCCTCCCTCTTCTGATGAGCTTGACAGCATCATAAAAACTATAGCTAGGTATGTACATATAAGGCATTGCAAAATGTCATATTCAACATGTATTTTTTCGTAAGTTACAATTTTAGAAATTAGATTTCCTTAGTGGTAAAAAGTTGGTTATTCTTTATTTATAAAGCAGGTTAGTGCAAAAATCAAATCAGAATTTNCGGCCACCTCTCTAAATAGCCTGTTCCATTATTTGAGCACCTTCTTGTTAAGGAAATTATTCTTTAATACTGAGTTGGAGCCTCCCCTCATGCAGCTTTGAACCATTCCCACACCTCCTCTCACTGGATCCCAGGGAGGAATGCTCAGCACCTCCCTCTCTGCTTCTCCTGCTTAGGAAGGTGTAGAGGGCAATGACATTGCCCCTCAGACTCTTTTCCTCCAAACTAGACAAGCCCAAATCCTTCACCATCCCTCGTAGGACAATCTTTCCAGTCCTTTCAGCAGATCTGTTGCCCTCCTCTGGACACATTAGGTAACTTCACATTCTTCCTAAATTGTGGGACCTTGAACTGGACACAGTGTTCAAGGTGAGACTACACCAATGCTGAATACAGCAAGATAAGCACATCTTTATTATTATTATTTATAATAAACAACATGTTTTCTTATTTATTTTCTGTATTTTGTTTTTCTGGGATAGATGAAATTTTAATGTAAGTTTAATGTTTAAGCTTATAAAAAATCAGGAAGAGAAACTTTACACATACTGTAAATGTCTGGTCTCGTAATAATTCTGACTGTGTCGAAGGGAATTGGTAGTTGCTTGGCTGCAAGAGGTAATACCTGGTGTAAATACTTAATTAATGTAAAATAGCAAAATAAAAGATAAAGATGACTATTCCAGGTGGAATTTGTAGAATGAAATACTTAAATTACCAGTAGTGCATTTTCCCTCATAAGGTTTTGGTAAGGTCTACTCTGGTTAATGAAGTCTGAAAAGAGATTGGCAGTATTCACAGTATTTTTGTGTGTGTAAAGTATTAAATACTGACACAGTACTTGTGACTGGGAGTTACAAATGCTCAGAACATGTCTTTGGTGTGGTGATTGATATTATTTTGCTCCTTGCAAAAGAGAAAGGAATGAAATTATGAAATTTCAGCTGAGTTTTCCAGAGTGACCTTTAGCTAATGATATTTGGGGCCCTAGAGAGTTCTCAGAGATTATTCTAGGCTGGGGTGCCTAATGATTCTCCAGCTCTTGAGAGAGGTTAAACTCACCACAAGCAACGTGATGGTTCTTGTGCTTGCCCGTCTTCAGCAGAGCAGTTTTGAATGCAGCCCCAGCCGATGGAGATCTGGGGATGTTCATGAACAAAAAATACTGGAAATGATTTAGAAGTCTTTTCCTTCTTCATTTGTTCCCTGTCATTCCTTTGGGGCCTCTTTTACTATAAAGGATTGCCTAAAACACAGCTTATTAGTTGTGTCAAGCTAAGGCATCCCCTGGGTATTTCTGCACAGCTCATGTAATTCCAGAGTTGAATGACTGTGTATTCACCTGTAATGTTTGAAGGCTGCTGCCAAAGCTTGAATGTAGTTAATTGCTGTCAATATTTTTGAATGGCTTACTAATAGTGATTTCATACTGAAGTGTCATTCCTAAACTTTGCTCATTTTTACTAGAATAGGAACACTGCACATAAAATTCCCAAATGACTTGTTAAATTGTAAACTGAATTACGGTGCGTGGAAAGACTTGGTTGTATGTGTTACTCTCTCTAAATTGACGTGCCACGTAACTGTGTATTCATAGTTCATCCTTTATCGATTCAGTACAGCACTGTTTAGTTGTTAATTGAGATTTTTAATCTTTGCTTCCAGTGAGCTGAATGTGGCTGCTGTTGATCCAGACCTGAGTTTAGCTGTGGCCAAAAATGTGGCGAAGACCATTCAGCTTTACGGTGTGAAGTCTGAGCAGCTTGTAAGTAATTTTAAATTTCTAAAACCTAATGTTTTTTCACGTACAGTGTTCTGGCTTTTGTAGATTTAGAACATAACAGTAAAGCAATCTAGATAGGCAAAACCTTCCAATTAGCTGTCCATTGTATTTATGAACATTTTCAGTTAAATTCTGCCTTCAGACAAACTCAGTCTATTGATAGCAGTAAAATTTATCTGTATAACTCCAAATTGAATTTGCCATATTAATTTTTTAAAAATCAAAATTGTAGCTGTCATTAAGTAAAATCAAGACTGTTAAATTCAGTTTTTTAATAACCAACATTTGTTATTGCATCAGTTACATGATACAGCATCTTTATGGTATTAAAATCTGGACTGCTCAAATACAATTTTTCATTACTTGCAAGAAATTTTGGGAGTTTCCATATATTTATTATTTGACATACGTTTAACTGATCTTTGATTTGTTCGCATTTGTCACATATTTCCAATCATTTACCATACAGTGGTATCTAGTGTTAAACTGAATACAAGAAGGATCCCTAAAGCCTTATCTTTTGGGTAAGAGCCTCCAAAGAGCTAATGGATAGTACAGTGAATGTTGTCATCGTACAAAAAAAAAATTCAGATGAACAATTTTCTCTTAAGGACTGTTGCTCAAATTGTAATGGTTTTCTTATGAAGAGATGAAAATTAACTTTTGCAATATGCAGACCCACTAGAAATGACTAACTACTTGTATTTGTAAACAAGATTTTCACTTAATAAACAACATTAATTCTGACAGCCGACTCAGACTCCAGTAACATTCATTTACTATATGTTTTATTTAAAGAAAGGTGCTTGCTAGTATTTTTCGTACCAATTGGCTACAAAACATTGCAGCAATTTAGTTAGTGTGGTTTCTGTTTACCTTTTACACATCTGCTGTCTCTAAATAGCTTTGAAAAAATTGAAATTCGGTAACACGTACTTTGTTTACCTGGTCTGTTGAATTAATTGTCTTGGAAGTTTGCAAACTTGGTGTATGGAAAAGGTACATAGGTGAAGCAGTCATGAAGGCCATAAAGAATATTTTAAATTTTAAATAAAAACAAATGTTGGCATTATTTTGTTAGCTGTTTAAAGCATAGTGCTTAAGTTGAGTCAGCTTTTAAGGATACCAAATCATGGCTTCGTATTTTCAGAATGAAATTTGCTTATGACAGAAATGAGGATTTTTAGTAGGTTGTGAGAATCATCATAGGTAAAAAAAGATACATTGTTGTCTATATAGAGTGTAGTGTCAAATAATGGCATTCAGCTGGAAAAAAAGAGACCCATCAGCGGGAACTGTGAAAGTACCAGGGTTGTGCTCATCTTCTCTGTTTGAGTTTGGATCTGGCCAGTGGATTCTTTGGAAGTGAACATCATTTTGTGATCAGACAGCTGGCAAATTCTTAAGAAACCCTGAAAAAACCAAGATACTTAGAAATAAGCTGATAAGTATATGATTTGTGGCTTTGTGTTAGCTAACCTTAAAGTGAAAGAATGTAGAAGGAAAGAGGGAGTGTGAGCCCTTGAACTTCTTGGATTTGACAACTGAAAATGCAAACCTGAAACATTGAAAAGCTAAGTGATGGGATTAGTCAAGCTGGCAGGATGAACATCAATGTCCTTCAAGCACATACCTACAAATTGTAAAATAATATCAAGAGTATTGCACAGCTACCTTTTTTTAAACTTCTTTCTTTCCTTGCTGATACACATTGCAAATTTAAAAACCAGAAGTGCTCAACACAGTTGCCAAGACATAAGTGTAAGAGCCATCTTTGAAGTGCTGAAATATCATTCCTAGCTTCCAGCTGCCTCTCCAGCAGGGCACGGCTCTCCCACTTGTCCTGTGCCATGCTTGCCAGCCCTCTGGATATAATCTGGAACAACTTAGCCTTTTCTTGGTGCCTATTTTTGGACAGACAGATTGAGCCTGAAATGTGCACCATGTGTAGAACAGGAGCTATGTCAGACAGCACTGTTTCATTATGTTTTAGTGGTTTAGCCAAGAATGCAATCTTAATTCAATCTTGCAATCCAACCTCCAACAATAGCTTTCTAAAGCTGAGAAGGGGACCATGTAGCATATCCGCTCAGATGCTTCATGTCTGATAGCTATAGTAGAGCAGTGCTAGAGATGGAAATTTAATTTCCTGGAGGAATTTGAAATTGAGTTCTCTTCCAAATTAAAAGTAAACAAAAGCATCTCAGAATTCTCAGTGAAGGAAGATGGGGGCAGGAGACTTTAAAAAGTAATTAAATTTTTTTTAATGTTGTAATATTGCAGGTAGATTTGAAAGGTGAAAAACTGGAATATGCAGTTCTAAAAATGTTGAGACATTCTGATGTCAGGGTTTTTATTTACTCAGTTTCCCAAAACAAGGAATTGCAATTCACTGAGATTTCATCACTGTTTCTCCAGGTATCTTTAAGTAGACAAATAACAAGAAAAATGTTACTCAAGATTCAAAGATTTTACCTTTGAGCAAAACCAGCATCTATCAGTCTGTGCATACAGTCCTAAAGCAAAGATGACTAAGAAAAAATGGCCTCTTCCTGTAAATCCAGGACATTTGTCTATGTTACTTGTGGCTTTGTACCCTTTTCAGCTTTCCCCACATCAAGAACTTGCTGAGCCTGAGACCTGTTCTTGTATTAACTGGTTCAGAGAAGATAAGAAATAATCTCTGGAAGCAATATGTAGATACATTCTGCTGTTGGGTGAATCTTTAGTCAACCCCTTGCTAATGCTTGATGTGGTTGGTGTATGCCATGCAGCATTCAGAATTATTGTCCTGATTTCACTCAGTGTAATTGCAGATGTTGTTCTTAGTATACAGAGTTTGAAGGGATAATTATACATTGCACTAGATTTTAAAAATATTTCTGTTAATTTAAGAGTATTAGCTTTCACCACCCATCCTGTGTTTTGTGGTGCTGAGAAACGGTGCTTGGTATATTTTCTCTGTGCCATTATAATCTTGTTTCTTCTTATTCACGTTTTCCTTAAAATAGATAGGCCAGATATCTTCATAATGATTACAGACACCACCAGATTTCTCTTTAGTCACCATTTCCACAACCTTCTCATTCCAGATGGGAAAAGATACTAACAAATCTGATCATCATGTTTTGGATAAGAATAAAATTTTCTTCTTCTGCATTTGCACCTTGCAATCCCGTGCATAGATTTTAACAAAAGATCTGCTTACTGAGCCGGGTTTTGTTCAGTGGCCACTTTTTCTTGCAAGTGAGGTAGCCTAGATGAAAAAGAACACTAACTTTTCTCCTCTATTCAGTTCCAGGGGAGTCTTCCATTCCCATTTGCAAATACCTTAAATCACCTGTCTTGATTGATCCACACAACATGTTGTGGTCTCTTTTAACTGGCCACATCAGGAAAATTAGCTCTTTCATCAAATGCTTACAATAAGTACAGTGAAGGGAAGAGATTTGTGAGAAGGCAGTAAGTTGCATTTCCTGAAACCAAAAATAAGTTGAGTAATCTGGGGTGTTCATGAGGATTCATGCTCCTTAACAAAAGATAGGACCTCGTAAATCTGCTTCCTAGAGATACTTTTGCCCATTTGTTTAACTGATAGTTGAGAAGTGTAAAAAAGAGCTTGTAACTCACCAACATCTTTATTAAATGCCTTTGACATGGCAGCAGTAATTGTGTGGTGGGTTCCTCTAGTGCAGTGGTCTCTAAGATTTTTGGTTATGCATCCCTGTCAGTATAAACTTTTTGAGCTTGCACCCTCATTATATGTATATTTGTTTATTTATAACTTCTATACATGTACTGTTGAAGTTCTGATATTTTTGTCATGCACTCCACTGGATTGTCTTGACTGATCTTTGTGGTGCATGTGCCCCACTTCAAAGACCACTGCTCTAAAATAATACTCTACAGTAATGTTCCATAATAACAGAACGGACTTTGTCTGTTAATTTTTTGGAGAAGATGCCTCATTGATTGCAGTCTTTTGAATTCATGTTTGATTTTGTTAATATGCTACTTTAAATCAGATTTCTTTTTTATTTATAGAAAAATGAAAAAGATGGTAGCCTGGTGATTGAAAGAGAAACAAAACTGTGTTTCCCCAGTTGATTACCTGTAATTTTGTCATTTACTGAGCTGAGTTTTGAATGTACTTGAAATGTTGTGGTTTCTCTTATAATTAAAAATCTCTTTGTTGCAACTTTACAATCACTATATTTTTGTTTGCTGTTGATAGAGAAGTCATGAAACATTGAGGGTTAAAAACTCTGGAATTTGCAAGATATGTAATTTTGCCAACAAGCAGAAAAATAAATTGCAAGACCCATTGTCCCTATAGATACTGAAGATGGAAGAGCGCTCTTTGATCCTCTAGTCTATTCCCTTCCCAGCACTGGACTGTTTGAAACAGTATTTGTTGTTGGGGCTTTTGTTGCATTCTTTCTGGTTTTAGAGTGATGATTTCAGTTACCTGAATGTAAGTACTGCCTGTTCTCTTACTTTTGTGCTGTTTCTGTTCAGCTTGTCATGTGGGTGGATTGAAATACACTAACACACCCACCAAGTGCACATAGATGAAATGTGTTGTGCTGTGAACATGAAAATGCAGTTGTTTAGAGAAGGTGTGATTCTCCTACTTTGTGAACCTGGAGACCTCTACCAGGTTCCTCCCTAGAGTTATAGTCATCCTGTCAGACTATCTTTATTAATTTTGATCAGAGTCCCAGAGCAATCCTTCCTGCCTTGTCTGATGGAGTCTGTCTCTTGCTGACTCCTCCCACCATAGGGCATCACTAGAGACATCATCAGAGACAATGTCATCCTTTGTCCAATAAACAAGCAAAGTGTCATTTGCAGAGGCAGGATTGTAAAAATGAGGTTGCCCACTTGCTTTTCTGAGCAGGTGGGGGCGATTATGCTGGCAAATTCTGGTGGATTAAACTATCTTAAAAAACATTTCTATATGAGGATATGTAATGGTGTGCTTACATGATTTAGGCAGACACAAACTCACTCTACTGTGTTGCCAGATGGCAGAGCTCATTTTAGCTCCACTCCAGTCCGTGCTGGCCAGCTCAGCTGTGACACTGTGCTGAATACAACACTCACACAGCCTGGAGCACAAGCAGAGAAAGTTCATGTCTGCTTGAAGTACAGACAAAGCAAGACTCTGCATGGCCATACTAAACTAGGCAGATTTTTCCTAAGGTTAGGATAGAAAAGGCTAAAATCAGTGGGAGCTGTGATTGCGTATAGTTGGAGTGTTTCCTAAATATGGAATATTGTATTTTATGGAGTAATAAGTTTATCTAAAAAAAGGGATCTTTCCAGCAGACAAGAGGCTGCAGGCAGATGATATAATGGAGATCTTTCCCACTGTCAGACTTGTAAGCAGTCATAGAGAGGAAGCCCTCAAAAGGTGGAGATGGAGAGTGGGTGTAATGAGGGAGGAAGGAAGTAGAGAATTTGAATATTTTTTTTATTCTCCTAACTCAGTGTGGTTGAACTAATGCCATATCTCACAAAAGCTGATGAATGAGGCGGAGATCCAAAATCCAGGCTGAGGGCAGTGCTCTGGGAGAGCTGCTAACCTGTGCCCTCAGCTACTAACCTGTCCTGTACAGCTCATGCTAGAGGCTTGGCTTCTCATCAGGATTTTGGCCTGGGCAATGGCTGCGGCATTTGTGATTATCACATTTGCCACTTGGAAATTTTTAAGCACTGTGCAGAGAGCACAGTCCTTCCTGGCATTCTGAAGAATTCTTCCCTGACCTTCTTAAGAAAACATAAGACAATGCTTGGTGTATTTAACATATTTCAAAGTTAAAATGCTAGAGGCCCAGTAATAGAAGCAAATTTTAAAATTAAAGAGAATACATAAGTGTCTCAAAAGTTAGAGTCACTGCACCAAGGTTCAAATAGTTGTCACATATCCTCAAAGGGCAGGACATTGAATCACCTATTGGTGACCTCTACTATTGGACATGCCAAGAGACAAAATGAGAGAGAATTTGTTATTCTGATCCCAAAAGTGATGGATGACTGTACACTTCAGACATAAGAACATTAGTGTGGATTTTCCTGGGCGAGTGACATTTTAAGATTCTGGATTGTTTTGAGGGAAAAGTCAGCATCAGCTGATATCTGTGATATAGAGTAGGCAGCCTCTTTCTCACTGTCCTGGATCTCAGTAGTATATTGAGATTTATTTACATTTACTTAAGCAAATATTTGAGTTATGTAATATTATGCATGGTTCTAGAATGTACATTAGTTGCAGAGCACTGGAGCAATAATATGAGCAGTAGTGTGTTGGCACAAAAAGTTTCTTGGGAAGTAACTGGGAAGCTTTGATTTAGCCTGATCCTGTTTTTGAATGCAATGGTAAAACTGGATTTCAGATGTTGTGAAACAATTCTGAATATTTAACTGGCTTAATGTTTAAGTGTAAAGTGACTCCAACATAAAAATTCTATGATTAAAATTAATATACATTATTTCTAAATTTCTGAGGATTTACTGAGATCTACTTTTCAATTAACTAGATTGTGTAACTAGGAAAATGTTATTGAAAAGTATTATTATCTGTCATAATGATGAGAAGCATGTGCTTGATGACAGGTTTTTTTTAGTGCATTATAATTTAAGAAAGTAAATACCAAAAACGAGCATAAGCAGAAAAATGTAACAATTCACTGTTGTGTCAATCCCTTCTTCAGAGGCAAACACTACATACATGCATATACCAATCACTGACTGCTTGTCCCCAAGTGGTCTGGGTTTGCTTTTCAAAGAGAGTGTGGGTGTGGAAAACAAGTAACTGTCCTCAGAACAATAAATGTTAGCAAGCAAATGGGCTTGATCTCATCTGTGTGAAGGCAAATTTTTATCATTGAGGCTTGTTCTGATTAGTGTTGGCCTCACTTCAAGGATCAGCAAGATGTGTTTTGTTTTTGCTGCAGAAGGGCTGTGTCTTGAATTGCTCCACACTGTCACCCTGGTGTTTGTGTCAATGTTTGCCTCTCTCGCTTCAGAGCACAAGGTCAGTAAAGGTTTGTGACTGACACTCAGGACGTAAATTGCCATCCCAGCTGTGAGCATCTCTCTGAGATGGGAGGGGAACAGTGATGTCTGTACTAGGGAGCAGAAGGTGCCTGGAAACACCCCTGGGCACTGTGGCCAGTGGGGCCAGGCAATGCCTCCCAGCTGGGGAGGGCAACCCTTCCCCAAAGCAGTGTCTGGCTGCCAGAGCCCTTCTGGCAATAGTCTCTGCAGGACTGACTCTCCTGAGCTGTGGCTGGAGACTGGGGAAAGCAGCTGTTGGCCCAGGCCAAAAACTTGCTAATGAGTGTCCTACCAGCTTAGTGGTACAGACAATCGCGTGCCAGATCCAGGGACCTTTCCTGGCACCCTTTAATTTACAGCTGTGGGTGTAGCCAATATGTGACTGAGACTGAACAAGAGCGAGATGCAAAATCTGTTTGAGAGGAAGCTTAAAATGCTGACAGATTGGAGTAATTTTTTTCTTGCGTCTGGAATTCATACTTGCTTCTGCTGTAAATAAATCTCTATGGCAAAAGTTAGGAGATGTGATTTCTTTTGTAGTAATGTTGCTTTTGGTCTTAAGATTTTCTTAGATTGCCAGAGTTTCAAAATATATGCTTTCCAAAACATGTTTTTCTATCTGCAGTGCTTGTCAGCTGAACTTGACTTATTTTCATATAGTATTTGGTGTTTCTACCAGTTTTAGACTTTGAAAAGAGTACCGTTGTCTGAGGCATTGTGGCTAATTGGCAACTCCAATACTACTGGATGGGTGCAAGAAAACTCTTGGATATTAATTCTTCAGTGTTCAACCCTTTCTTCCAGTAGCCAGGTGTTTCTTTGAGCCAACTCAGATGACACCTTTTTGCACACCGGTGCAACCAAGCCCTTCTGTAATTTCATATTCTATTTTTAGTGAATGTAACGGATGAAGATACAGGCTGAAGAGTATCTATCTATCTGTCATGTTCAGATATTTTTAGAGCACTGATCTTTGTAATGCTGATCAGCACCAAATGTATTACATAAGATTAGCATCAAAATATATACAATGGAAAGTCAGCTCTGCTGCAGTTGTTCTTAAATTATTTTTAGTATTGCCCACAAAACTGGTATAGCTTAGTGCATTGCCCTGCCTTTGTGCTCTGTCTCTATAGGAAATATTTTAAAAGATTAATTTTATCTTTTCTCAGACCTTTCCAGTCACTGGTCTCCTTCCTGAGGCTTCAAGTAAGATAGTCAGTGATGCACATTATGAAGATTTTAATAAATGCCCACTTTTCACCAGGACTGAAATGGACACAAATTTGTCTCTCATTGTCCTTCAATCCAATTTATTTTAGAACTTGTGATTTGCAGGTGCAAGATTCCAAATTCTGTTTTACTTACATTTCTAGCTGGTATTGTGTTCTTTATTGGTGCTCGGGTGGCTTCATCTTTTGCTGTTACCCGTAATGATATTTTCAATTTTCAAATTTTAGTGGACACTCAGAATTAATATCTTATTAAATACATCTGGTTTACTAGCTAATCATTTAGAATGGATTGGAGTAGATTATTTGGGAGATTTTTTGAGTTTACAGGCAGACTGCAAGAAAACAAACTGTATTCTTCTCACACTGCTCCGCTCTAGAAAAAGTATTTTTATGTTTCAAATTTTCTGAAAAAGCTGATCCTTTCCTTTGAGTATTTTTAAAAACTAGTTTGTAATTACTGAGGTTTGAAATAGATCTCAACTTTCTGCGTATCCATCCCATCATCATGACTATTTGTAGCAGATGAGTCTCGGGTTTTTTTCATTATTTCTTTCTTAGTGGGTTTATGGTGCATCTGATATATTATAGTCAATAGAAAAAATTTGCTGTTTGTTTTTGATGATGTAGTTTTGAAGGTGTAATGCTGTCATGCCATGTCTTTACAGATCTTTCAGGACCTCTCTTCCTGAGAATGCAATCAAATGTGCTCTGATCTCGATTTTTATTACTACTGTTAAAAACAATCTCTACTTTATTAATGCTTGTCCTTGGTGGCTTGTAAACATGTTTGCAATAAAGAGAATGAGGAAAGAGAAGGCTAGAATGCCAGGTGGAATAAAAACCCAACAATTAATTCATCTTAAAACACTGAGCTGAGAAAGAGACAGAGTCTTTACAAGGAATTTTTGTAATGTCATTTGTAGAAGAGAAAGTGTCTGTCATGCTTGATCAGGGCAATGAAGATTTAAATAAGCTGTTTTCAGAGGGTTATTCAAATGATAAGCAATATGAATGGCATATTTTTGTCCAGAATCTAAAAGGCTAAGTGTATTATTACTAATCCAGAGACTACATTGGAACATCTTGGCTTAATCAGTGAAATTATGAAAAGTGGAAGTGCAAAGGAGGATGGGATTTAAAAGTTAAAACATTGCAATGAGAAAACACTTGGATGAGAAGGATTGATTCTTAGTGTTCTCTGAGTATTCATGGGGATAGGATTTTTTTTCTGAACCTTTCAGTCTGTCCTTAGTGGTTGACTGGGAAAAGGCAGAGAGGGGCTGGACTCAAGAGGTTCTCCACTGATTTTGCCCCAGTCTGTCTAGAGGCGAGACAAATATCCATAACATGTTGCAAGAAAGAAAAATGTTGATACAGGGTGGCTGTAATTCTGTTTCTTTTAGGGAAATGAAAAGAATGAAGACCTCATTTATGGAAGAAAGCATTCATTGAGTTGGCATTAGTCATATATATTTCAAGGAGAAATGTACCTTACACTATGCAAAATCATTTTTTGGCCCAGTTAATTTGTACAAGTTCCTCAAATGAAATATGCTGGAGTAGCAAGAAAATGGATGAGAGCTGCATCTCTGATAGGATGTTTACTGATGTTTATTGACATAGCTGTGTGGTTTGGGGTAGCTTTGTTGGCTTTTTTTCCCACCTATCCTCTTATGTGTCATAGTTAAATTCATCTAGCTGAATAATTCAATCGAGTAGGGGAGAGCAGGGTGGAGAGGGAGAGGGAAAAGATTTCCTGAAACCAAATTCTTCCAGTGAGGGGATAAAAATGCCCTGGAATTCTGGCATCAGATTTAGAACCCAGCAAATTTATGAGGCCTGTGATGGTTTTGAATTGAAAAGCATGATGAATCCTTATTGTAATGACATAAAGTGAATTTCTGATTGCCTTTTTTATTACGTGATCTTATAAGAATTAATCCATGTCTCTTATTAGATGGTGTTATATTAAATTGTAAGCTTTCATTTGCGGGTGAATCACTATTCAGGACATATTCCAACAATGAGATTTGTCTGACAGTTCCAGGGAAATGTATCTCGTCCTCCTGTCTAAATGTCGAATATTGTGAACTTCGGAGGGAAGTATGAAATCTAATAAGCTCACAAATCATCAGGAACAGTAGTGAAATGACACCTCAGGAAAGGTTTATGTAAATAATGGGTCAGTAACAATGGTGTAAGTAATGTGAAAGATTATATTTTCCCCACTTCTTTTTTGAGATACATGAATTAATTGTATTGTACCAGTACCTTGAAGACATGGTATTACTGTCAATGAAAAACTTGTATCCATGCTATTTAAATGAGAGAACCCAAAAATATGAATTCAATGTTTGGCACATTAAAAGAATTCATTAATAGGTATTTAAATAGATTATGTGGGAGGCTATTATATAATAAAATAATTTCAGAATAATTACTGTTTCACTGTACAGTAATAGAAGCTAAAGATGGCAGTAGGTCTAATGTAAAAATAATCAAAAGTCAGGTAAGGTTTTGTAATTTATTTTTTTGATGGAAAGATGAGAGGAGCTTTGTTGAAACACTCATTGGAAGCTACTTATATTGGTCAGAGAATACTTAGAAATGTCTGTCTGATAAATCACTTTAAAAAGCATTTAAACTTTTAAAACTGGAATTAAAAATCTGGAGGAGAGAGTTAAATTAAATAACATCATGAAGGATTTTCTTTTTTCTCATGTTGCCTTTTGCTGGTTAGATCGTGACTCACATAACAAATGTGTGATTTTTTTTTTTTAATTGTTTTTTTAAGATATACTGACTAAACTCCAGAAAAAATCATCCAAACATAAAAGTCTGATTTTGGGAGTACTGTGTACTTCATTTTATCTTGCTAGGAAGTTGGTTAAGACTTCTTTAGGTCTAGTATGTTGTTTCGCTAGCATGTAGAAAAAGAACATGATTGCACAATCCTTGCAGTATTTTGTTATAGTAAGCTCTAAGTTATTTCTTAGCAAATTAAATTCTGTGGTTCTTAAAAGGACTTGGTTAGATGTATGTTGATATATATACAAGGTAAAGGATTTGGAAATTTTGAATTTTGGAACAACTCTAATGAGAGTTGGACCATGTAGAGTTCAGTCATAAACTTGTGCAGGGTGGTAATATTCTAATCTCATTTAACATGGGAGTTGATACTACGAAAGGCAGATGACAATTCAATAAGTTGATTGTATTTTTTATGTGTAGGTGAATATCACCCTATCAAGTTGAATTTCTCATGTGTCTTGGGGATGGATGTCTGCTCTTCACCTCTGGAGGGGCATTTTCAGTAGTTGGCTGAAACCAGGAGCTAATGGGATTACATATAAGATATGATTAATCATTCAGTCATTAATTTGGCAAGCATGAAAAGTGCAATAAACTGTTACAGTCAGAGGTATCAGGATCAACACACATTGTCCTTGAAATCCTCCTCAGACTTGGCTGGATAATAGAAGGGGCTTAATTTTCTGTAGTTGAAAAATCACTCCAAGTGTTTCAGGTTTTGGATTCTCTGAGATTCCTTAAAGGAACTGGTTTTATAAGTGTTTTCTAATAGCAGAGTTGTTTTAAAGCAGCTCATTATTTAAGCACCATGAACTATTACTCACTTTTGATTACTTGCACAGTGCTTTTCTTCTCAGATGATTCAAAGACTTGGAGATAAATCTTGTCTTTTCTGTTACAGAAAGACCATTTGCTGTTTTTCTTCTATTTCTTTGGCTTTTGAAAATATTAAGGAAGAAAAACCAAAACAAAGCAGAAATACCCCTGAGGAAATGGTTCAATGATTGCTGCTTCTTCTAACATGAATAGTATGAGGATGATGCTCAGTCTTTTTTCCTGGTCAAGGACTTAACTGTCCCTTCAAATTTTTCCTCCAAAAATAATGATTGTATTTTGTATAAGATTTTGAATTTCTTCTCCTACAAACTCCTTTTCTATATTTCTAGAATACAAAGTTTTCATTTTTCTGTGCAAGCTAAAAAAAAAAGCATATTCTGGAAGCTACAAGAATGTCCTGAAGGTGGAATGTGCATGTTATTATGTACATTTTAAATTATTGCCTGAACTCACAGCTTATTCCTTTCCTCATGTCTTGAAATATTTCTTCTTTGCAAAATTAGAAGCTGCTCCAAGAACATAAATTCTTATTTATGATTTATTCTTAAATTCTAGGGGGTTTTTTTTAAGCCGAACATTCATATTAATTTGTCCTCATCAGTCAAGGACCTTATTTCCACTGACACATTCATTCAAATCCTACACTTCGAACCTCTAAATTATGTATCTTCTTTTTGCAAATTATCCTCTAAATAGCTAATACATTAAGTGGAATAGCTAATAGAGTTCAGATTCTTCTGTATTTTTCTGCTAAATGTTGCTTTTTTTACAAAAAGTAGCAAACTGATTCTACTAAACCTTTGTGGTTTTTAGGTGGAAAGAGATAGTAAAAGGTACCCTCTGCAGTATGGAAAACATTAGACCTAATAGTAAATCATCCCAATTATTTGTAGTTTATGGGAGAAATCCCAGGGCCAAGGCCTATTGACTCAGAAACTCTCTAAATGGATTCTGTGCTTTATAATAAGTTGTTATGATCAGGCAGGAGGCCAAGTACCAGATGGATTGATTGCCTTCTGCCAGAGGTATGGCAACATCAGCTGCATCTATTAGGAATGCATTTGTTGTTGAAAATGTAAGCTTCACAACTGGAGTTCAGTTTGTGCTATCAAAACACTCTTTAGTCTCGTGATCCAGGAGTTAGATTGAATGATTTGTTGAGAAGCCCTTCTTTAGTCTTATTTTAGGATCTTCTCCATACTCCTAGATTATGATGATGTTTCCTGCTCTAAAGAAAATAGGTTTGCTGAGGCTGTTTCAGTGAAATCAAATAAATGGAGCTTTCCCAAACTGACATTAAGGATGCACAGGAGATCTTAGTTACAGAGTGTGAAACTGAAGTTTTTCACAAGATATGTAGTCTGTGAAGGGGCTGCTAGCAAACCAGCTCACAAATCAATGTCTCTTCTGAGCTGCCACCTGTTGAAAGAGGGGAGTGTTAGTCACTTTGAAGCACTAAAAAAATTACAGGAAAAGATGTATCAATAGACTGAGCTTTCCTACAAGAAAAAGACAAGCTCAGTTAGCATTTTATTTATAACCCAAGGGAGAACTGATGATTTGATTCATGGCCTGATCTAAATTCTACATTCATTGCTTCATGGTGAAAACAAGACTTTAATCCCAAAGCAGTGTTATCATTGCACATGTCTCAACATGTGATATCAAATCCATGCTGTCAAATTTCATGTCTGTTCTTAGGCATCAAACACAGGAAAGTGTCAAATCCAGAACACTTGATCTGGTTATTTCCAAGACATATTTCCAAAGTAGGTCTATGCAAAGGGGTGCAAATACATTTATAGGGTGAGAATACATCTGACATGACTACTAGGGATGCTTTAAATTCCCTTTATAGCTAGTGAAGGGAAATAGGCGCATGCAGGGTGCAGGTACTCGCTTCCCAAAGCAGGGGCTTTAAAATAGCCTGGATGAATTACTCAATGCAAGTTCTTACTTCTCTACTTTGTGGTTTCCTGCATGTGGTCAGGTGAATCATTCCTGAAATTTTCTGCTGTGGATAACTTACTGACCCGAGATGAGGCACCTGCACTCTCTGGAGGTGAAGCAGTGTAACCATGTAGGTGTGCTGGAGGATACAAACTAAAAGAAGCTATTTTTCATAAGGACTTCTGAATTCAGTGAGAGTATTCATGGCTTACACTTTCTCGACCATGTCAGGCTGAAGTAAGTTAGATGACCTCAAGTCATCTTGTTCCCCTTCATAACACATTTTTTGTGTATTGGCTTCTACAAGTGTCCTTTTTGGTTCAGTAAGCTACCTGGTATCAATCTACTGCTTTGGTCTCAGATTCAGTTGGATTAGATTTAAACCCCCCCAAAATTCTCCTGTGCAGCTTCCTCCAGCTAGTCAGCTGCTGGATTGAACATGCATATTTCAGCCTCCTGCTTTAGAGAGCACACTCATCTATATGTCAGAAAGGCACTATCTCCCAGTGTTTCTTTCTCATTTCAGTTTAACAGCTGCCCTTTCTGTTTTTAAATGCTGCATGGGACAGAAGCTCACTTTCACATTTTTTAGGGCACCACGAGACACAGCCTTTGTCCCAGTGCCTGGGTGCATGATACAACAGTCCTGGCTAATATTTCCTGGTAGCACACTTCCTTGCCTCACTCTTCCTCACGAGCATCCCGTGTTGGCAGCGTGCTTGTAGCTCCTGTTGGCAAAGGGAGCTCACACTGACATATCACCCATTGTAGAATTGATGCTTTGCTGGGGAATGGGTGCCCGGGCTACTGCCCATGAAATTACTGTAAATAGTAGACAGGCTTGAGGTAAAAGCAGAAACAATTTAACCAACTGAAGTGAAGAGTGTAAGAAATCGATTGCTATACTTAAGGCAGATACAGAAATATGGAACAATTACAGTCCTTGTTGTTGCTGCTCATTCAGTTCTGGCTTCAGCATGGTTTCTTTTCCTCTGTTTTCAGCTAGCAGGGTTAAGCCAGACTAACTCCCAGGGTGACTGACAGCTCCCTGGAGATGGGATCTGGCCTTCAGCTGCACTTGGTCTTCTACTTGTTTCCCAAAATAGATTCTGATTTGGGATGAAGTCACCCCTTCTGTCCCCCCTGTTTCTGCTGAGCATAATTCACTCTTCCTGGCCTTCTGCATTTCAGGATATATCTGACTGATTAAAAAGGCATCTGATCTTTTCTGCAGTGTCCTCATCAAAAAGAAGGCCTGTGAACTGTGTCTTTCCGACAGCCTGAGCAGGCATGCACAGGCTTCACACTTATTTGACTTAACCTATTTACACAATGCAATCCCCAGTGGACAGATAACAGAGGAAGAGTTACATTACCACTGAGTTTAAATGCATAACCTGTGTCTAGCACAGAAATTTAGAAGTACTTTCTGTATAAAAGAGAGTGATAAATGCGAATCACCGATCAAACCTGGTATGTTGGAAAAGAAACTGAGGGATGGTTTGTGTCTATAGTAAATGGTCCATAAGCCTGGTTTCTGGGAACCAGAGAGACACATTAATGACATTTTTCCTAACTGAATGCGTGATTGTATAATGGATATAAGGGGTGTCAAGAATTCAGTCTGAGGCATTAGAGTACTGGAATAATGATAACCTGTCTGAAATCCGGACTCTTGCCAGTGACACAGTGTATGTACATGAACCAAATTGGACCGAGTGCAGAACTTTCTTGCCTTGAGGCAAAGTCAGAGAAGTCATTGTGACAGCAAGAGAGACTTCTGTGAACGGTAGGACACACCTGCCCATGTAGGTGCTAGGTGTTGCCATGACACACCTGCAGGAGAAACAGTCCTCGGGAGCCCTGGGCTGCCCAGCTCCAACTGCTTACAAGAGTCAAGTTTTTCAGGCTTCTTTGCTTTAGACCAGTGATTTTAGGATGTACAAGGGATCAGCACATCTAACTGTCAAAGTTCAAGTGGATTAGTTAAAGGAAATATAATATGGTAAACAGTTTTGCAAAGATTAGCTGCTTTTAAGGTGTTTTCAGATTTTTCCTGTGAAGCTGTTGTGCACTATTGCTGACTGCAAGAGTTTCTTGTTATTGCAGAAGGGTTATGTTTGTACTTGTTAATGGTTTTACTTACCAGTTAAGCTTTTTCATCAGCAGGAAAGATACAGTCTAATGTCTAAGAAATTGTGAAACCTTTACAATAAACTCCGAGGAACTGAAATTTAAGTAACTGGGATGAAAACTTTTACTGGTTTAATAGTATCTTTTATGGTTAATAGTTGTAAATGTGCAAAAATATAAATTAGTCTGTACAGTACTTTAAGAAGTGTGGAGAGGAAGGTTATTTGTGTCTGGGAGGGTGGTCAGCTGGCTGAATGGAGTCCTTCTTTGTACAGTTGTTTTGTTATTAATCTGTGAAGCTGTAAGCATGAGAAGCAGAATTACAAAAACCAGCCAGGTCTGTTAAACAGAAGTATCTAGAAGGAAACAGGGATGTTCGTGGCTCACATGGCTGTTCTCATCAGGGAGGCAGGAAAATGCTGACACGATGATTTATTTGTCAACTCGTTTCAAGATACATTTTGATGTCAAGTAATTGAAGGTATATTGGAAAAGATCTTCCACCTTCTACAATGGCCTGGGAAACCTGTTTATCCTGAAGTAATCCCTAAATTTGAAGAAAAGTATGTTAACTGATATTGTCACCATAGTGCTGTGAATAAATCAGAGTTCCTGGTTGCTTGCAAGAACCTGTCTGAAACTTCATCATTAGCAGTGCTGGAAAATACTAGATAACTGTGCTTGTATGCTGTCTGTGTTTATGCTGCGTGGAAGCTATGGGAAGTACAGGAATAGTCTTTCAGTAGTAAAGATTCATTGTTTCACATAAGTTAAAAAATTTCTTATGATGTTTGTTTCTTTTGTTCTTAAACAATAATAACTGTATATTCAGTTTTAGTTTAGGAGCTTTCCGTATGACCTACAACTGTGTTTAGACACACTCCATAAAAGTCTCTTGACCATTTGCTCAGTGAGTTGAATGTAGTTTTACTGAGAGACATTTGGAGCTAGGCATCTTCAGAGGTTTCCTGGGGGATAATTCTGTATCCTGAAATATGGATAACTAGTTAGGTAATTATATCTCAGTAAAGCCTTCTATTAATAGGTATTTTTGCTTTAATGTTTAGATGTATTTCTAGAATTCACATAGCCCTTTGTCAGTTCTTTGTATTTCTGCAGTTTTCAGTGCACAAGAAAATTTTCATTTGTTTCCCAATTGCAGTTTATGATATTTTAAATTACAAATATATGCTGTGGTATCCTTACAAGACTGTTCCATAGTTAATGGTTATTTATGGACCACCCTGGAACTTTGATTTCTGTCGTCATAATAAAAAATGCATGCTTTGTGCAGTTTAAATATGAAGAAATATTTCTTTGATTTTTGCTGAAAGATTCATGGATAGAACTCTTTAGTGACAGGTCTAGCAGTTTTGGTCCTTGTAGTTCTATTTTTCTGTTGGCTTATAAGCCTCTGTTATTTACAAAGCTCTAAGCCATCTATTTGAAAAAGCAGAGCTTTTAAGGAGAGGCTTGAATGGTTGTCAGAAGGACAGACTGAGTGCATATAGAAAAATCTACACTGCTCATAGAGAAAAGCTGCTGGTGGTTTATTGGGCATCCTCAGGTAGGTGATTTCACCTGACTCTTAGATTGCAAAGTTGAAGTTTTGCTGGGACTAGGTATCTCCAGGGCATGTGAGTCTCAGTGCTGTGGTTTGGGAGCTGAGACTGTCTCTCAAGGTTCCTGTTGCTGTTGTTCAGTCTGTTTTATCTGAATATGGAAATTCTATGAATCAAGACAAGAGTTAAATGGAGTTACCCTCACTGGGTAGTGAGGGCCTGTGGCTTTCTGCTGTGGTCGAAGTTTAGTTTGGGGAGACGCACAGTTTAAAGAGTTGGTACTAACAATTTCTGTGATCACTGCAGCTGTCCACTCAAGGAGATGCCAGCCAGGTGATTGGGCCACTGACAGAGGGCCAGAGGAGGAACGTGGCTGTAGTTAATTCTCTGTACAAGCTGCACCAGGCGGTTCTGAAGGTAGGCTTCCTTTGGCATTTCTCCTCTTGCCATAATGGTACCTTCTTGCTCTGTCCTGTGCATATGCTTTGTTTAGCAGATGAGAACTCTTGACAAATACAGCCCAATTTTGTGTTTAGAGCTGCACCTTGCTGGGCATTTGTACAACTCTTTTGAGACTTGGCTGGCCCTTGTAAGCACCACTATGTGACAAATTGTCAATATTAGAAGATATGTTTATAGAGAATAATCACGTCTCACAGCCATTACTTTGTGAGCATAAACAATTGAACTGATTTTTTTTTCTTGTCTGTCTTTGTAATTATCAGCCTGATAGCCCCCTTCCAGCATCTGCCTCAGCCCTAGCTTATATTTTTCAGAAGACCTTCAATGCTTTCCCACATTTGTGGCTAAACTGAAAAGGGGAAGGAAACAGTGAAATCAATAAAAGCAACACCTCACAAATATCTCCATACATTATTACCGTGACTAAAGTCTGGCCTGGAAATTTTTCAGGACTAAGCGCAGTTATGAATAATTCCAATTTACTGGTTTAGTGATGCCAATTGTTACACAGTCTTTGTAAACTAAAACAAACAGATATATTGGGAGTTGCAATTAATCACGTTTAAATCCTAGCCTGATTAGAAAAAAGATCGTGTGTATTCCTGACTCTGGATATGTTCTAAGAATTTTTAAAAATGCTAAAAAGCCTATAAAATTTCCTTGGATTTTGCAAACAGATGGTAGATCAACTTTTAAGTCTGCTTTCTCTGATGTATTTAGTAATGAACCTCATGTGTCTTAGTGTTGGAGGGAGATCTGATATGATTCAGTCTTTGAGTTAAGTACTTATCTGGCTTAAAAATACTATTGTGTGGCACGTTCGTAACTGTAAGGAAATTGGTAGAATAGTCCTTCAGATCATTCTCTGACTTTCAATTTTAATATTGTTTTCGCTCTACATAAACAAGTATTTAACATGTAGTGCTATAATAGTCATAATACTGAGAAAGAACAACCATTCTTTCAAATATTTGCCGCAGAGCTGCTTGTACACTTCTCCATGAATTCTATACTTAGCAGTGGGAGAATACACCAGTTATTTTTGTTCTGGTTCTTTTAGCCCTTCAGCTAAATTTCAGCGTAACTCCATTGAGTCATTTCTTTGCCAAGGCAGAAGCAGAGTCCATAGGAAATCTGAGAGCAGAGGACTGATACTGATGCATTGGAAATTCTTTCTGCATAAAGCACACTTGATAGTTATCTGTAACTAGGTAAACATTCATTACTAAGGATAACTCAGTATGTTTTTAAATGACGTTGAATATTATGGATTGTAATAATTTGTTGAATGCTGACTACTAACAATTACTTTACAATTTTTAGGTTATTACCAGTCAGAGCTCATTTCCAGCAGCTGCTGAGCAAACAGTCACAACTGCCTTAAAGGTAATTGAATGTCCCTGTGCTGCAGGGATAGGGCTGAGCTTGGCTTCGTTTGTTGCCCTTAAAACGGGCACTTATTTCCCACATATTATTTTACATCAGTATATTTAGTAACAGGTATACAAATATTCTGACATTTTAAATTTATTGTATCTGCAGCTACATATGTGTTACCTGTGCCAAATCACTGCTTGAGCCCTGTTTGTATTCAGAATATTCTCATAACGGTCAGAACATAGATGTCATCTGACTGTGAAAATAAATGTCTTTCTCTGCAGCATTCACAGCAGTAGCTGAATCCTTCAGCACCCCCTTCCTCCCCCTGACAGATCCATCAGATTATAATTTTTATGCGACCCGGTACTTTCCTGGAGGGGGATGTGGATGGCGGTGCAGCCTCTGTGCATGACAGCTCTCCACGTCCGTCCTGCTGGGCACTGACCTGGGAGGGGCTGTGTGGAGGGGAATGAAGGGCAGCTTGTGTCTGGGGAATGAACAACTGAGCCAAGTCTGCACCAAAACATGTACATGTACAAACCAGGAAAGCCAAATTGTTGTGTGCCTTTTTGAAGGAAGGCTTTACACAGAAGCAGCAAGCGGCTTAATTTCTGTACTTTACTGGTAAAATCAATTAAATAGAAATGTTGTCTTTAGCTTTGGTTCTTCTATTTAGCATTTTCTCATGCAGAATAATAAAAAGCACTGATGAAATGAACTGTTTCCTGAAGTATTTTTGAGGTGTCAAAATGAAAATGCTTCTAATTTTTGTTTCCTTACTTCTGCCTTTTTCTTATCCTATTTTAGGCAGTCCATGATCTAATGGGTAGTGCTGTTCAGCCGCTACTGAACTCTGTAGGAGATTCAGTGGAAGCTATTATCATCACCATGCACCAGGAAGATTTTTCTGGGTAACTAGAAATATCTTTTAAATTTACCATTGCTCTAGTAAGATGTCCTGCTTGTGCATAATAGATTGTTATTGCCACAATGTCCTTGAAGCAAGAGTGCTTGTTTGTTGCGGGGAAGGCAATGCTTTATGGTTAATGAACACAGGAAGCAGAATTACACCTATTGAAACAAATTAATCATGTAGCATCTGTCTTCTTTCCCTCCCTCTTTTTTTATTCATATCTGTTGAGTAAAATTCATTTCAAATAGAACAAGAAAGCTGACAAGAGGCCATTTTTGTGCTTAAAAAAAACCTTTTGCTTTCAAAATGTGGGTTTTTTGGACAGTCTTCAGAACTGTCAATATTCCTGTTTCTCAAAGCATATAGCCTCTGATGTAATAGTTAATTTTAACTTTTTTTTAAATTTAAATCTCAGGTTCAGTATGTTATGCTATTTTCCCATTGCATTTTCATTAAAATTTCCAGTATTCTTTATGTGCCAAGATCTTGAGTCTTATCTATAATTGAGATTTCCTTCCTAAATTTTATTTTGGTTGTCATGTCTGTTCTGACATTGCTTATATCATTTTCAATTGTCCTGTTTTCTGTCTTGAAAATTCACTGAAAATAGTATATTTCCAGTGATGTTTTGAATTTCCTTTTGACTGTCTTTTTTTTAACAATATTTTACACTTACCCTCTTTTGGCACCAGTAGCACAATACCTCTCTAGGTGGGTAAACGGTTTCCAGCCAAAGGCTAAGTGTTGTTAGATAGCCTGTATGTTCTTCTAAGTTTGGAAGAGCTCTTTTACCTGACTGTCAGTCACAGAAATAGAAAGGGGATTGGTTTGTGTCCAGGGACTTCTGTGCTGCTTCTGTGATACTGACTTTATAATCCTGGGTTTGGAGGAATCTAGGAAACTAATTCCATACAGAGAACAGGTTTGGGATTGATAGGCTAAACTAGTAACCCTGTGAAATATGTTTATATTTCATGATCCACTATTAGAGTTTGGAATCAACAACTGGGACATTCAAATTTAGGGTCTGGATTTGAGGTGTAGGCTTCAAACTGAAGGAGGCTCAGCGAGTTGGGTAGGAGTGGGGTGATGCCCTTTCTCTTGTTATTTCTTGTTTTTTCTTTTAATTCTTTATGGGAATGGCTGATGAAGAGATATTTTTTGACTATAGTTTCAGAGGGAGCTACATGCTCCGTATTCTGAGTAGAACTTAGACTCTACAATTCATGCTATGACTTGGTGGAGTATGAAAAAATTTAAAAGAATCCAGTAGGTTTTGGTTGTGT
The DNA here is from genome assembly GCA_013398055.1 of Ifrita kowaldi. Lineage (NCBI taxonomy): Eukaryota > Metazoa > Chordata > Aves > Passeriformes > Cinclosomatidae > Ifrita > Ifrita kowaldi. Next base: position 166,675 of record VZRS01004581.1, read on the forward strand.
TTTAAAGATTAATTTAGCTGTCCCTATTTCTTTTTCTTTTCTTTTTTTTCCAGATCATTATCCAGCTCAGGAAAACCAGATGTCCCTTGTTCTCTCTACATGAAAGAGCTTCAGGGTTTTATAGCAAGAGTCATGAGCGACTACTTCAGACATTTTGAGTGCTTTGACTTTGTCTTTGATAACACTGAAGCCATGGCTCAAAGAGCAATTGAACTTTTCATTCGCAATGCCAGTCTCATAAGGCCCCTCGGTGAAGGTGGGAAGATGCGCCTGGCAGCGGATTTTGCACAGGTACCCTCAATACTGATTCCTGCTTTTTAGTGTCATTTCACTGATTTCACTGAAAAGTATCAATACTTTTGTCCCCATCAAAGTATAAACAGGCAGTTGTAGAGATTGGTGCATTCCAGGCCTGAACATCCTCTCTGATAAGATCCTGGATCCTGAGAAATGTATCCACTAAGTAGCTGAAGATCCCTCATCACTGTAAGGCACATTCAGGGAGGTCTGACAGCTTCCTGTCAGGTGACTGTTGCATTTCAATTCAGCTGCATCTTGGCATGTTATCCCACTTGGCCATCCATCATTTGCCACCATTCATTCACTTCATTCTTTCTTTCTCTTCTAACAGAAAGTGGTGTGTCACTTCCTTAATCACTCTATATATCAAGGTGCCCACAGTGGTTAATGGCTAACTCAGCTGCTTTGCAGTGAAGGAGACAAGCTAAAGAAATATCAATATCATTGGGAGGAGCTGCCCTATTGCAAACAGAAGGGCAGTTGTCTTGTGGGATTCTCTTCACGACCCGATTGACCGACCTGCCTCTCAGCTTTACCTAACTCCTATGCAGGACTAAACCACAAAAGAAATTGCCAGATTCATATCCACTATCTGTCTGTGTTATCTACTATATTAAAATTTAATTTGTCAGCAGTACCACTCTGTGGTTACCGTGCCAAAGAATCAGGCATCCACGAGATCAATCTGAGGTTGCTGTTTATTATTACCCAAGTGGAAAAGGGAATTAGCACCAGCTGTCTGCATGCTGAGTGCTGCTTTTGGCTGGTAGGTAACTGGGGTAGGAGAGGAAGGCAGGGAGGGAGGAATTGCTGCCACCTCCACTTCTTCTTGTGGCTGCTTTGTATCATTTGCCTGAGTTACATACTCCTGAGTAAAATTTTTTTATTCATTACTCAAAAATAGAAAATCAGCTCTTAAACACAGAAATTAAGGGGAAGTTTTCAGTTGCTTTCAACGAGGAGGTTCCATTCCCTTCTCTATTTTTAAGACAATGGCATAAAATTGGAAGCAAAAAAAGGACACTTGACTCTTCCTGTGGAAGGAATAGAGATAATTTTTGTAATTTATGCTATTTATGCTAATTTTAGCTAAAGTAAGTCATATAAATTTGGAAAATATTTTCACCTGGTTCTACAGTAAGAGCATCTGATCTAAGCACCTGTTATAATCTAAAAATATAACTTGTTTATAATTTTTTTAACACTGATTTTTCTCATTCTGACATGGGCTGCCTTTTAAGTGAAAAAAGAAGGTATGTTTTTATAGAGTGTAGAGGAATTTGGTCTTCCCCACTGTGCTGAGTAGAACTCCTGAATGGACAACTGTGTAGAGATAAATATTCTGATTTCTTTTGTACCACAGAATCAAAAAAATGGGTTTCAATCTATTCCTCTCTCCTGCCTTCAACTGTTGCTGCATCTGGGGGCTGCCTTGTGTTTTTCTTCTCTTCAGATTGCACCGTATTCTTGGCTTGTTTAAAAATGAGCTTAAGACAAGAAATCTGTGTCCAACCAGCTGCATGCAGCCAGCTCAGCGCTCACTCTGTGCCTTTGAGCATCTCTGCACAGAGCTCCTCTGGCTGTCCCAGGCTGCACAGGGGCTGCAGTGTCCAGCATGGCCTGGACACCATATCCTCTTGCTCAGGATAGAAGAAAAAGGACTGAAATATTTTGCATGTGGACACTGCCTTATATCCATGTTTTCTGGGATATGTGTGCTCCTCCCAAAAACCTGGTGGATTTTGGGCACATGCCCATGATGCCAGCTCCTGGGAGCCTGACAGGAAGGTTGTTGTTGCTCTGACCCAGTCAGGAGTCCTGGTGTAAATGCAGCTTTAATCCTAATCAGTACTAGGAGAGGTTGCTGCTGCTTTGGGCTGAGGAGGGCAGGGAGCAGGTATTCAGCTGGGCTGCTGGCTTGATGGGAAGGATAAATTTTTCCAAATGGTCATAAATGCTGTGTGCAGGGTTTTTTTCAGTCCCAGAAAGGCACTGCATTGTTGGACTAAAGCCAAACAACCTGCCTGGAAAGATACTGTGTGGAGGAGTTGGTTTGTTTATGAACTGTTTTTTCTTGTGCTCTGTCTTGTAGAGTAATTTTGAATTTTCTCTATGCAAGAAGGGTTACATGTTCCTGCTCAGAACTGACTTTTGAGATCTAAAACCCCTTCTGGTATTTTGGGGTTGCTTGCAAGTAAAAGACCTGGGCAGAAATCTGTCCAGAAGCTTTGATTAATTCGAGTTCTTATTATAAACACACATGCAGTGAGTCAAATAACCTTGGATTGCATCAGATTTTGGGTATCTCATGCTTGTGCACATTCTTCCAGGGCACTCACAGAGTTACAGCTGCCTTATACTCAGCAGAATAGCTTTGGCTGAGAGTCTGATTTGAAAATTTTTGCACTGAAAACGTGTTTGACTGATAAGTTGCCTCAAAACAACAGGTGTCCACACAGAAGGGGGAAAATGGATTTCAAGTTCTCTTCATTCAGAACTGGGCTTGCTGAGGTGCATAACAGCCAATTTTCTGTAGTGAGGCTCAGCTACTGATACATTAGGAATTACTGCTGTAGCTCTGTTGAATTCTCTGTCTTACCCTGTTTCCAATGTCAGCATTTGGCTGTCCTGTGCATTACAGATTCCTCAGCAGTGAGACTAGGGGTGTGCTGCTGTGGCAGCTGCAGACAGAGCTATGGTAGGCTTGAAATATGCCTGAATGTCATTAATACGATTTCATGTAAATCAGTGCTTACAGGAACTCGGGAATGCTGCAAGCCCTAGGAAATGTGCACAGCGCTGCAAGGTTGTTACCGAGTGCTGTGCCACGATTCCTTGGGAGTCTCATTTGAAATATTTCCAGTCTACAGGCTGAGTTCACCTCTTTTCATACCCTCAGTTTTTATGCAGGCAATTGCACAAGATCACTTTTCAGCTCACTCCAGTATATTCCTGAATCAGCTTGTTTTATTTGGTTTTGTATTTTCAAGGTGCCCATAATTCAGTATTCACATATTTAATACCAAATTTCACTTTTTAATTCAGTACTTGTCAGTCTGAAAAAAAAAATGTTCTCCTGGAGGCAAGCAAGCCAGCAAGCCCTGATGGTTTTCAACATTTCTGTTTCTGGGGAGTGCAAGTTCTTCTTCAGAGGACCTTTTAACTTGCTTGGTATTCAGAGTTGTTACAGCACTTAGGCACACTTTGGGATTGTGGCTTGTAGTTCAGGCCTTCCTGAAACCTGATGGAAGTGCTGGACAGTGCGAAGAATGAAGTATAAGCAGGATCAGTTGAGGAGTTTGTTTAGAAGAAATGAGGAATCTACAGCAATATTTGGCATGGAAATTGGTAGTCTGCTACACAGAGTTTATAAACTGGTACAGGAAAACAGCTGTTTATTAATAGCAAATACAAATCACAACTGCATTGAAATAAACTAGTCTAGAAATTGCAAAGACGAAGTAATCATTATGCCTCATGGCATGAAGGCATGACATGATTTCCTATCTATTTTGGAGCAACATATAAGGCAGGAGCCACTGTCAGTGCCAAGAATCCTGCCTCATGTCGTGACTGAGATTTTCAGCCTTGTTGGGTGAACTATTTTTGTTGGTCCCGTCTGAGTTAATATTATTCTCTGTATGCTTTCCTCTATTTCTTATCTAGGCATGATTTATAGTTGGGAATATTTGGCATTGTTCAGTACTGTGTTCAGACAGTTTTGATAGGGTACAGTTAATGCTGCCACCAATTCTTCAAGTCTTTCTCAAAAAAATACTGCAAAATGTTTGGGGTTTATTGAATTTTCTGAGAAAAATGTTTTTATGGTAGAAGTTTCCAATGCTAAATTCTAGTGTAAAAGAGCTCTTCCTATCTGCTGGCTAGCCTATGGTCAGAATCTTGTTTCCTGATTTGATATGTGGCATTAAAAAAAAGGAAGAATATTAGGCATTTGGATTTTTTAAAATGTAAACAGGTTTTCTCATTTGATCAAACATGATGATACAAGTGTAGAAGTGCTTTTTACAATTTTTTCTAAAAAATTTGCTTTCTAGTTTCTTACAGAGAAATGAGAGCAGCAGGATGCTGTAATCACAGTTGTAGTCATAAGGACAGAAACTACTAAAGCTAAAATTCATTTAATGTTTAGTGCTAATTATCTTCCTGGAAAGAGGGAATTATTTGCTGATGTGTGTTATTTTAGAGGTGTTACAGCTGAAGGATTTACTTAAGCATCAACTGTTTTGGAATTGCTGCACTGGGGAGAAATCAAATTCCACATCCCTTCAAGGCCAGCTTCTTTCATATAATAGTTCAGAGCTCTTCTGCTCCCGTGCTTGTTAAAGCATTCTGTCCTGGTGAATGGCTAGAAAAAAGCATTTTGAGTTAACATTTAAAAACTTGGAATTCATCTTGGCCAGCAGGAAATGTAATTGCTAAAAATTTAATGTTAAGATTTTCCAGCTGAAAAAACAGCTGTTTAAGTAATGAGAGATCTTGAAAATGTCACAATAGGCACTAAACAATAACTTCACTATGGGGTTTTTTAAAGCACTCTTCAATATATATGCATTATCTGTATCTATACTACATATTAACTTCACCCTTGGGTTGCTGAACATAATCCAATTAGGGAAGCCAGGCATGTGATGTATTTTTTTTCAATATGGCCAGCCAGTGAATAGTTCAACAGATAATTGACCACCTAGCCATGGGCTATGGCAGAGTCGTATGAGAAGAAAAGATAATATTGCCTTTTTGGGCTTAGAGAGCATGAACCATTGAGAAGAACCATATGTTGGGCAGGAGCCTGCCACTGTGTCCTGTGAAGCATAGCAAACTAACATGAATAAATCATGGAAAAGCAATGGGTTTTGAACAAAGCTAGAAGAAACAAGTCATTAGGCCTTCTTCTGTTCTATCTGCTGCTTGCTTTTTGGCAAGCACATCCATCTCCTAGTACTCCCCTCAGATCCTGTGTTAATGATTATATCACATCAAGCCTCTGTGGTTGCAAATTACTGCTTGAACACCTAATTTATCACTGAATTTAACTTGGATGTCTGAATTTTCAAATTTGCAGTTCTGGAAGGGAAATTTGGAAAAGAAACGAAAATACTACTTACTCTTTTATATGTTAAGTCCACAGGACACGGCTGTGTGAAAGGCCTTGCATGATACACATACTGACACACATGACATACATGATATAAATACTGGCTGCCAGCAGCCAAAAACATCCCCCAACCTGTAAGGGCCCACCGACAGGCTTTGGAAACTACAGCTGTGTATCACAGCAAAAGCTGCTACAGTATAAACTCACTGTGTGAATCAACAGTTGATGTTGTTTCAGGTGATGACAGGTAACACAACCAAGAAGTGATGCACACTCTCAATTCTCTGCCCAATCCCAGCACCTTAAAAACAGCAGCTGTTCCAGCTGAATGGTTCCTCCATAGCACTTGCTCCTGGGCTGGCACAGTGCTCAGCAGACACTAAACCCCACTCAGTGGCCTCAGAAATGATTGTGACAGCAGAAGGATGCTGTAGCATCCCACTGTGTCACTGCGCTCAAACAAACACCTAAAATTCAAGCAAAGAAGACAATCTCAGTAATGACGTGACTTATACTTTTTATTGGAGAGAGATTGGGTTATAACATAAAGCAGACTAGTATTGTAAATTTTTTTAAAAAGAGTTTCTGTGGTTTATGTACATTTTCACCACATTAGTTTTTGCTCATTCCCACTCTTCATGAGTCAATGTGAGATAGTATAGTATGCTGCAAAGCTTAAAAACAATATTTTTCTCTGGCAGCTATTACTTCACGAATCAGCCATCTGCTACCATTAAATCTATCTAGTTCTAGCAATACTAATAATTTCCTACAGTGAATAAAGGTTGAAGATGAAGTAATAGAATTTTCCAAAGTAATTTTTCTTCTTTAGTACTTAAGACTAAAAATTTTAATTTATGGAAACTACAAAGTATATTCAAGAGAATTCATTTAAATTTGTTTTAATAAGGAATTGGTTAAGCTGTAGAAGGTTTCACTTAACGTCTCATTACTTCATATTATGTTCCAGGAGCGAAACAATCTTTTAAAACTTATTAAGCAAAATTATATTTTGCTATGCTGTTATTTCTTTCCCCTCATGAGTACTGTTTGATCCACGCATCTCTGTTTCCACAAGTCAGACTGGCAGTTTGTTGCCTGTTATCAAAGTCTCTAAAGAGCCTAAAGGAATTATCTTCTCCCTGGTCCCTCACAGCTACAAGCCCACAGCTCCCACCGGAGCTGGGACACCAGCTCCTGCAGGATATCAGTTGCTTCCAGCTGCCCCCAGCCAATACTGATGCCTGAAAAGAAGCTCTGGAGAAATCAGAGTCCTGCTCCCATTTGTTTTTCAGGATCTGCAGTGTTCTTGTACCATGATGCAGCAAAGCATACTTAGTTAGCTTCTCTTTTTGGCTGCTTGCTCCTGATCCTGTGTGGCAGACCGGCCTCTTGGCTCCCATCTGTGCTCCTGGGGGACCTGGGGGAACAACATGCTGAACTTGCTGTAAGCTTCACTGCAGCTTGGAGTTGGAGCACCTCCCTGCAGCAGTTCCCTGCAGAGCCTACCTTTCCTGGGAGCATGCCCTCACTCTCTTGTGCCAGCAGATTCAGCACAGCACAGCACAGCAGCTGGTGGCTCCTGAGCCACAGGGACATTTACTTCCCACCTGCATGCAGGAGAGGTGGCCTCATCCTCAGGCTGTAGAGAGGGGCCATTTCATAGCCTAAAGATTTGGGGACCAAAAGGGCAGCAGGCAAGAAGAAGCCAGGCTGTTACTCAGGGCCTTATTTCCTTATTTCCAGTTCCTGGATTTTTATTCACTTTCTTCTCCTGTAAGTGAAATCTGCATAAAGTGCAGATTTCAACTGGCCTGGAAGTGCCTGATGTGGGCATGTACTCCGAGGTCCCTGGGCTTGGGCAGTGGCTGTGCACTGCCCATAGAAAAGCTCTGTGGGGCATTCCCCATTGCTTTCCAGGGGCACCCACCTCTCCTGGTCTGCAGGGGAAGCCAGGATGCTTGGGTTGGATCCTGTGGCTTTCCCAGCTTTGCCTGAGTGTTATGTGGGGGGTTACTCCTACAAACATGATCCACCTGACCTATTTTAGGAGTCCACCTTGGGGAAAGGTGCATCGCACCCCAAGAGTGGCTGTTTCTCTCCACTGCCTATGAAGAGAACCTGTAGATGTTGAGAAGTAGGTGAGATGACTCCCATCCTTCCACCTGCTTTTAAGAGGAATGCCTAAAGTATATGGCCTTGATTTGCATTATTCGCTAATTTTAAGTTCTTCTGGGTTTAGATAAACTATGGCATCATAGTTCACTGCACCACGTTTCTTGTTTATGCTGGAACCCCAGCATAGTTGCATGCTCTTGGTGAAGCTGGTGGCCCAGCAGCCAGCTCTGTCTGAGGAAATGCTGCAGCTGGAAAGAATAATATAACAGTGTCGAAGACTCCACTGTAAATAGCACCATATCACAAACACTTTGAAACCTGTTCAGCAATGTTACTTAAGTGGGAAACTCATTGCATGGTGGTTTCAATCTTGTTACTTACTTTAGCTGTCGTCCTTTGAAACTTATTTTAATTGTGCATTATGTGTAAGTCTAAGTCTGAATAGTCTCTCAAGTTGGAGATTTTAAAAAATGTACTTGGAGAATAAAGCTTGATCCCTCATTTGACTGGCACTTCAGGAATGCAAAAAATAAAGATTTAGTCCATGTCTGAGTAAAATTACCTGTGGGGTTTTTCAGGTGGTGGTGTTTGTATTGCTGTGCACATTAACTGAAACTTTGCTGTGTAATGTTCATGTTCAGTCTGGGATCCAGAAGGGAAATTGTTCCTTCTCACTTCTGTGTCCTCACTGTTAATGAAGAGCCTGTGACAGGATTTAGATGTAAAAACTGAAGTGGAGACTGGCTCTTCTTCAAAAAAGCGGAACTCCCATGCTTAAACAACAGAAAGTGTTTTAAGCTCCTTTGTTTTTAAAGATGGCTGCTGTAACTCGGAAACAGAACAGTATGAAAAAAAAGTGTGAAAATAATGCTCTTACACTTTCTCCCATGATTCCGTATGACCCTTTGGCAATAGGTCACAACTCCCTCCTATCTAATCTGCATAGGTTTTATGCCCCAAAATTTGGGGCCCACTGTTCAGGAAGGACTAATTTTAACCTTGTCCTTCACCAAAGGAAAGGGTGCCCAGCTGAAATGTGTCTGCAGTTTTACTGCTTTAGCAGTGGTTTGTGGAGACTTGCCTAGATCTGCTTTCTTCCCAGGCTGTGGTCAGATTTTTGGGGTATTGATATAAGTGCTTCATCAGGAAACTCATCACCAACAAAATAAACCTGCTGCAAGAAACAAAGCTTTAGTCTCAGAAAGCTTATGAGGCTCCTTCTGTTGTGATCCACAGGCTGTCTCCACCATTTGTCACGAAATTCTTATTGTGTTGCCAAGAATAAGGCAGAAGTCTTGGCTTGGGCAACATAGTATGAAAGGAAAAGACAGCTTCTTGTCTTAATACAGCCACCAGAGAGAAGTCACTGACTTACTCTGCAAGTTTGGATTATTGCTTAAAGACAGGCTACTCCAATACCAGGTGTTATGTTTTGGGAGAATCTAATTCAAATGGAACTGTTTGTTTTTGTAGATGGAGTTAGCAGTAGCACCACTGTGTCGGCGAGTCTCTGACTTGGGAAAATCTTACAGACAGCTGAGGTCATTCAGGTGAGCTGCAGGCCCAGTATGACTAAACTATATTTCGAAACTGATGTGTTACCTCGTGTTAGTTCTGATTGAACTGAGAGCTTTTTTGGCAACACCCACCTGCAAATTAGAAATAGATTAAAGTTCTTTTAAATTTTATGCAGAGTATAACTATGATTTAACAATCTTTGTCATGCAAATGTTGGCCAAATTGTACTTTTTTGTGTTGCTTTCAGTACATCTTTTGTATGACAGCGAGTTCTATAGTTACCTTAAATGTTTTCACTGAAATATAAAATTTACAGTCCTGTGTTAATTACAATAGGCAACTGCTGTAAATTTTTTGCTAACTGGACCTGTGTTGGAAACCCAAGATGCAGAGTAGTAGCAAAAAATTAGATGATTCTATCCTAATGCAATATTGCCACCACACAGAGGCACTTTTCTAATGCATAAGATAAGCTTTTTCTTCATTTCATGAGTATATTGTTACATTTTTCTAGACCACTGCTGTTCCAGACCAGTGAGCATATTGCCAGTAGCCCAGCTCTGGGAGAGGTTATTCCATTCAGCATTATTCTTCAGTTCTTATTTACAAGAGCACCACCGGAGTTAAAATCACCCTTCCAGGTAATAAGATCAACCTGTCTTTTCTTTTCAGATGTCCTAAGGTGGAATGAGCATTGTAGTTTGCCCTAGCTGTTGTAGTTAAAAATTATTCAAGTGCATATTTTATACGATTTGTTGGTTGTGTTTTTATTGTGGCAAAGGTATTATGGTAATTGGCTAACTAATTAAATTAATTAATGTAATTGATTAATTAATAGTAGGGATATGATAACCTGATATTAAATACACTCTCAATTCTTTACTATTCTGTCAGCTCATAGTAGAAGTTGCAGATCTTTCCCCAGACTGCAAATTGCCTGGATCCTACTCTTGTAAGATGCAGGAAACCTAGATAAAAACCGCTGTCAGAAATGGGCCAACAGCTGATGTAGGAGATCACCTCTGAGCTCCCAAATTACATACTGGGCTATTCCTGTTAATTGTCCTTGATTCCTTAACTCATTCTGCATCACTGCAGTATTAACAGAGCCTCATGTGGCTTTCATTTATGTCATCTTTGATTCTGAAATTGGTGTATCTGTTTCCTTTTTTGCATTTTGTGTAATTGGTGTTTGTGTTTCTCTGTATCAGAGGGCTGAGTGGTCCATTGCCCGCTACTCCCAGTGGCTCGATGATCATCCCTCTGAAAAAGACAGGCTTGCTCTCATACGGTAAAAATCATGCCTCTTTCTTCTCTACATTTATGATAATGGAGCACTAACTTACCTGCACACTAGGACTCTTGAAAAGTAAAAAAAAATGTGCCTCAGGAGATGTATCATAAATACCTTTACCTTCACTCATGGGATGAGTTGCAAAGTGGCAGAAAAAATAAACTGAACTCTCCACTCCACCCTCCTGTACAAAAAACTCTCCAGTGCCTTTGGAAGGAGCACATAATCTTCTTGTAAAGGAAGTAAACCATGCACAATGATGGTTTAGATTAATAATGAGTTTTTGCAAATCTGCATTTCTCTCTCTAAACTATTGGAAATTCAAAGCTGAAGCTGTCCTGTTGTCTGTATCAGGAAAGAGAAGTTCTGAAAGCTTAACCAATGTAAATGTAGGTAGAAATCTAAAACTGGAAGACCCTTCTTACACACCTGGAATGTTATTCTTCAGGAAATCAGCGGATGATCTTTAGGAAGTAATAATTACATCAGATCTTTAAAATCTTGCTAGGGTAGATGATTTTATAGCTAAATACTATTCTGCATCTAAAGATGTTAGGAAAAGTTATGAAGGGTCTTGTTTTTCAAAACAAGCAAAGTTCTGAAGTATGTTAGAGAGAGCAGATGAGTTGTATGAACATGACAGACCCAACCTGAGGATCCTCAGGATTCAAGACTCAGATGATCATTTAGCTCCTAACACCCTAAATTTTCCAGCCATCTTCTCAGTGACCTTGGTGTCACCCACATCAGTGACCTGGGAAAGGCTGTCACACGTAGCTGCACTGGGCTCCATCTGGCCTGGGAGCCCACGCTGTCCTTGAACTTCCATGCATGGATGTTGCCAGCTTTTGCTGGAGTGATAAAAGCTGACTTTTATGTTCCAGCCAACAGTGATTGTGCTTCAGAAAGTCAACTGTTTTCTGTCCACACTTCTAAAGCAGCCAAGAGGAGTCTGCTATAAATATTTACACTTCCTGAAGCTGATAGCACCACACAGTCCCATGCAGTGATTGGGCCAGTTAAGGAAATACTAGTTGATCACCAGTAGATGTTACTAGGATTTATTTCTGAAATATTAAAATACAAAATGTCTCTTCATATGTGTATTTTTTGATCATCATACATGTGATTAGTCTAGTTTGTCTACAAAACTAGCTTTTCTTGAATCTCAAGCCATGACACTGAATTACAGGGGCATAGGTAATAGGTACAGGGCTAATAGAGCTGTATATGTAATTAGCTATGAATATTTTGATGGTAATTTCTGTCCTGATAGTACTGGCAACACTGGCAGTGTTGAATCTCAGTTATAGTAGGGAAAGCCAAGAATGCAAATAATTTGAGAACTGGTGGGATTTTGTTCTCTTCAATTCCTTTTCACAAGTTCGAAAATGCCATCCTTAAACTACAACACATTTTTGTCTTTGCTTGCAATTAAATTTCATCCAGACTGTTTCAGTTAATGGGTTTGCTGGTGGTCATGTTCAGACACTGATAAATTCTTCTAACCATGGAGGTATTAAGGGACAAACCTTGGGATGAGGCTTTTAGGCTGAGACACTGTCGTCCATGAGACCAAGTAGTGAAGCTGGAATACTTAAGTTTTCCTTTCAATCCTTTCATTGAATCCTTCATTCATTTTTCATGGCTGGTTATCCATATGGAAGGCAGACACGCAGACATCAGTCACTAGTACGACCATGAATCACTCATATTTTCTTTAATACTCTGTTGGAAGATTTCTGAGCCTGTTCTTCATGTGTCTCATGTGAACCTAAGTTGAACTACAGGCATCTTGCTCTTTTATCAGTCACCCTCTTCAGGCTTTTTCCACCTGTAGTCGTTCAGCTCTGCGAGGATGTTTGGAGCCTTCAGATCCCTGCACTGGCCTACATCAAGATAATATCTTTATGTTTGCTGCAACCTTGCAAATGGTAATTTCCTGCAACTTCCCTTTGTAACAACTGTGGAATTACTCTAGGGACCTGCTGTCTAGATATTAATTTCCTTGTGTTACCAGGATCCTTCTAGCTTCATATTAAAGCTAATTGGAGTCCTTCTTCCACTCTGTAGGTCTTAAATGCTTCACTTGCAACACGGTGTGAATGGTATGAATTAGTCCCATTCTGAGCATTTCTGTGCATTTCTTTCTGCTTGTATTCAGCACAAGGGGTGGTATTTACCTGGCCAGAGGTATATTTGCCAGACTCCCTTTATAGTCAACAGAGAGAAACAGGCACTGCTGAGGCTGATTCATCTCATCCTGAAGCAGGTACCTAAAATAGGTCAGTTGCATTGTGTCCTGAAAGCTCCCATTTTCTTTGTTCAGTCAATGGAGTGTGGGCTGGGACACAGGAGCTCTCTCAGGCAGCCAGCTGCCCTGCAGACATTTAAAGTTAGGTGAGATGACCCTGCTGCAGGTGTCCTCCCTGAGCAGGGATTATGTTGAAAGGCGGACTTAAGTGGCCAGGCAATTTTTTTCTTTTTCTTTTTAAATTAAGGTTGAAAACTCAACTTTTCTTCCATAAAAGAAACCCTATTAGACATGACAGGATTTGAGCCTGCCTGAAGGACAGTTCATCCTTTCAAGGACCAAATTCTTACCTTCACCATTAGAGTGTGTGTGAACTCCCTTTATTCAAGCTCCCCCTTGCTGAAACAGAGTTGGAAGCCAGGCCCAGTGAAGGGTTCATTTCCATAACGAGCTGCTGTCCTGAGCTGGGGAATGGCTCTGACCACTCACCTGCCCGGGGCAGGGACAAATGGCAGCTCGGGGACCAGCGTGAAAGCCCCATCTGTGCGCTGGGTTCGTTCTGGCTGGGCACAGACCCAGCGGCTTTGCCGGGTCAGCGCTGCCTCTGCTCGGGGGCAGCGAGCGCAGCCGGCCGGGGCTGCAGCACTGCCGGTGCCGCTCAGGCGTCTCTGCCAGCGCACGGGCCCTTTGATCTCTTCATTCACAGCCCGGAATAACCGGAGATGGCTCCTGCTCCGCTCTTGTCCTACAGGTGATGCTGTGGGAGATTTTAGTGTTTGGTTTTACAGTAATTCTTATAGCACTGGATTTAATAGACCTGGCGTCAGACAGATGTGCTCTTACATGGCAGATCTTCTATTTTCTGCTTTGCCCTAAAGTTTGCAGAGCAAACAGACTTTTAACAAAGTATTAAAGAAAAGTCTGGCCCCAGCATCCTCCAGCTGCCCTGCTGATTGATCGGGACAGGAGAGCACAGGGTGCAGCCCCACTACTGAGCAGAAAGATGATCCCTGCCTCTTCTGAAGCTTGCGATGTAAATCCGACTCTATTTGACCAAGGCAGAGCCCAGGAGGGCAGCGCTAGGATTCACAATTCCATATAAAATTAATTAATTAGAGTAATTCTAAATGATGCGCATTAAGATCCTTTAAGAACCACAACTCAAATCATACTTCTTTTTTCCTTTTAACTCTAGATATAAATCTTCATGGGTTGAAATAACATTTTTAAGAAGAACTATCAGGATCTTATATAATCAGCTTGTCCTGATTTCCAAGAAAGCTCATGGTTTTGCTCATGCAAGTGAAGTAATTTAATAAGTGCTTTAAAATCCTTTTCCTTATGTGGGAGGGCATCTTAAACTTAGGGCTTTTTTTTTCCCCTACTTCTTATGGCATTTTTAATGAAGCATTAATATATGCAGAACATCCCACCAACCCTCCTTCCATAGCTCTCTTTTACAAACAACATTTGTAATGTATACCATAGCTTGTCTTTTAAAATAAAAACAGATTGCTGAACAGGTTTTATGTCCTTTATTAGACTAGAAGATGCTGAATTTAGGGCATTATTTAGTCTAATCCCTTCATGAGTATGTTTTGTGTATTACATAAACAGGGTTTCTACCATCTTAAACAACAATAATATAACTATATATTACATCTTTTTGCATGACAACAGCTGTGATCTCCTCTGTGCTGGAGACTTGATGATACTGCTTTCACCCATAGCGCTGTTTGTTCTTCCACAACTACTTTGGCACTGGTGTTTTTACAGTGTCCTCAACAGGAGTGAGCCTGCCTTTTTAAAGACAAGATTTTATTTGTAAACTGGTGCATCTGAATTGAGTCCTGTACTGCCAGCATAGTTACAAAAGCTCATTTGAGCTAGGACTGCTAAAGTTTACCAAAATGTCATGGTAAATCCTGCATTTCAAATGTTAACAAAGCCTCTGAACTAATTTATCTCCCCAAATTAGAGTCAGGTAGGCTTCCCAGCAGCTCCAGTGATGTTCCATTTTGCCCGGCTCAGGCAGCCTGCACTGAAGTCTGGCTGCATGCAGCAGCAGCCATCTTACTTTGCCACAAGCAACTTCCTGCACTGTCCATATTTTTGTGTGCTGCAGTCCCAAAGTCCCACCTTGAAGACTTGTTGACTGTCTTCAGCAAAACAAAATTCCCATCCCAAATGAACTTCTGGAACCATGTCTACTCTATGACCATTGGTGCTTTCAGTTACCTCTTCCAGTCCATTCCTCCCTCTCACTCTGGAGCAACCTCACCATTATTCTCTGGACTCCAAACAACCTTTCTCCCTGGATTCGTGATTTGTGCCGTTTTACTACCTGGACCTTTCCTTACTAGGAATGTTGTTCCTAACAGGGTGGACAGACTTCCTGGCCTGCCACCGTGGTGTCATTCCCACAGGCAGCAATGCAAAAGTGTTTCCTGAGCTTGACCATGATTCCCTTGTCAGCTGGTAGGGTGTGGAGCTCCAGGTGACTGTGGCTGCCTCTTCACTCCCAGCCTTTAGCAGCTGCAGCAGCTTTTCGTCCTCCCCTTGGCTGCTTTCCTACTCCTGCCCGTGTGGGAGCAGGCTCCTGGCCTTCCCTGGGTGGGAGCAGGGTGTTCTCTAGGCCAGTTTGCTTTACCAGAAGCACTGTTCTTGCAGTGTTTCAGGTGAAGTTACTGATTATGAATGGCTTTTTAACATTCAGCTTCAGAGTGTTTAAATACTTCTACTGGGGATGCAAGTGTGGGATGCAGGAAAATAGTGAATGCAGATGGAGTATTCAGAAAGATTTTGTTTTCATTGTTCAGTGTAAAGCTGTACAAGGTCTGTTTTAGAAAAATGCCTGAGAATTCACCTTACAGTATTGGCATTACTGGTTGTCTTTGGAGTGGGTAAGAGAGCTAAGATGCTCTCAGGTTGGTCATATTGGTGAAGTTTGACTCCATCTTTTTGAAACAATGCAAGCAAAGCCACAGTAAAAGAGCAAGTGCAGCAGGAGGGACCTGCAAAACTCCTTTTAGCTGCCACTGATGGAGTTGGTTTTGCCAGTTAAATCAGATTCTTGTGGGGCAGGAGAGAAGGAAAAAAGATAAAAGCTGCTAGAAGGCGTGACAGTGGGACTGTAATACTGGTGTATGGCACTTAGCACAGCCTAAATCTCATTCCATCTTGTTTGATCTGATGGGAATAACAGTCTGGCAAAGGATTATCAAGGGCTCACATTGAGTGGTTTTGGGTGCTGCTTTTAGGGTAAAGCTTCTCCCTTTCATCTATCTGGTTATCTCTGTAATCTTTTTCAAGGGTTTTTTCAAAACAAGGAGATAAGTCAGTTAAGGGATAGCAGTGTTACCATCTGGATAATGATGCCAACCCACAACTTCACCAAGAGGTGTTAGAGCTTTCTAAGTTAAGCAGGTCAATATGGTTTTTTTCTATTTTCAGCTTTTGATGACTTCAGAAAACTATTTGAGCCCAACAAACTTTGAGGAGTGTATAGAACGGAAAAGACAGGGCCACTGCTGAGTGGAAGGGGAGAGATTTAGCAAGATGAATGACAGTTACAGTAAGAAAATTGTCACAGGAGTTTCTCAACTGTCTTTTTAATACAAGGGACTATTCTTTGTAGCAGGTAACTAACATTCCACATGTCTAACAATTACTGCTGACCAGAGTACTTGAGTGCTGACCTGACTGGAAATGTGAGACACTTCTGACTCTTCTGAAGCATCTCCCCTCATCAGGATGGCATCCTTGATGTCATCCTTGAGCTTTCCCTGCCTGAATCTCCCACCTGCTGCTCAGTCTGCTCATCACATGCTGGCCCCTCATTGCTACAAGAGGCCAGTATATCTAAAAAGCACAATATCCTGTTGTCCTATTCCCTCAGTCTCACTTTTTCTCTCTAAATCTTGGGATTTAAAATAAACCTGTGGATGTGCCTAATCTCTCTGCAGTTCATGATGCTGATGGCCTTTGCTGGGAGTGAAGTGAGGTGCACTCAAAGCACTTTGTGGCCGCAGCAAGCAGTTTTTTAGTTGCCTCTTTCCCTGGAGACCCTGTGCTGCTCCCCAGGGACCATTGGGAAGGAGCAGGCTGAAGGTTTTCAGGGAGCTGACCAGGTGCAAAAGGTCAGCCTTACTTTAGCTAGATAAAATAAATACTCTTTCCCTACCTTTCTGCCTGTAACAAGGGATTGCTTCTCTGTTACTGTTTGTTGCTGTATAAAAAATTCAAAGTGACTCCTCACAGTGTATTGGTACCTGTTGTGGACCCCTCAGCAGTAGCTCCACAAGTAAGTTGTTATCAAAATTGAAGAGCTCTCAAGTGCACCAAGGCCAACATGAGGAACTGTTCCTGTGCTCAGTAACTTTATTCTTCTGAAGCCTCTCAACTCTCCAGCAATCCAGTCCATCCTTCTTTTGTGTCCCCCCAGTCTCAGACAATATGCCCTGGGCTTCAGCAGAGAGGGACTGTGAAGTCTGGATGCTGCATAGGGACATCAGGAGCTGTGGTGGGAATCACTTCGTGCCTGTGCTGTTTCATTCCCATCCTGTGCTCAGAAGTGAAGCTGCCTCGGGTTCTTTGGTTGCACAATTGCACGCTTCACTCTCTCCCTGTCAAACTTCATTAGCAGGGACTGCACGTGGGGCCAGCCAGCTCCTCCTGGTGCACGCTGGCAGCGAGGCCGACGGATCTGCGCCGGCGTTGCTGGGCATAGGAAGTGCTGGCAGGAGCAGGAGCAGCCCCAGGACCAGCTCGTGGGGCTGGGCTGTCATTGCTGTCAGTGGCTTCTCGGAACCCAGAGCTCAGACTCATCTCTCCAGCGAACTGAGCACAGGCTCTTGGCCTCAGGAGCATCTTCCTCTTGCTGATAAATGAACTTTGCTGGAAATTCCCAGTGACACTCTGACACGGATGGGTTCGAGTCACTGAGGAAGGGCCAAGCCCTTGCTGCTGTAGCAGCAGCTTTACTCACAGGCACCCAAGTGTATTGTGACCCTGCATCTTCCTACCATCTCTTCTGGTTTGTCAGGTTTGGTGGGCTCATCTGAGGCTTCCTGGAGCTGCAGCATCACAGGGATCTTGGCTGCTCCTGTCTTACCATCTTACTCCAGGAGGAGCCTGTGTGTGTGAAATGTGGGCTGAATCTCACTCCTCAGTACTTTTGCTTTCCTTAAGCCTTGCTTGATTCACTGCCTACTGCCTATCGCTGCCAGCTGCCAGCAGGCACATATCAGGGAGCAGCGCTGCCTTAGGTCCATGAACTCTTTGTGCAGGAACGCAGGGTTCCACCAAAGGCTTGTTTGTTGGAAGGAGCAGCAAACATAAATGCAGCTCTGCCTCCACAGCCCACCATCCCACAGCAGTGGGTGTGTATTTATAGGCACCACACTGCGGTTGCTCTGTGTTACCATCTCCCTTGACCCCTGTGCCCCCCACCCCCTTCACCAGATGTGCACGACATCTGCCTTCTCCCGGTGGGACTGGGAATGTTCCTGCCATGTTACTAGAAGCCAGCGGGCTCCCTCACTGTCAGAGCAGCTGTGCTGGTGCATCCTGCACTTCCAGAAAGGAACGCGGCAGACAAAACCCAGGACCCCTCCCTGCCCAGTGACTGCATTAGGAGCAGGACCCGCTGCCCTTAGGCTGGTGCTGGGCTGTGGTGACTGTATTAGAAGAGGAACGGCCAGGTACCAGAAGCTGTATTAGTCTCCACTTGAAATGGGGTCTGTTGTTTGTGCATTTCCTTAAATGTAACAGTTTTGCTGTAAATAGCACAAATATAAACGAGTTTTAGAAGGAAACTCCAAGATGATTGTATCAGTTACATGAAGAAATAGAAGCAGAAAAGGGGAAGAAAATTAAACTCAAAGCTATATTTAAGTGTGACAACACTAGCTTGGCCTACTTAATGAATTAGTAAGTCGGAGTCTCAACAGATGAGCACTTACAGTGTTTGTTTTACAAATATGCTGTCACTCAACAACACTGTGTACTAGAATGTTGGCTAAAAGGTGACCCTGTGTTGTAAAGCAAGTTAAATTACGTACAGACAAGTACGTCACCACAGTTGCCCCTTTTAGCTTTGCCATGTTTTATTTGTGCAGTTCACACACGATGACTCTATGTGTGACATCCTGTGACAATGTGTGAGAGAGCCAGGCCGTGCCTTGCCCAAGCCCTGTCTGTGCATTTCCGAGGACGGCGGGAGTTCAAAAGGCTGTGCCAGGAATCACCTCTGGGCATGGCGGGTGTTCACCAGTGCCCCAGTTTTCATGCTGGAAGTTGCACTCTCAGCGTCTGCAGCAGCTGGAGATTATTCTCTCCCTTTCTAAAGGTTACCAGTGCAGCACTGAGCCCGAGTCTGTGCGTCAGAGCTGTCATTTCAAGCCATCTGCAACATGCTGCTGCTTATTTAAATGTTAACTTGTTTGCTCCTCAAAACATGCAAGAAAGGAGAGAAAGATCATGAAACAATTATGCAGAGCTTTGCAAGGCCTTCCTTGCTCACTTCCTTCCACAGACAAGTAGGACCATCTGAGGAAAATTTTGCAGGAGGGAAGAAGGCAATTAATTTCAGTTGCAGATCCTGACTTTACAGTACTTAATTGCTTTAGCTACTTTACTTTTTTTTTTTTTTAGTGGTGCACTGGAAGCTTATGTTCAATCAGTGAGAACAAGAGAGGGAAAGGAGTTTGCACCAGTCTATCCCATAATGGTTCAGCTGCTGCAGAAAGCCATGTCAACCCTTCAGTGAACACAGCTGGACAACACTCTCACACCAGGGAGTGGATGGTAACAGAGCTGGGGGCTTTGGTGCCACATCTGTATTTACTGTTCATGTAAATTATCCCCAAGTATATCAGCTTTACAATGAAACGTTTTCCTACTTCATGTCTGAAACTTCTGTCTTCTTGCTTTATGTTCACATTACAGGAACTTAGTTATACAGAAATATTGTAAGGAAATTGTACAACTTTATGTGCTGTAAGTCTACATCTAATTGAAACATTCTTAAGCATTCCTTTGGAATTTAGAGAAGTATAAAATTAGAACTCAAATATTACAGTGTAATTGCTGAATATCTCAAATAAGGAAGCAGCTCTTTTCCTACAAGTATGGTATTAAACAGTTGAATACATTTTAGCCATATTCAGAAAACTGTACTTTTGAAACATTTGAATCATCCGTTTCCATCTAAAAATCACTAATTTTAACACAAGGAAAAATATTTATAACTAACCTAAATGATTCTTTATTGCACTGCTATTTGCTTAGAAATAATTTATATTGATTTCAACTCTTTTTGCTTAAATTGTAATAAAGATCATTGACTATCAAATCCTGAAAACAGTATTTGAAATTCTTCACTAGCTTCCTAATGACAAAGCATTAAAATGTACTTTGGATGGGTTCGTGTAAAGACTTCCATGAAGAACGTGTTCATTGCTGCAGGGTTGACTTCATGATTAGTCTCTTCATTTTATAAAATACACAACACCAAATTTTATTGAATTTATTTGAAATAATATACAAGAATATAGTGTGCAAAAATCTTAGGGGCAACATCATGTAGACGTGTCATGAACTGAAATTTACAGTTGTGATTCTTAAAAAAAAACAACACACAGCTGTTTAGTACAGGAAAAGCCATGACTGTAAATGTTCACAGCAGAAGCAATTGTAATCCTAACGCAGCTGCTCTAATTTTAGACAGTTGGAGAAGAAAAAAAGTAAAGTGCAAGTGTTGCACATATAGTTAAGTGCAAAGTTTGCCCCCACCATAAAGATGTCTTATGGCAAAATAAAATATTGTAGAATATGTGGCAAAGACAAAACACAGAGTTATAACTATGATGGTGATGATATCAACAGCACCACTTTTCTTGAGATAACGCTATTTATTCATTTCATCCTGTCCTGGGCCATTGTTTCCACCACGAAATGACAGCTCTCAGTAGTGCCAGCTGATGCAAAAATATCACCCTTGTGGATACAAGTTTTCTAAGTGGCATCCCATGCAGCAGCTCCCTTTCTGCATCACACCAGGCTTTCCATTCCCACGTGTTCTGGTAACTTGCTGGCAGCAGGGCAGGCTGGGAAGCTGGAAGCTGATAATACACTTTGCCATTTCAGAAAATCCCAGGCCCCAGAATCGCAATTAATAATACAGTTGTGCAATACATATTAATCAGCAATAAGAATCAATGTATATAAACAGCTGTTACATATTTTAAAATTCCCCTTTTTGTACATTTTCTTTTAAAAATAAACATTTATACATATCTCCTTCTCCTCTTTCTAAAGTACTTTAGCACCACAGGATATCCATTTTCAAGCCTATATTACCTGATACATAATGAAGTTTGGAAGAAAAATAAGGCAATTTGGTTTAAAATGCTGATAGTTTTTAGCTTACTTAATGTTCTATTGTAAAAAGCAAATCTGCACTCAGATCATTTCCATGATGGTGCCAGTATTTTATGGTCACACGTAGTCACAACAAATAGTAAGACCTTGATCTTGCATCTTCTTGCCATCAAGCAACAGCCATTTTGTAAATACAGAGTTAACAGGAAAATTCTGGCTTAATGCTGCTGTGAGCCCTGAGAAAAGAGAAGAGAAAACCAGGTTAGCAACTACCAAGCAAAGGGGCAGCAAACACTTGTTTTGAAAGGCACAAGTATTTCTAATGATTGGTCAGTTACTCACAAGAAAACAAAAAGGCCAAACCAGACAGTTTTATTCCCTGATCATCAAAAGACCATCACGACTTCTCTGTCACAGCCTGGAGCCCACTGTCATTACTAAGGTTACCACACTGCTAACAGTTCAGTTCACTGAACTAGAACAATTATAAAGGGTATTTCCTGCTGTAACACTGAGGTAACAGGTTCTACAGATCCTGTTCTCTTGGCCTGAAGACTGTAGGGACAAGGAAAATACCACTACAAGGCAGTTACTGAGGCCAACCCATCACTACACAGCGACACACAAATGCCTCTGAGTTGCTTGAAACTCACAGGTGAGCCTGTGATCTCACCATCCAAAGCCCAAAACTGCAGTAGTGTAAGAGCAGAATAAATAAATAATATTATTTTAACTAAATCCACAAGGTAATCTAACAGAAGCTGTCACTGTTGATTAAAATAGAATGCAGCGAACAGAAAAACAGCTTGTTCCTAGCAGCTGGGATTTGGTGGAACCTTCTGCAACAAGGGACTGGAAACTGCACAAAGTATGTGCAGCAAAAAGAATCAACCCAGTGTTGGAGCATTTCCTACTCAGTCTTAAGGCAACACTTGCATATGCTCTTGAGAAAGAAGCCTCATTTACACATCAAAGGAAAGGGGGTAACTTGAGGATGAAATCTTACACCACATGGATGGATGGTTTCACCAGCCATGTAGATGAAGTCCACACCACACTTCAAGCTCCTACCCAGGCATAAAATGGAAGAACTTGGCAAGCACTCTGTGCACCTCAGTGAATGTTTCCTTCCAATCTACTCTTCTAGTTGAACAAGCAGAATCTCCTTTTTTTGATGTTTCCTTTACCTGATGTTTCAGCTTGAAAGCCCTTCTCTTTCTTAATACATCCACCACCTACTAATACATTTCTGCAGACTCTTAGATTGATGGCTTTCTACAAAGTAGAAAACACCTTATTTCCCTACAGAAGTAGTGTTATCTACTGTATTTATTTTACAACTGAATAGAGTAATAAATAAAAGGGATTCACAGGGAAAAATTATTTTCCTCCCTCAATATCTTCATATATGCTGATATAAATTATCAGTAAGAAAAATAGAAAAATGTGTCAAGAAGAAGCTTTTACAGAAGAAAAAAAGTTCAGGTACAACCTTATGAACTCACTTCAAAGCAAGAGACCATGTGCCCTTCCTTTGCATTTCACAAGCACACTAACTTTTAGTACAACAGAACTCACAGAACTCTCATAAAATATTCAGACAGACCCTCTCCTGATCCGTTTCCTGCCAAACTGCCAAGAGCAGCTTACACAACACAGGGGAGTAAATGAAGGTTTTGGCTACTAAGAAAGTGGCTTATTCTGAACAAAACGCACTGTAGCCACCCATCTGAACACATGTAAGTGCATGATGAAAAACACTGCTTCACAAACATACAGAATTTGTTCGTTTTCTTTTCCAACAGTCAGGATTTAAACGCTTCTGCTCCTCTGCCAAGGCCTTGGCTTCTAGTGTGTACATCCTTCTTTCCTCATTTTTCATTTTCTTCCACCTGTCGCCAAGTATCACACTTATGGCTCTGCAAGATAAATGTTTACAGTACAGTCAGGACAGTGCTAAGAAATACCGTGATTTTTTTGGTTGTTTTTTATCTGAAGATAAAGACTTCAGACTTTAAAGAAGATGTGAGTTAAATGTGGAAATAACACGCAAGGAAGAAATCAACTGTATCTTAAAATTTTAATAATCATGTTTGTGATTATCTTCTCATAGTTCTTTTAATTGTTAAACAGCTGAGACTTCTGTGTTAGCTGAGCATGGGTCAATGCACATTTTAACATTGCAAAGGGTGTACATTTGAATATGCAGCAACTGGCATAAACCAGCAAAATAGAGATGTTAAAAAAACCACCACCAAATGGTAACTCACATTTGTTTTGCTCTACTTTCATACTAGAAGATCATATGACAGATTTGCTGAAAATATGTTCTCTAATAATTAGAGCAATGAACTGAATATGACCTCAGCCAAATATTTGATTAACTGCAAGTCCACATGTCTATTTAATCAATATCCGTAGCTTCCTCCACCTTTAATCCACCCTGGCTGGAACATACTGTTAAGTTCCCATTCCTGTGAAAGGCAACCATTTTTTCTAACACATCTTTCACCATTTCCAGAAGCTGAATTAATTCCTTTCCTTATAAACTCTGGGTCTTTTTACAACATTTCCCTGTACTATCCTGCCATATTGCTTAACTGCACTCCCAAATGTTGAATCAATATCCCATTAAAGCTTTAACTCTTTTAGCTGAATGAAAATCTCTAAACAACAGCTCTTATCAATGACTATTAAAGCTACCAAGTAGTTTGTACACTTTGGCTTCAGATTACAGCAATGAGAGTTCTGTGACTGGCTCTAAGAAAAAAGTGGACATAACTAAGTCCTTTTCTTTCTCCTATTACTAAGTTCCTTGATGGCAGCAAAGATATTCAAACTGAATCAAGACAAGTAGAGTGTCATCTGCCATTTCCGTAGTATGGCACACGGAGCAATCCTGAAGGCTGTTCTGCACCACAGCAAAAAAATGGATTTGAATCCTGCAAGGCCGTGTGGTGCTGCTCAGGTTTCCACGAGCTGCAGAGCACTCCGGGACCACGTCCCAAAGTGCCTGGACAGCCCTTGAGCCTGTGCTGCCATGTGCTCTGGTGACTCTTCAGAGCAAACTCCTCCAGGGGACACCACATCCCATCGCCATCCAACCCACTGGCACAGCCTCTTTGGCAACTGAATTTCTGGTTTTCTATCCAGACTGAGAACCAGTATCTTTGGTCTGTCATCAGAAGCAAACACACCCAGTTTAAATAGCAGATTTTTCATCTTCTGACAGTATCCAGAGGCATATCAACAGAAACCTGTCTGCTCTGGGTCACCAGCTTTTGCCATATCACTCACACCCTCAGAAAGAAACACAGTGACCCAGAGAGAGCAGGTCTGCTGTAAAAGCCATTGCCTTTCCAAATAAAAATGCGCCAGGAAATCTTTTTATTTCAAAACAAAAATATGATTTCCCTCATTTCTAGAAGGTCCACTACTCAAATTAAAGAACTTCTGAACACACAGCCAAGTCCAACTATGGTTACAATGTTACAGTGAAGACTGTCTAGAAAATAAACAAGTGCAGCCCTAACACCAGGCTTTCAAACAGTCTTGCAGCCCACAGTAGTTTTAACTATCATGTGACTCTTGACTTGTGCTTTGAAAGTTTACAAGCTCACTGTCTTGCTGACATGCCTTGAGCTGCTTTGTCTCAGAACAGACCATTTAACTCAGAATATCTCAAGTTCTATCCTTTCTTACTCCTGTAAGGAAATAACTGCAGCAAACCTAAGAACTCCACTGTACAGAAGTGGCTACTGTGTCATAAGACCTACACATTAATCTGAAAATGACACTAACTTACATTTAAAAAACATGAGAGTTGCCTCCCAACAGCTAAATTAATGAATGCCACAGCAACACTGGAGTGACAGTAGCTGAATGCCTGCATCAATTACCACTGATGCCATTTCTGCCATCCTGTGTTTTATGGATGCCACAAAACTGCACCCAAATGCACTGCCCTCCAAGCACTACAGTGAGCAGTGCACTTTGAACCATACTTGTAACTTTGTCATCACTTCCCTTCAAGGTAAACCTGCTCACTGAAATATTCAATTCATTTTCACATCCATGCAGCCGCAGCTCCAGTTCACTGCATCCATCTGAAATCAGCATTTTCAATTAAATATATAACCATCATAAACCTTCCTGGCTGACATTCTGTTCCATTCCTCACTGATAGTTGCAATGAATGTGAAGGCAGCAGATGTGCTTCACTGAACTTACTATAAACATTACAGAACATCATTGTCAGGACACACAAGACTGGCTGAGATTTGTCTGGCAGGATTTTATATCCCAGCACCAGTTACAGTCTCCTTATTAGAACATTATAAAATAGTAAAAACCCTTTCAAAGCCCTGCCAACTTTAATTTTTACCAGATTTAGTTCTAGAATTTTTATGTCACAATGCCATGTTTACAGTAACAGTTTTTATAAAATAACAAACATTAAAAAAATCTAAGATCAGTCCAGGTTCATGCGTTTTAGTTTCTATTTACACAGGCACAATTAGCACCAGATATTACTTAAAACATAGGTAATGGAAATATTTATAAATAATTAGAAGCAAACATGCTAGAGATTAAGAACAAAAGAACTAACTAACAAAGACCTGTTCCCCAAACACAGTCATACAACTCTTCCTGCAAGTTTCAGCAGATTGCTGAATGCCTTTAGGGCAAGCAAAATTTGGCAATGTGTTGTCTGGATTATGATCTTTGAGATATCCTAACTATCAATACTCCATTCTTCAACAGGATATACAGACTGGAAATAAATGCTTGTAACTTCATGACCAATTTGCAATAATATGTCAAGACTTAATTAGAAGAACCAGAAACTCCCTTTTTTCCATTACAGCACACGAACAGAGCACCTCATCACTGTAAGCAAAGGCTGTTCTGTATTTGTGCCTCTCCGGTGCACACATATACATGTATCAGTTGCTTTACCCAAATGTTTTCTCAGAAGGTAAGATTGCCAAAAATGTCTTGTATCAAGTTCACTGAGTACTGTAAATATTCACAGTCCACTCATAAATTACTCTTTACGTTAACATCTTTCAAAACTTGTTCTTAAAACAAAACATAC
The DNA here is from genome assembly GCA_013398055.1 of Ifrita kowaldi. Lineage (NCBI taxonomy): Eukaryota > Metazoa > Chordata > Aves > Passeriformes > Cinclosomatidae > Ifrita > Ifrita kowaldi. The sequence continues at coordinate 192,755 of VZRS01004581.1, forward strand.
ATTTTATTTCAAATGCTAAATTTAAGCTACTTAAATCTAAAGGTAGGACACAGATATTCTTCTAACTCACCAGTAATATCAAAACTACAGTTTGTATCATTACCTGTTGTCTTTCCCTGGATACATCTGAGTGTATTCAACTCTGTATTTTTTGGCAAAAAGCATGAAGGCATTCATTGGTCTTTTGCACTTGTTTGGAGAAGTGGCACTCACAGTACTTGCAGTCCCTGAGCTGTGGCTTTTGCCAGCTTTGCTGTACAAAGGATTGGAGGAAAGATGTGACGATGCAGCAGAGGCACAGTTTTTACTACTGCATTCTGATCTCTCGGCATCTTGATTGTTTGATCCCCCACAGGACAGCGAAGCGCGACGCTGGCGAGCCATGCTGCTGAGCACATACACTGCAGAGGAGTCCAGCGGGGTAAAATCGTAACTGCAAGGAAAAGACAGATCATAAAGCCATCGAGTAATTGTCATGTAAAATCCCTAAATATCTGTTCATTCTTCAATTGTACTACATTTCTAGTATTTTAGTCTCTTTTGTGTGACATAATGATTTGTGCTTGATGTGGATGTCAGTGTGAAAAACAAACTACACCAAGACTCTGGCAGGTAAGTTAATATTTTCTTTAATGTGATGGAGACTGCAACTTTACATATTCTGCTGTGTACTTTCCTCAGCTATGTATCAGTTAACTATAAAATGTCTTCAAACTTCATCCTCTTTTTAAACACACTTCTTTCTTTCTGCTTCTGTCCTTACCATAAATCAAACCCGATCAGTGAATCCCAAGTACAGAAAGGGAAGAATAAGCAGTGAGTTCACTTGCAAATATATATTAAGGGCAAATATGAAACTACTATAGTAAAGTAAATTATATTATCTTCACTACTGTACAAATAACTTCTCTAGGCAGTTGAATACATGCTATTTTACACAGAAACCTTCCAGTGAGGTTAAAACCCTGCTCAGAGCCCCGTGATGTCGCACTATTTGATGAAGTGCTGACAAACGCCTGCCCTCTAGTGACAAAACCGCGACATTTCTCCTCAAGGTATTTAAACTCAGGTGATTTGTTTCCGTAAAATTCAGACCTCCAGATACGACAAACTCTTGCAATTTTTAGCTGACCATCAACTACAATTAACCGCTAATCACTAAAGAAGCAGTTTAACTGCACAGACTATCTGTTACCATCTCCGGGTGGGAACCACAGGCTATGCTGTTTTTAGCATGCTGTATGGGGAAAACAATCTTGGAAAGGGGCTGCTCAATCATAAATCTAAACCACTAAGTTACCACCAGAAGATAAACATGAAATGTATACATGCTTAAGGCTCCTCTTACCCACTGCTCAATGTGGCTATAGTTGCATGATTTATGGCCAAAATAAGGGTTTTGAAGAGCTTTTTCACGAACACCAAGTAGAACTACTAGCAAGGAAATGCTGCATGTGGCAGTCCAGCCCCCATCTGCAAAGGCAGCTCCTTTTTGGGACAGAACCACGCAGAATAGTGGAGCCTACGAGTGGCCTCCAACATCCCTCAGCAAAGTACAAGGCAGTGAAGAAGGGATAATGCTGACCATCTTGCAGGCTCTCACGAGATAAGGAGAAAGGACCTCTCTGTTCTGCAACAGGCCAGCACCCTTCCTATTCCTATCTCCTTCCCATAACACAGCAACAGGATTTTGTTTTTCATTCTTCTCTCCTGTTATCACAGCTGCAGCTGCTGCATGCTTCTTTCTCAGTCACTCCCTTCTGCCCACAGAAAGACAAGGAATTAGAAGTACAAGGTAGTATTCAGCTGGGCTGCAAATTAGGAAGGAGCCAGAAATCCAGATTTTTCAGTGAGATGTAGCTACAATGATTCTAAAAGCTCTCTACATATGCAGTTCACAATAGGAGTTAATAAAAAGAAAAAAAGCCCAGACAGCAAATGAGTGAAGCCAAGCAATGTGAACTCGCTCTATGCCAGACTGAAATCATACAGGAGCTCCCAGGGCTTGAACTGCAAACAGCATCTTAAATTCCTTTTTTTTCTATTGTAAAAACCAAAGCACAACTGATTAAAAATAGATGCTATAAAGGCACTAACATCATAGGAAAATATGGATTTTACTAAACCTTACAATCCCAAAATAGTGTGGAAAAATCTTTATTATTTCCTTACAGTCTTAGAGCAATTTATTTTAAACAGGACCTCTGAAGGTTATCTGCTTGAAGTTCCAGCTCAGGCAAACCCCAATGTTAATCAAACTCTGAAGTTAGGTAAATTTGATCTAATATAAAAGAAGCCCAAAAACCAGATTATACAAAGATAATAAGAACTAATTATGAACATACTGTATTCTAAAGCCATTGCACATGCATTTACCACTAAGAAACTACTCAGATAATTCAGACATAGTGTTGCATATGAAGCCTGAGGTAACAGCTAGCAGACACACTATTGTCACAAGTTAGTACTAGGTTTTTCAAACATAATCCATTTTACCTGGAGAATTTATAAAGACAATATATGTATTTTTACTGTTTTATCTAATCTGTCTTGAACTGCCCTAAAAAGAGGCTAAAAAGTTATTTCGCTCCAAGGCACTACTTTGCAATTTAGCAGAGCACATAATTACACAGCTTTCCTAGTATTATTCTTCCCTATCATTTGTCTCGTATTACCAAAACTATTGTCTATAATGCTTCAAATTCTTCTAGACTTAAGGTGCCTACTCATTAAATACAAGAACCACTGAGGCCACTTTATCCAAAAATTACCTTTTAAATGTATCAAAAACACCTGAATCATCAAAGTTAATGGCATCAGGGTGTCCAGGAGGTAGACACAGATCTCCAAGATGCATTTCACAGCATGGAATGCCATGCTGTACCACAGTCAAGCTTGGATAAAAAGATGACCAACCTGAAGTGGCAAAGAGTTAAATTAGACAAACGGCCAGACAATCTCTCCAGTTCTTCACTGGAGTAATCCTGTATCTCGAAATTACATAATTTTATAAAATGTTCTGATGTAGTTTCTTTCACCCAAAAGAAAAATCAGAAACACTTACTTAGGGAATTCTTACTGCAAACGGTTTATTTTTATTTCAAATAAAATCTCATTCCAGCAAAAAAGGAATCAAAACCTGGAAACTTTTACCATCAGAAGTCCATGTTTAGCAAGTGAGAAAAGCCTCCCTTATTTGCAGTTTTCCTTTCTCCCCCACCCCGTTCTTTCTGCTTTCCTGAGCTCCATTGATATACTCAATCAAACCTTTCCTTAAGAGATAGGCAATTTATGGCTTTCCATTTTTTTGTTTGTTCACATTCTGCATTTCTTTACAAAGACAGTAATTTCTACACCACAACTTTTATCACTTTCTTGAACAGTATGGGATGCTAACAAAATCTGCAATCACCTTGTGAGAATATTTTAATATACAACCAAGTGTACTTGAGGTATTTCATACCTTTATTTTTAACATAAAATGGATGATCGAGTCTGCATTCTACGGTAAGCAAGCCATCCTCCACTGTGCCAGGATCAAAAGTCAGTTTCAGCACTGACTCACCACAGGAAATGCTTTCTTCATGAGAAATCAACTTCAAACCATTGGAACCATAGTCCTGTTAACACACATACAGTTCAAAAAATTTCCCCCAAGAAAAGCATATATCTGTGTGTACTATAAGTGTATACTCATCATCATACATCATATTAAAAAATAACAATATTCTAATTGGCATTTCTATCTTGCTAGAAATTAATAAAGATGATACAACATTCAAAACATACAGAAATTAATTCAGTTCAAGTGCTTTACAATGAGATACTCAAACCACACAGTGATCTGCTCTAAACAACATTAATGTCAATCTGTTTTCCTGAGACTAATTACAGGCACACGGGTAACGTAAGAAACTAAGTATTTGCTACAAGTATTGCAGTGAATTTATTAGAACAAATGGCTACCTTGTAAGGACTGACTGGGAGATTTTCCTCTTTTCCACAGCTTTCAGATCTTGCAAACTCTTCAACATCCTGCCATTCTTTATTGCGTCCCTTGTGAAAGCACAAACGAGAGCCTAACAGATTTTTTCAAGGAAAAAAGAACATTAGTGTTAGGTAAAAGAAGTCTGTGCTACAAGAAAAAAAAAAAAAAGACAAGACAAATACTTATTTCATTATACATGTTATTTTACCTTTTAGGAAACAATGCCAGACAGTTGAGGGCCAGGAATGGCACCATCCTAAATCATCATCATCTGAAAGTGATGACATGCAGAAAATGCCAGATTCTGATTCACTATTTGCCTATTAAAAAAAAGCAAAACGGTGTTGGTATTTTACTGCAGAGTATTTTAGGGCTGGTCTTACACATCTTAAGACAGTCTCTAATTTGCATTTGTGGCATCATTTTGCCTTAAATACTAACAGGAATGTAACATGAAGACAAAGATTAAAGGAATGCAGTAAATGTGAATGGAGCATTTTCATCTCCTTTTCTGCGATGCAGCCTGACATTTTTGAGTTTCATTCTCTGAGACTCATTTCACCCCTACGGATTATCTTATGCTCATGTGTAAGCATTTTACACCTCATCATTCCTTGGTCATCTACAGAATCACTCAAAGCACAATACTCTATGGTCCAATTACTGGAAAGCTGTAGAAAATCACTGGAGAAAATTCAGTGTTGTTAACAGACAAATTTCAGATACAAATTAATATAAGGGAAAAGGAGACACTGGACTGACAGGTTTTGTGCATCTAAAAGGAGAGGGATCTGTATTTCCTTCTGAGGCATCAAACAAGTTAACATAGTTTTTTAAAGCTTGCCATAGAAGGAATTACAATAGAAGCAGAGTTTTCTTATAAAGTGATCTCGTCACAAAAAATATGAAGTAGCACTACAAGCCTACCCTGTGCGATAAAAAGGAAAACTAACAGAAAATCTAGCTTAAATAGCAATAGTATTAACACTACACATTTTTCTTTTTTAAACTGGTTTCCCTTTTCAAAAAACTTAACCCATTACTCATACATGTTGATTTTAAAATGTTTCAGAACAACTCACCCTTTCATGTCTGACTGGTGTTTCATCCACATCATTCTTGGAGAAGTTAGGATCATTGTTTGAAGATCCTGGTGGAGGACGTGCATAGGAATGTAAACTTTTGCTTGTTGCTATTATGCGAACAGGAGATGATCTGCAACAGAAACATGTATTTTAAAATATCTCAGATTAAGACAACATGAGACTTTGCTGCCATTACTCTAAAATGCTTTTATTGCAAATATTTCCATTTGCATGAGCTGAACACCAAATAAACCTCCCACACACCAATATTCCAAAGGGATGATTAAAGGGTGCAAGCTCAGGCAAAGAGAACATTTAGCATAACTCCTGCATAGGTTCTATATAGCACCCAAATGACAACAGCACTTCCACAGTGGCATCTCCTTATCACAATGCTGAAGTGCTGAAGTTTTTACACAGATCTTGAAGCAAATACCTGCTCTTAAGAGAATGTAAAGACATCTGCTCTGTCCAAATGATTAAATCTCAACTCCATGACTATTAACAGTATTGCATTGAGTTTTCTGATTATAAACCCAAGAAAAGCTGTACAATAAAATGTGAAGCCTAGAAGTTTCCAAGATCCCACACTTGCTGCTCTCAACCTTACAGAATTTACAGATCACAAACATGAGACAGTTATCACTAAAATACACATTGCATTAGATTTCCAACTAGCTGTTTAAAAAAAATCTGAAGTCTGTGCATTAGAAAGCATTAATTTAATGTAATTAATTTAATTTAATGTAACAAACTCTCTTAATTTTTATCTGCTGCTTCTCATGAGGTAAATGTCTATAATTTCTGAGCCTGCTGTGGACAGGCAATGTCCTTAGATCATCCTATGTCATTCACGGCTGGAAACCAAGCAGCTTTTGCACCAGGCTATGGGATGAGTTCTGTGCATGCTTTCACAGAACAAGTAAGAAGACCAAAAAACAAGGCTCCAGTTCAAAGTCAGAGGGTGTAAAGAGTGAAGGAAATGTTTCTGGAGACAGTATTGTAATCTCTATAGTTCAAAATTGAAATGAGTGTCAGTACCTGTTATAAAAGGCGCACTGCATCAAAGGACTCTGAGGACTTGTGGCTATATTTGCTAATTCTGTCAACCAGTTCACCCCATTCTCACAAGAATAAGCATTTTCTGGATTGCTGTTTGAGGTATGTTGGCTCCATGAAGGCCTTGAACATTCCTGATGTGAAACATCAGCACCAAGCTGAAAAAGTGCAGGTGGGGTAGAATCTGTCTGCACAGCCTGTAATTCAGGAAGATCATCTACAAAGAAATGCACAAATTACCATAATTATTCTCAATTCTAGCTGACACCAAATCTTACAAGTTAAAATAAAAAAGGAACCACAATAAAGTAATTTTATTTTCTCACATCACAACTACCAACATTTCACAATGGCCTATTCATAAAAATGGCCACAGAAATAGTAACATCTCTAGTCGATTATATATTCACACAAGAAATTTAAGAAAAAATTAGGTAACTAGGCAAAAATGTAGTTCTGATTTTAAAGTTTTTATTAGATTGACCATTTTACACAGAACTATACTGCAGAATTATTCAAAAACAACACGCTTCACTAAAATACTAAAACATTCCACAAAAGGCAACTAAACTAATCTGTCTTTGAAGGCGTGACACTAAAAAAATTCAACATCAGACCACGTTCAAGGTAAAAGGTTTCCACCAGGGAACTGGAGTTAAATAACTCAGATTAAATAAACCATGAAAGCTGTGTATACAGCCTGGCAGGGTGAATTCCTATCAATAATATATACCTTTCATATTCCATATAGAATAGCAGAAAAGAGCCCAGCTTGTTAAGAGAAGTCTGTGCTATATGTTGTCATGTAACTAAGTGTGAATGTTCTTAATCACTCCATACCTTCAATTAAATGTGTTAATATCTGACTGATTATATCAATACTTTCTAAAGTATATGCTGTTTTTCTCCAATACCTAAGGACTGACACTCCTCTATCCCAGAATCTTTCTTTGCAGCAGATCTAAAGCAACATAATTTCCCTTTAGGAGGAGCTCTTGAGCTTTCTGTTTGTTTTTCTTATGCCAAAAAAACCCCATTCCTCTGGGGATTAGAAGCAGAAATTTGTGGCTCTGAGTTCAAGAACACATTTGAGTCAACAGGCCAGTGTGTCAGAACTGGAAATGGGTTAAAGGGAAAAGTGACTGCAAAGTAAGACCTTCATATGTCACAATTCCCTGCCCTACTCAAGTTGAAAATCAGGAATCTCATTCAGTTAGCTTCCAGTAATTTCAGTATAGGACATCTAAAAGAAACTTCAGAATTCAGTTTCTTCTGAAAAAATCATGTTATTTACCAAGTTCCATGTGCTCATCACAGGATGCATATCCAGGAGAAGAGGGCAGGTTTTCATTACACTTCAGCAACTCCAGTGACTCATTCATCCCTGAAGTTCTCTTGTCCACTACCAGAAGGAGTTTCTGAACTGCATTAGGCATTTGATTTGTCTTCACTTCCCACACCATGTTAGGATGCTCCAAAGTATCTGACTTTAGAAAGAGAAAGGTTAGAAATTTGTATACATGTGAACTGTTTTAAGTTACATCTGATATACTTCATTACCAGGGCCCTAAATCCTCATTAGTCTGTTGACTATCACAGCTTATTTTAGGGGTGTCTAGACATGATCTTGTACAATCCTTACAGAAAACAGAGCTAACTCAGAAGTCAAGAGGCTGCCTGAGGCCCTGGCCACTTGAGTTTCCAGTACCTTGAAGGATGGAGACTTCCTGGCACTTCCCAGCAACCTGTTCCCGTAACCACTCTCGCTGTAAAAAAGCTGTTCCTTATGCAGGTTTGAACTTCCCACAGCCTGTGCCCACTGCCTCTGGAGTTATCTCCTCAATCACCACTCAAGCCAAGATAAACAACATTCACTTGGTACCCTAAGCCACTCAGCTCATTACAAAAGGCGGATGGGTCAGACAAGATTTGTTTTTGGCTAATCTGTCCTGGCAATTCCCAGACAACTTCTTGCCTTACGAAGAGGGTGGACATGGCTGTCAGGAGAATTTGCCCCATAATATTCCTGAAGGCTAAGGTAAGGCTTACCAGCCTGTAGTTTTCCCACATCCTCCTCCTTGAAGCTGGGTGTGACATTTTCTTTAATCCAGTTATTGGGAGCCATCCTGCCACCAAATCCACTCCTTTTGGAGACCATCCCCAAAATACATCCCTGCCCATGGCAGGGGGCTTGGAACTAGCTGATATTTAGGGTCCCTTCAAACCCAAAACATTCTGTGACCCATGACTGACACCCAGAGGGATCCCATCTGGTCCCACCGCCTCATGCGCAGCTGCCTCACGGAACTGGCCTGCCCCTCACTTGCTTTGCTTCTGCCACAGACAAAGAAGTGTCTCGCTCTGTCAGAGGTGAGTTGCTACACCCAGGGACTTGAGGAACCTGGGAACAGGCCTGGAAAATGAAGATCAAAGCAAAAATGCCANTATCTCCTCAATCACCACTCAAGCCAAGATAAACAACATTCACTTGGTACCCTAAGCCACTCAGCTCATTACAAAAGGCGGATGGGTCAGACAAGATTTGTTTTTGGCTAATCTGTCCTGGCAATTCCCAGACAACTTCTTGCCTTACGAAGAGGGTGGACATGGCTGTCAGGAGAATTTGCCCCATAATATTCCTGAAGGCTAAGGTAAGGCTTACCAGCCTGTAGTTTTCCCACATCCTCCTCCTTGAAGCTGGGTGTGACATTTTCTTTAATCCAGTTATTGGGAGCCATCCTGCCACCAAATCCACTTCTTTTTGGAGACCATCCCCAAAATACATCCCTGCCCATGGCAGGGGGCTTGGAACTAGCTGATATTTAGGGTCCCTTCAAACCCAAAACATTCTGTGACCCATGACTGACACCCAGAGGGATCCCATCTGGTCCCACCGCCTCATGCGCAGCTGCCTCACGGAACTGGCCTGCCCCTCACTTGCTTTGCTTCTGCCACAGACAAAGAAGTGTCTCGCTCTGTCAGAGGTGAGTTGCTACACCCAGGGACTTGAGGAACCTGGGAACAGGCCTGGAAAATGAAGATCAAAGCAAAAATGCCATCCTCAACCTTGTGAGATCAGGTCTCCTCTGCTATTTAGCATCAGGCCCACATTTTCTCCAGTTGCCCTTTCAGCACTGGTGTCTCTGCAGCAGCTTTTTCCACTGCCCTTCCCTTGTCTGGCCTCCAGGAAGAGTCTCAAACACACTGGACTCCTAACATCCTTAGCTGTGTTGCAAGTGGAAAGATAAAGAAGCCTCTACTTCTACTAGAAGGTTTCACCGCAGTTTCATTTCCCCAAATCCCAGTACTGTAAGGTTTATACCAAACCCACTGTTTTAAATCATCTTCAGCAGAGAGCTGTGTGCTTATTCTACACAACCACTGCCTCTAAAAGCTGGCAGTGTTATCCAATCTTTACTAATTTGGTTATCTACTGGGAGTTTTTTCAGATGAGGATGAGTTAAAGCTACCATAACATGATTACTGTGTACTTTAATGAAGTCTCCTTGAAAAAGTAATCACGAGTCTGCCACAAAAGAGCAGAAAACACAGCTTAGTAAGAAAGAAAACCTGAAAAGTCCACCATTTGCATGCCAACTACGTAAGCTACATTAGAGAAATACCAACAACAGCTTTAAAAAGTGTAGTATTTTCATATCATAGAAGGGATCTCTGGAGGGTCATCTAGTCCAACCCCCTCCACTGCTAAAGTAGGTTCACCTACGGCAGGTTGCACAGGATCATGTCCGGGAGGGTTTTGACTGGAAAATTTCCAACCTTCTGATCTCCTAATCTTTCAAATAAATGCAAAACTTATATAAACTTGCATGCTAAACATAAAAAAGATGTTTGATTCTACTCAAATGGCACTGCAACAAAGCTACATCAGCTTATTCTGATTTTAAGGTGGAGAAGAAAGGTCAGAGAAATAAGAATATGTAACTCAAACTATCAGTGACACTATTTTCACCTCCAAGAAACATCTTTAACACAATTTATACCCCTGTCACCCATGAGGGACAGTAAAATTACAGAACACGACAAGAGCAGATAGCTCAGTTATTTCTGAACAGAAAAACCAGACCTCAGTAGTACATGTCAGGACCTTGAAGATTATCTCCAACTAATCAACTCTGAAAAGCCACTCCTTGTTTTTCTGGCTTTATCTACGTCTTCCCTTTCCCTTCCTCTGCCCTGTTTTTTTATCTCTATTTTTTCCTCTCTTCCTTTCCCATTTTCCTGCCAAAATGAAGAAGCAAACTTTTTTCTGGAATGTTACCTTCTCCTTCCTTCCTGCCAGGTGCCAAGACTTGAAAGTATGTGTCCTGGTATCCCAACACTCTAAAGGTCAGAGGTAAGGTACAGATAAAAAATGCTAGTCCAACAAGAAACATACTTGTTTGAGAAATGAATTTTTTGTCCAAGTCACAAGAATTTCTCTAAACCAAAGCCATCCGTGTACAAAAGCCAAAAAATCCTCTAACAAATTAATTACAAAGAAATTGAAAGAAAATTACAAAGCAAAACAAAGAAAGTGCCCAACTTTACTTTTCAATTTTTTTATTCTACTAGATTAAAGCCTGCTTTGGCCATCATGTCCTTCTCTTGTCCTCAGCCTTTCAATGCTTTGAACACTAAGGGGATTGGTCATTAATTAGCTTGTAAATATTTTTTAAAATTCAACTTCATGTTGAAAATTTGTTGCATCAGGTATTGTTTAGAACCATGCTTCGCAGGACTTTAATTACTGTGGTTGTCTTTGGAGGCTAAATGAAATTATTATTTTGTGCTTTAAAGTGGGTTAATTTGTCATGCTAAAACAAATGGCACTATTAACAAAGACCTTATTAATTGAACCGTGTCTATTTTTGAGGGAGAAAAATAAAGTTGGGAGAAAAGTAAATAAAGACTGTGGCTGAGAAGGGGTTCAGCAGGAACTGGGCAGCATCCACCCAAACCGCACTGCGCAGGAACGCCTGGGTGGAAATGCTTCCCGTGGTATTTTTCCTTCTGCTATTTGCCTTTCTTCCCCCAACTTACTGACGAAGTTTCACGCCAGGTCTACGCCTGAGCAATACGCTGGACGGAGTTTAATTTGGAGAACAGCTTCTCCAAGCAAAACACAACATACTGGCAAGACTGGATCTACACCAGGGACTTTTCCTGGCGCAGCTGCTTTGATCAGGAATCCTCGCTGTACATCGCCGGCCGTGCCAGAGCGCGCAGCCGAGGCAGAGCGTGATTCACCATGTTTTCGAAGCCCGGGCGGCCTCTGTTCGCTGACGCAGGGCGGGCCGCGCTCCCCCCGCAGCCCCAGCGGCGCGGCGGGCCCCTGAGGCCGGTGTTCCCCTGAGGCCGGTGTTCCCAGGGCGGCTCGGGAGCGGCGGAGCCCCGGGACCCCCGAGAGCAGGCCCCGCAGGCAGCCCCCGCACGAACCCCCCTCAGGGCCTTCCCCC